>MCJB01008888.1:138436-327318 GCA_002018475.1 Nicotiana obtusifolia
AAGTAAACGGGCCTCTACTTGAGCCTCCAAGGATAAAGGTACATGAACAGCCATTTGATCTCCATCAAAATCAGCACTGAATCCCTTGCAAACTAATGGATGTAAACAAATAGCACGCCCCTCCACTAAAACGGGCTGGAATGCCTGTATGCCTAATCTATGCAGAGTGGGTGCTCTATTCAGCAATACAGGATGTCCCTGCATAACTTCTTGAAGGATTTCCCAAACAATCGGCTCTTTTTCTCGAATTTTACTCTTAGCAACTCCTATGTTCTAAGCAAGATGTTGTCTAATTAGACCACGAATTACAAATGTCTGGAAAAGTTCTATTGCTATTTCACGAGGCAATCCACATCGATGTAATGAAAGTGAAGGACTCACGACAATTACAAAACGTCCTGAATAATCGACTCGTTTGCCAAGCAGAGTCTCACGAAATCTTCCCTCTTTCCCTTCAATTGCATCAGAAAATGACTTGTAAACTTTATTATGACCGTCCCTCATTGGTTGTCCCCGGATTCCATTATCAAGAAGTGTATCCACGGCTTCTTGTACTAATTTCTCCTGACACATTACTAATTCTCCTGGCGTAGATCTACTTGTTGTTAATAGATCGGTAAGGGTATTGTTCCGATAGATAACTCTTCTATAGAGTTCGTTAATATCTGAGCTCATTAGTTTACCCCCATCTATCTGAATGATCGGTCTCAACTCAGGAGGAAGAACTGGTAATAGACACAAAACCATCCATTTTGCTCTATATTTGTTCGAATAAAATGCTTAGCCAATTCTACGCGTCTAACCAAAAAGTCCTTTCTTCTTCCAACTTTTCGATCTTCCCATTCATTCCCTGTGTGCCCTTCTTCCCCCAATTCTTCCCATTCTACCAACGAATTCTCTATAATAATTCGTAAATCTAAATCGGCTAATTGTTCTCGGATAGCACCTGCGCCAGTAGAGATTTCTCAATTGCGAAATGTATCGAAACCCTGGGTAGTTAAAAAAAGTGGGATGCTATAAAGCTCGTAATCGTAAGAAAGTGGGCTTTTTAGTTATGGGCCTAGCAAAAGAAAAATTGGGATAGGATTCTATAGGATCTCCCCCCCTTCAAAATCGGACGTGAAAGTTTCATCCGGCTCAAATCACCTCAAATCTAAGAAGCCGAGTCGATGGGTTGGTATGGGTGGAGAGAAAAAAAAACGAATTGAACTTAAAATCTTTTCTGGAGATATCCATTTTCCTGGAGAGACAGATAAGATATCCCGACATACCGGCGTTTTGATACTACCAGGAACAGGAAAAAGAAATTCCAAGGAATCCAAAAAAGTGAAAAATTGGATCTATGTCCAACGGATTACACCTAGCAAGAAAAAGTTTTTTGTTTTAGTTCGAACTGTCGTCACATATGAAATAACGGACGGTATAAATTTAGCAACCCTTTTTTCACCGGATCCATTGCAGGACAGGAATAATGTGTAACTTCGAATTGTCAATTATATCCTTTATGGAAATGGCAAACCGATTCGAGGAATTTCTGACACAAGTATTCAATTAGTTCAGACTTGCTTAGTATTAAATTGGAACCAAGACAAAAAAAGTTCTTGCGCAGAAGCCCGTGCTTCTTTTGTTGAAATAAGGACAAATGGTTTGATTCGACATTTCCTAAGAATCAACTTAGTGAAATCCCCTATTTCGTATATCGGAAAAAGGAATGATCCGTCGGGGTCAGGATTGCTCTCTGATAATGGATCAGATTGTACCAATATCAACCCCTTTTCTTCCATTTATTCCTATTCCAAGGCAAAAATTCAACAATCTCTTAACCAACCTCAAGGAACTATTCATACGTTGTTAAATAGAAATAAGGAATGTCAGTCGTAATGTTAATTGAGTACCCGGTTCTCCAATCGATTGACCTGCAATAATACCTACAGCTTCCCGCAATTCAACCAGGTTGCCATGAGTAGGACTCCGGCCATAACATAATCGACAAATCCAAGATGTACTCCTACAAGTAAAGGGAGTTCGATTAGAGATTGGTTGTGCCCGAAAGGTTATGAATCGATTTACAAGTCCAATGCCAATGTCTTGATTTCTAGTGGCAATACATCGTGGACCCATGTATATATCATCTGCTAATAAACGACCAATTAATGTTTGGATAAAAATCCTTTCTATCATCATCCCATTCCGAGGACTCACAGAAATACCCCGGGCGGTGCCACAATCCGTTCGACGACAGTTACACTTGCTGTCAACAAGATGAAAAACTACTATGTAAAATAAACTATAACAGTGAAATAAATTAGCCATTAACATAACTTTAGGAATCAATTTTACGTGAAAACACTTGTAGATCATCAAGCACATTTGGTGCAGGCATAACTCTGTTACTTTAATATGTAGTTAAACATTATGCCTAAGAAGGAATTGACTAACCAGTTGTACGCTATACTTTGAAAACAACATAAGTTGCACATATATAAAATATGAAAAACTAAGGATGAAGGAAACAACAAGGTAGATACTGACTATTGAGCAAAATCGAATTTCATCACGCTGGTAAATAAGTAGCATCACAAAAAATGTAATTGCTTAACGACTGTAAAGAATATCACATGAGTCCTGTTGGCAACGAAAAATTACATGTAGTACTATCACATATTCGTAAGTTTTTTTGAATAAGAGCAAATGTCTGTACCAATCATTCAACAACAAAAGTTCATTTATATAACAAGTATGCAAGATGTAAGGCTATGCAAAGGCATTTTCAAACTCCACATTTGCCTCAAACCAGAGGGATACGGATTCCTAAACTGATGAGGTCTGAATCATGTGGCCAATCCACTGGATATCTATCAATTTTAACTAAGTAGATATTGGTAGAATAAGGTGATCAATAAAGTTAACAACATCTCCATGAACTTGGAATGACAAATCGAAGAAAAAACGATCATTTTTGTCTATCTTAGCCTTTCACGCTCTCATTTATTCTCGCTTGCCCTTCTTATTTTATTGTGCCCCTCATCGAATCATCCACATTCCATAGTCAATGTGAAAAGAAGCGAACATGCATATTTATATATATAGTTTTGGAACAAAGGCACTTCGAGAAAATTAAGTTAAGTAGTACGCATGAATAGGACTTGGTGAGATCTATCGCTAGCATTGTTTATACATTAGACTAAGACAAACCTCTTTTTGTAATAACTGACGTCTTTGGATCATGAAGTTCACTTTGCTGTATTGATGTTGTACTTAATATGCAAATCGTTCTAATTAATACATGAAAAAGGTTGTAACTTACAAAATTCGAATACGGAGTAGTGATCAGCTATCGTTTCCTTTGACAGAGTCAACTATTGTGCCATCTGCAAAAGATGTATTACCTACTGTAGGAGTAAAAATATAGCTTAACATTAGGAATATATATGTCAGACTACAATCATTAAAACAACCACATATTTCTAGATACCTAGAATATGAGTTCAAGCAAATAATATGCCTTCTCTTAAAAAATCCAGAAGAAAATAAAGCCACATCATTCATTGAGATACTTTTACCTAGTTAAATCATCATGAGTTTTTTCTTTTCATAAGAGCATTATCAGATTAGTAACTAAATTTTGATAAGCTAAATTTATGACAGCCCCAAAATAAGAAGTTATTAGCAAAAATTCAAAACAATGAAGAACTAAATCTTTGAGATAGAGAAAGAAATTATCAGAAGGCTAATTGTGTTACCAGGTGCTTTCCTTTGAACATTAGGTTACTTCAATGCAATCCAAACTTCAAGCATGGTAGCATTAATCAAATGTGGAACATAAACTGATTATTTCATCTTGATGTATGAACAAAAGCAATAAAATATAGGTATCTTATATTGCAACTCTTTTAGGAACAATTTATATCTTTTTAAAGGTAGTAATGTATACCTTTCATTTCTTCAGCACCATTTCTCCAAACAAATGAATTAGGATGTCCATAAATGTGGGCAAACCATAATTTTCAACTTGAAACAAGTCATAGCAAAAGCATAAAATAAATTAGTAAATATTTCAAATACTACAACAAGCGCATCAGACTAACTTTTGGATTTTCCATCACATCGATACCATAATTATTAAGCATTGCTTTTAATAAATCAAAATTAGTAAATATTTCAGATAATACAACAAGCGCATTAGATTAATTTTTGGATTTTCCATCACATCGATACCATAATTATTATACATTGCTTTTAATAAATCAAACGACGCCAAACAGAAACACACAATTCATATATATAAATCAAGACCGTGTGGAAAATATAAATGGAGATAACAAAGATCCTAGAGAAATGCTAAATATTCTACAACATATGAGCAAAACTCAAGGAAAAAGAATTGAGGTGTCTAAACTTCAAAGAAAACACGAAAACCAAAATAAAAACAAATAAAAACAAATAAAAAATTTCACCTATAAATCAAAGTTTTTGACCTGGGTATGAAGCTATAAATCAAGATATTCAAGACCCACAAATAAAAACTTAAGATATGCAAAATTCACATAAAATTTAAAATATTCAAAAGTTACAAACGTAAAACCACAAAAACACTAAAAATCCAATATCTAGAACATATAAATTGGATTTGCAAACTCAATAATAGAACTTTAAGAAAAATCCAAAGTTCACAACGTAGAAAGGAAACCTAGAGATAAAAGTTCATATAAAAGAATTAATATGTTGAAGTGGGTATAAATATATAATAAAGCCAACAAATTCAACAACCCAAGAAAAACAATAAATTTTTCAAAGCCTATGACAACCATAAATTCCACCTCTAAAAATAAAAATAAAAATTCATACTTTTACAGCAAAGAGACGAAACCCATACGGAAGATGAAAGTCATGATAGAAGAATTACAAGAGACAAAGATGAGTAATTACCAGAGTAATCCGCCAAAGTGCAAAAGATAAGAAAAAGATGAGCAATGAAAGAGCATACGGCCAGGGCGGAGTCTGTTTGCAGACAAGAGCTTTTAGTAAAGTGTAGGTTAAACAGAGAATAACTTCGCAGCTGTCAAAAAAGGAATAATGTGTTGATCTATTAATACAAGAAACTTGAAATGACCAAAATATCCATTAAATCCTAAGCAGGCATGTTGATTTTGAGGTGCCTGTATTCCCTCTTATTAGTAAGTAGTAATTAACTAATTGAATATCTATATTCTATGATTAAAAAAATAAATATTATAGAAAATAAGAAATAACGATGTTAAATCTCTTAAATATAATTTCTAATATTAGTCACGTGTAAAACTTTTAAAACTCAATATTTAAGGTAATATGTCCAAACATAAAAATACAAAATCTAAACTATAATTCAACTTCAAATGAGGTTAATTCTTGTTTGCAAATATTAAACATAGAAACTTTTGATGAAAGCTTCGCAATTAAAATACTACTTAGTAAAGACGAGAGAAATAAGGGGTTATAATTTAAAGACGAAGAATGGGGCTTTACATACCCTAGTACGTACAAATAGGTCGGTAAGTAAGGCTAAAAGTGATACGGACTGTGTGTGTATATATTTCGATTTTTTTGCTTTTTTGATTTTTGTTTTCATAAATCTGAAACCAAACGAAAAATCAAAAACTTTTAGTGGGCGTTTGGACATAAGAATTATAAATTTTCGGAATATATGAACTTTTTCTTAGTAAAAATAGTATTTGAAATTAGAGTTGTGTTTGGATATGAATATAATTTTGGACTTTTTGAATTTTTGTGATTGATCTGAAGTGAAAATTTTAAAAAATATCTTTTTAGAGTGTTTTAAATTTTCGAAAAAATTTCGAAATTCATCTTCAAGTAAGAATCGAAAATTTCATGGACAAATACTGATTTCGAAAAACTTTTTTGAAAAAAGGAGTCCTTTTTTATGGCCAAAACCATAAACCAAAAAAAATCCAAATAACTTCGGCTTCATTTTCGATTTAATCCGAATAATGCACACCCCTAATGATAAACTCCCGATATGTAGCTAATGTAAAATAAATAAAGAAAATCCAGAATCTTCTGAAATGGAATTAGATTAGTTGAGTTCGTTTTCTAAAACCTAAAGGAATATCACCCTCTAGCTCCCTGGGCTAATGTTCTGATTATATAAATAGATAAGCAATAGGAAAAACTAGCTTAACGACCTCTTTTATTTGGAAGAGTGTACCCTTGGTTGGAGGATATAGTTTTATGTTCCAAAGGAATTCTTTATGAGACCTTTTCATTTGGTGATACTTTCTTCATTCTGTATTAATGTATTATCAATTTCCAATGTTGCACAACAGTTCTGGCAATTAATATATTAAGCTTCACAAGAACGGGGGTGAAAATCTCAACTTAGAAGAACAAAAGATAAATGTTGTTAATAGAAGGTAAAATCCTTTATTTGCAATTGTTTGCAATGCATTATGACAATATGATGCTAAAATGGTGACCTTGGCCAATCCATTCCAATGATACGGAGGAGTTTACAAGATGGAAAATTGAACCTTTACTAACAAGGTGAAGTTCTGATAGTCAACAAATTAAGCTACTAAGATCCCCCAACACTTTACTACTACTTAATAGACCTTAAACAATAAAGTGTTGAGACCTTAAATTTCTAATCCGTTAGATTAAAGCCTCATTACTTGCTTATTTTTCCTTCTCGAAGGATCGTGTTTGACAATATAATCTGAGCATCAGATTCAAAATTTTAAATGGTACAAGTGAAATGAGAAAAGTATATACGTTTAACATCTTCCCCCACATGTAATGTCATGGGTGATTTTTCAGCCATGACCTCTTGGACGCGTTCCATGGCGTCCTGGCAAGCCTTCCAACACCCAGCGCCACGGTCAACCTCGTGGTCTCGGCAGCTCCAAGTGACAAGTGCACATGTGCCTCTGTCGCCCTACTAATAACCAGCGCCAGCGCCCAGCCACAGGCAGATGCCCACAGCTCCGCGCGCGGACCCTGATGCTAATGACAAGGTTGCTGCAAACAGACTTGTTTCTACCTTGTAGAAGACTAAGTCCTTTTCATCGTAAATATATAGTAGATTTACTTCATTTTCTTTTAGTATGCCCCTATAGCTTCCTTAGGTAAAGTCATGTAACTTTGGTTTATTTTTTTTAAGCATTATTAGGGGGGATCAAGCATTCAAAACTTTCTAGCAAGCAAACAATTCTCTATACTGGTGTCTCTCCCCCTCGAAACTGCGTAGCTTTTCTGTAATAGCTTTTATTTATGCAATCAAGCTTTTTTTCATTCTCAATTCTCTTTTCTGTTCTCAGTTGCTCACGACATAGGTTTTTCTATACGCCATTGACAATCTAGTCTAGCGTACTGAGGGAACCTCAGTTGGCGGACATCAATCGTACTGACATCGATTGCTTAGCCTTACGTTGGCCTTCCAACGAATCTCAGGAAGGCGCCGCGTAACAGATCGACTTCCTCGGGCATGTCATTGAGGAAGGGCGGATCAAGATGGACCAACAGAAGATTCAGGCTATCACAGATTGGCCGCCACTTAAGGATGTCCACGCCTTGAGGGCGTTCCTTGGCCTATGCAACTTCTATCGCCGTTTTGTGAAGAATTACTCCCTCATTGCAGTACCACTGACAGAACTTCTCAAGAAGGTGACGCCTTGGGACTGGGGACCCAGGCGAGTGGAGGGCTTCAACGCATTGAAAGCGGCTATGTTTAGTAGCCCCGTCTTGGCCCGCCCTGATTTGGCCAAGCCATTCGAGGTACAAACGGATGCCTCTGATTATGCACTTGGTGGAGTCTTGCTATAAGAAGGGTATCCTGTAGCATACAAGAGCCGGAAGCTGAAGGATGCAGAGCGGCGCTATGCCGCCCACGAGAAGGAATTATTGGCTGTCGTCCATTGCCTACGCCTTTGGAGGCATTATCTGCTGGGAACCCCGTTCGTGGTCAAGACAGACAACACAGCTGTTAGCCATTTCATGACTCAACCGAAGCTGAATGATCGACAGGTCAGGTGGCGGGAACTCCAAGCGGAATTTCACTTCAACCTGGAGTACCGCAGTGGGAAGACTAATCATGTTGCTGATGCACTCAGTCGGAGAGCGGATCTAGCATCAGTGTGTATACTCGCCACCCTATGGGGGAGCGAAGTAGCCACCATCATAAAAGACCAGATACAGGGTCTACTCATCAAGGATCCTGCTGCACAGTATTTGGTTAATTTGGTAGAACAAGGAAAGACTTGCCAGTTCTACACAGAAGATGGTTTCCTGAAAGTGAAAGGAAACCGACTTTATGTTCCCAAAGGAGGAGATCTGCGAAGGACCCTTCTGGCGGAATGCCACGACACTTTGTAGGCCGGTCATCCTGGTGAAGAACGCACTATGATGTTACTACGCCGTTCATATTATCGGCCTCAAATGGCCGATGACGTTGCTCAGTATGTGAAGACTTGTCTAGTATGCCAGAAGGATAAGTTGGACCGTCTGACACAAGCAGGACTCTTGGAACCACTGGCTGTCCCAAAGAGACCTTGGGAAAGCGTTTCCCTGGATTTCATCACCGGATTGCCCAAGGTCGGGGATCTCACAACTATCTTGGTTGTGGTGGATTGAGTTTCCAAGTATGCTACCTTTATAGCAGCTCCACAGTATATATCAGCTGAAGATACAGCTCGACTCTTATTCTCTCATGTCGTCAAATATCGGGGCCTGCCCAAAGATATCGTTAGTTATCGCGACTCGCGCTATGGACTCAACTCTTTAAGTGCCTTGGGTCAAAATTAAGCTAGAGTTCAAGTTTTCATTCGCAATCTGATGGCCAGACGGAGCGGTTGAATGGTATGCTGGAGGAATATCTCCGTCACTTTGTAACTGGATCACAGAAGAACTGGGTGAAGCTTTTGGATGCTGCTCAATTGTGTTTCAATTCACAAAAGAGCTCTAGTACCAACAAGAGCGCTTTTGAAATTGTTATTGCACAACAACCGCTACTCCCACATACTGTGAATGCACCAAACATGTCAAAATCTCTTCAAGCTGCTAGCTTCTCAAGAGAATGGAAGCGGAATTTGGAGATAGTGCGGAGCTATCTTGTCAAAGCCCAAAAGCGGATGAAGAGGCACGCTGATCAAAATTGTCACTTTGTTGAGTATCAGGTAAGAGACAAAGTGATGGTCAAAATTCCAAAGCGGTACTTGTTTGCAGGAGTCCATGACCCTCGCCTATTGCAAAAATATATTGGACCCTTGTCCATTGAAAGGCGCATTGGGAAAGTTGCATACCGGGTGGATACCCCAACTTGGTAAAAAATTCATCCCGTCTTCCATGTCAGTCTCCTGAAACCTTTTCGGGAAGATATGGAGGATCCCTCACGGAGCCAACTCACAATACCCAGTATTCGAGGCCCCAATTCAACTGGAAAAAGGTGTATTGAAGCTATTCTTGATGATAGAGTGATTCATGCTTCAGGGAAAGATCACCAAGAGTTCTTGGTGAAATGGCAGGGATGTGATGTAGAGGAGAATCCTTGGGAGAGGGGGACAAACCTCAAAGCCTACAAGAGCCTAATTGATGACTACCTTGCAAGTAAGGCGCCGAGGACGTCGCCAACTCAAGTGGGGGAGAATGTCATGGGCGGCTTTCCAGCCATGCCCCATGACCCCTTGGACGCGCCTCGTGGCGTCCTGGCAAGCCTCCTAACGTCTAGCGCCACGGTCGGCCCCGTGGTCTCGGCAGCTCCAAGTGACAAGCGCACAGGCGCCTCTGTCGCCTCACTGATAACCAGCGCCAGCGGCCAGCCACAGGCAGATGCCCACAGCGCCGCGCGCGCAGACAACGCCGCACACGGACCTTGAAGCTAATGACAAAGTTGCTGCAAACAGACTTGTTTCTACCTTGTAGAAGACTAAGTCCTTTTCATTGTAAATATAGAGTAGATTTACTTCATTTTCTTTTAGTATGCCCTTACAGCTTCCTTAGGTAAAGTCATGTAACTTTGATTTATTTTTTTTAAGCATTATTAGGGGATCAAGCATTCAAAACTTTCTAGCAAGCAAACAATTCTCTGTACTGGTGTCTCTCTCCCTCGACACCGCGTAGCTTTTCTATAATAGCTTTCATTTATGCAATCAAGATTTCTTTCATTCTCAATTCTCTTTTCTGTTCTCAGTTGCTCATGATATTAGTTTTCCCGTACGACATTGACAATCTAGTCTAGTGTACGGAGGGAACCTCAGTTGGCGGACAATAATCGTACTGACATCGATTGCTTAGCCTTACATTGCTCTTCCAAAGAATCTCAGGAAGGCGCCGCGTAACAGTAATCATGTAATCCTTTTTAACGGGGAAATACAGATGTAGAGCTTAACTTCAGTCGACGGCTAAAACAGTTACAAATGCTAACTCTACTTCTCTACTTTCCCACGATCGAATGGTAGTATTCAGTTCAGTTGCTGTGTAAAATAAATGTGGATGCTTAAGTTGAAAGTAATACCTAGAAAATCCAATTTCAAATTAAAAATTAGTAGCAAATATAGAGGCATTCTAACATATAAAAAAAATATCATTGGTGCCAAATTTACCTTGTTGTAACGCATCCAAATTTAGTTCAGATGAATTTTAAGGGTTGAAAATTAATTTAAAAACTTCAATAATACACCAAGGATTTTTAGCAACAAAATCCTATGCGGAGTGAAGATCAGGAATGAAAAATTGATAATAAGGGCTACCGTAGAAAGAGAAAAATAACCAGGAATCAAACTGAAGAAGTTTATTTTATTGCATGCTGCCATTTTTAGCACGAACTTTATTAGAAGTATAGGAATCCAATACACCGGCAATAATCCAAAATTTAAGCATAACACAGCGATGGAGTTACCCTTTTTTTTTACAAGGATAAATTACGCTATTACCACCAGCAAGGAACTCGTCCAACATTCAAAAATAAGAAAACGGCAGAAATAAGAGGAAAGAGTATCAAATGTCCCTAATTTTGGGAGTTCACTGTTATTCCTAGACAATGATCTTGTTTTAAGTCCTTCAAGTTATGCTTCCCCTTGTGTTGATTTTAGGCCACTTATCCTACCAAAAGTAAAATTTCTAGCTCACATTATGTTATTAAAGTTATCAACAAAAAGATCGTCCCAAAATCTATATAAAGTAAAAGAGAAGAAGTATTGGTGAAGATCTACCAAGCTTTTATTATTTTCTGTCTTGAAGATATTTTTGCAAAATATCTTGATTTAGATGGTGGAAGGAACGTTGTACTTTCGGAGGCAAATTTGACCAGAAATTGAAATAAGCGGAAGCCAAATAAGTAAACTTCTAGGAACTTAGAATTTAAAAAAGATCACAAAGATAGGATAAATATATCAACTTGTTCGAACAAGGATTAGCGCGTTAAATTTATGAACTATTGGGTAACAATTTGGTAGCACAGATTTCATATGTCACGGTATTCATTCAAGAAAGAAAATTACTAATCACTGGGTCTTCTTCTTGTTCTTCTTCATATTAGTATGAAGTTTGTTTCCGCTACAGAACAATCTAAATAAATACCCTTGAACAGCGGCTAGCAGTGATATGTCAAAAATTAAAATGATGCAGCGAGAAACAGGAAAATATAGAGGCACAATCAACA
Source organism: Nicotiana obtusifolia (assembly GCA_002018475.1). NCBI lineage: Eukaryota > Viridiplantae > Streptophyta > Magnoliopsida > Solanales > Solanaceae > Nicotiana > Nicotiana obtusifolia. The sequence goes on from MCJB01008888.1 coordinate 150,087, forward strand.
GTCTAACTAAGCGGAAGAAAGCAAAAAGACTAAGTAAAAAGAAAATGAGAATCATTGTTGAAAATTGGGGACTAAAAAAGTACATGGCAGCCCTTACTCAAAATGCAACCAATGGATGAAACCTGAGACAAAAGACAAGAGTATGCACAAGAAATCTTATAGAAAATCTGATTGAAGAATTTTCCCAAACACCTAGAGAACCAAATTTATTAACATGTTACACTTTCTTTGAAGGAATCCCCACAAATACCTAGCATATAATCAAGGACTGAAATAAATCAATACAAGAAGCAGAGATGGAGGGGAGGAGTGAGAGCAGAAAAAATCCTACACTTATATAACAAAACCAGATGCATTCTCACCCTTAAAACGGGGGAGAAAGTAAAAACTCTATAGACGACTTCCGAAGAAAATAAAGTAGAGGATAACTGGCAGCATATGTAAAGCAAACAGGCACCAATTGTGAGTAGTAACTGAAAAAGGCATAGAGGAACACAAGAAAATAATTTGAGTTAATTTTCAGGAAAATCAGGTAAGATGAGAAATGTAATTTCTATTGATATTGCTCTCACTACCCTGGGTGGCATTTGCAGGTGGATCTCAGTAACTTGGAGGAATAGGTTTATTTGGTAGTTGATACCACTGTCATGTCTGAATCAGGCAGCAAACGGAAACTTTTAGATCAGTTTTGCTGCAGTCGTAAGCCTTTATAGCTTGAGGATTTTTTCTGGAGAAGTTAAATGACTACTCTCGCTTACAGCTTTTGAAGACCCAGTAGAAAATAACAATGGATGGAGCTTTTCAGAACACCTTGAGCCTGGGGGGAAGACAAATCAGACACTTAGAATTAGAGATATACATCATAATTTACAGTGGACCCTATCCAAACTATCTTTAATAACTATTTTTTGTAATAAAATACTCACTCAATTTTGTTTAAGTTGAGCTCCATTTTTTCTTAGTTAGCTCGTTTCTCCCTGGGCCTTTTAATTATAGGTGACAAATGAGTTTTAAAATTGAGTTGAGGTAACTCTAATTTTTTTGATTGAGTAGGAGTGATAAACTTTAGATTAGTGATTAGGGAGGTTTGACTCACCCAAAGTTATATTTTTAACACTTTAATCCAAAGCTTTATTTTTTACACTTTAAACTCAAGTTTTATTTTTAACACTTTGACCCAACCCATATAAACCCTACTGAGCCAAAAAAAGGAAAAACGCGCAAAATATAATTAAAAGCCCCTGCGCCGTTTCCACCATTTTTGTCTCTTCTTTTTTGCTTCGTTTCTTCTTCTTCTTGCTGCTTCTTCTTGCTTCTTCTTCTTATTCTGCTTCTCGTTTCTTCTTCTTCTTCTTCTTCTTCTTCTTCTTCTTCTTGACTGAATTTTGCTCAAGAAAGAAAAAAACAAGACCACCTGATTTTGCAATTTTGTTGACTGCATTTCATTCGTGTAGCACTGGGAATTACTTCATAACTCATTCCATTGTTCTTCTTTCTTTCTTCTTCTTCTTGTTCTTCTTCTTCGTCCGCCATTATTGCTCAAGAAAGAAAAAAATGTGACCACCCGATTTTGTAATTTTTTGACTGGATTTTGTTGGTGCAGCGCTGGCAATTACTTCATAAGTGTTTTTCGCTCATCTGGTAAGTACAACAATGCTGTTTTATTTCGATTTTTCACCTGAGTATAAATCTACTGATTTTCTAACAACTTACAGTAGCTGTTGTAGTTGTTGCAACGTATAATGTGGTTGTTGCAACTTCTACAACAGATTATGAAGTTGTTGGAGTCAGCTTCAGTTTTTGTCTGAAACAGAACCCAAAAAACTGAAGCTGCTTCCAACAGATTATTGACTTGCTGCAACAAGTGTACTACTTTTGCAACAAGTAATACACTTGTTGAAACAACTCGACTATCTGTTGGACATCTTCAACAGTCTAAAACATTACCCCAAAAAACTAAAGCTGATTCCAATAGATTAGTGAGTTGTTGCAACAATTTTATTACATGTTGCAACAAGCAGTCTACTGGTTCCAACAAGTTTATAATCTGTTGGAACAAGTGTTGCAGCTGTTTCATTTTGTTATATATTGGTACGTACTCTCATGACCAATTTTTTGTTAAACAAAATATCTTCAGGTACCTCGAACACAACTAATGGAGGAGTCAATAAAAATAGGGGTTGATTGCCATGGTGAATGGATCGAGAAGAATAATCAATATATTTGGCGATGGAAGGGTAGCAGCACGTTAGAGACGATAGCGATGACTGTCCAAAGAGATGTTATGTTCGATGATTTTGTGAACCTAATCATCACCTATTGCGAATTAACTTGTGAACCAAAAGATCTTGCCATCACTTACATGCATAGCTTTTTTGAGAATCAGAGGGTTTTGCCATTTAAGATAACTGATCAGGTTCGTTTGCGTGCTTATTTGAATGATGTAGCTAGGCCCATTTTAAGGGTATACGTTATTGGAAGCCCGGTAGAGAACCACAATATATCTCAAGACCAACAAGATGTGTTAAATGATGAATAAGATGGGGTGGATGTAGATATCCCAGATAATGGAAGTGGGGCTGACCCGATCCCTATACCTGAAGTTGCGAGCAATACAGTGGGCACTACACGATCAATGCAGTCTAGCCATATTCAAGATGATGAAACAGGTTTTTATAAAGGAATGTCATTCAAGAACAAGGAAGAACTAGCCACTTGGTTGAAACTTTCTTGCTTGAAGAAAGATTTTAGAATCAAGAAGGTGATTAATTCGTGTACTGTGTATTGCTTCAGATGTGTACAACCGGAGTGCAAGTGGTGGCTGAGGGCTGTGAAGCTTTTAAGTTCTGACAGATTTTATATCAGAACCTACATAAAGCATCATACATGTGGTTCTGAGCACATTACGAGCCATAATCCACACGCTACTGCGAAAGTTATTGGTGAATACTTCAAAGATAAGTTTCCTTACGGTAAAGGCCCGTCTACAAAAGATATGAGGCAATCAATCCGTACAGATTTGGGTTGTAAGGTAAGTTATTGGAAGGTCTGGAAGGGCATGGAAATTGCAAAGGCTTTGACAAGGGGGACACATGAGCACGGATATGCGGTGCTTGATGCGTACCGTTATATGCTTCGTTCTGCAAATCCAGGAAGTAAGACAACATTGAAGGTTGATGAAATGGGAAGTTCAAGTACTTTTTTGTAGCCTATAAGGCTTGGATTCTTGGTTTTGTGCAAATGAAAAAAGTCATAGCTATCGATGGGACATTCTTGAGGAGCAAGTACGAAGGAGTGTTGTTGTCAGCAGTCGTACAAGATGCGGAGAATCATATTTTTCCAGTAGCATTTTGTGTAGTGGACAAGGAGTGTGATGAATTGTACAAATATTTTTTTGAACAAATGAGAAGCTATATAGAGGACACCCCTGAGTTGTGCATAATTTCTGATAGACATCCAAGTATCAAAAAGGCGGTTTCAATTGTCTTCCCTACATGTCATTATGGTTTTTGCATGAGGCACCTAGGGCAAAATCTGAGAATCACCTTTCACAATGGGGCGGACGTATCTCAATTTTATAAAGCAGCAAAAGCATACAACATTGATGTCTTCAATGACCATTTCAATCAAATCAGAGATTTGGTTCTTGGGGCTGCCGAACATCTTGAACGCGCTGGATTCCACAGATGGAGCAGGGCATTCTGCCCCGGAAATAGGTATTTGCATATTTCTGTACTTGTTGTGATTTTTTACACAGCTGAGCCTCAGCCACATGTTCCAACACTAATATATACTTATTTGTCAGGTATAATTTTATGACGACAAACGCTGCTAAGTCGGTGAACTCAATGTTCAATGTTGAAAGAGAATTTCCCATTACTGCTCTATTTGATTCCATAAACAGGAGGTTTACTGAGAAATTTCATGAGAGGCGTATGGAGTTCATCGACTCACCAACCATCTTTGTTCCCTCAATGGAAAAAAAAATATTAAAATTTATCAACTTGGGTAATAAGTTATTGGCCCATCAAATTGCCAACTACAAGTCCAGTGTCATCGGTCACGGTTCAATTGCAACAGTCGATCTGCAAAGAAGATCTTGTACTTGTAGAGTTTTTGACCTGGACAAAATACCTTGCCCACATGCTATGGCAGCGCTTCGAGTCCAATATGGTGAAGACTTTGGAAGGCGGATTTATGACTACTCATCTCTGTATTATAGGGTGGACAATTACGTAATCGCATACTATGAGGAAATAAATCCCGTGCCTTTTGAAGAATCTTGGGAAGTTCCTATGGAGATTTTAGAGAGAGAAATGCCTCCTCCACGTGTTGATCCGAGCAAACCAGGAAGAAGACGGACAAAGAGGAGGCGTGGAATCGGGGAATCACTTGCAACGAGGAAAAACAAATGCTCCATATGAAAAACAGATGGCCATAAAAAAACTACATGCCCAAACCAAATTGTTCCATAGTTGTTAAATTTGTAATGTCTTGTAATAATAATTACTATTGTTTGTGTTTGTGAAATTGGATTTTATGACATTTTTATGTTGTTTCTGTTAGTAAAATTGGTTTAAATGATATGTTGATCTTGCTCAAATTCTTGCTCAAATCACCAACGTATGTTCTGTGGTTTTGCAATTTATGAACAGTTTCCAACAAGTAATAATTCTGTTGCAACAGCTGTATAACTTGTTGGGATTTTGCCAACCAGTAATCGGAGCTGTTGCAGCAACAAAATTAACTTGGTTTTCCAACAAGTGACATGACTATAGTGTTTTGAGTTTTCTACAACAAATGGAATGAGTTGTTGCAGAAACTTCTTAACTTGTTTCATCCAACAAGTGATATGACTTGTTCAACAGCTATGTTACCTGATGCAACAGATTATGTACTAGTTGCAACAGGTTATGCAACTGCTTCAACAGATTATGCAATTGCTGCAGCAGATTATGTACTCGTTGCAACAGGTTATGCAACCGCTGCAACAGATCATGAAATTGCTGCAACAACTATGATATAAGTCACATATGTTTAGTTATTAACAGAGGGAACCAATGATATTTAGTGATCAATATATTTATCTACTAACATCCTTAATGGATTAAACGGTAATTTCAGTATGTACGATCAACGAAGCGTATACTGAGTAACTCCAAGTGATCGTTGGAGTAATTTGACGAGATCCACTTGCTTATCCCATATGTAGGTGTAAACAAAGAAAACCAATGATAATTATTGTATACTAAGTGTTCCTAACCAATTTGATGGTATTCTAAGTCAGTATGTATGATCAACGAAGCGTATACTGAGTAACTCTAAGCGATCGTTAAAGTAATTTGACGAGATCCACTTGCTTATCCCATATGTAGGTGTAAGCAAAGAAAACCAATGATACTTATTGTATACTAAGTGTTCCTAATTTAAACAAGTTACTCACCCGTTGCAACAGATAATTGACTTGTTGAAACATATTAACAATCTGTTGAAACAACTAATGAATCTGTTGTAACAAATTATAAACTTGTTGTAACAGATATGTCAGTTGTTGCAATTTCTTCAACAACTGGAAGATTTGTTGCAACAACTAAATCATCTGTTGCCATAAATCATAAACTTATTGCAACAACTAAATCATCTGTTGCCACAGATCATAAACTTGTTGAAACAAATTATCAACTTGTTGCAACTTGTTCAACAGCAGTTAGATCTATCGCAACAACTAACCCATATGTTACAGCAACTGTACCATGTGTTTACAATTGACCCATAGATTTTGTGACTTGTTTAAAACTGCTGGAACTACTGAACATAATGTCTTGAACACAACTTTAATAATGAACACCTAATATATACTTACCAAAATGTCTTAGAAAAGTACTGAACACCTAATATATACTTAAATTACATAATGTCATAAAAAAACTCCTAATAGATACTTAAAATGTTCAACAGGCCATATTTTGGCTCCAAAAAACGCAAAAATAATAAATTGTTTATCAACCCATCTTAGGGCTCCAACACCTTTTCAATGATACTTAATGCCCATCTCCATTGCATTCTCCCAACTGAGTTGTCGTTGATTAGACTTTCGGTTTTGTCAAAGTTGTGCTGGTAAGCAAAGCCTCCATAAAAGCAATTGACCACGAACCACATGCCCTACTAGTGACATTGCGGGGGAGATTCTCTAGCCTCTTGAATTCCCACGATTCATTGAGTAACTTTGCAGGTAAGTGTGCGAACATGCCACTCTGTTGCAATAACTTGGGCCACAATTCCAATACTGGCTCCATGAAGCAAAAGAAATCACATTCTTCGTAGACAGGGACGTTGCAGTCATACACATTTATCGCTCCCTCTTCAATCATGAACTCGAGAGTGACAAAATGTGTGACATTAACATTCATCACTGTTAAAACCCTCTTTGCACCAGCCCACGAGCAGCCACCCGGGTAGGGTCTAACACCTCTACACTAATCGAGCATATCATCATCCCACTTGAATTCAGCAAGTCTAACCTTTAGAGGCACGACATCCGGAACTGTACTATCTTTTGTCAATTCTGCGTACCTCTTGGACATGTTGTTGTAAAAGTTGAGGTCCAGGATTATGTCAGTGGAATCGTAGTACTCAGGGAAATTGATTTGCCTCATACGCATTAAAAGAAGGACTTCATCTACATACTAAAGTAAAAAGTAGTAAAACAGTTAGTTACCCGCTGCAACAGATTCAATAGATTATGTACTTGGTGCAACAGATAGGTAACTTGTTGCAACAACTATTTAAACTGTTGCAACAGATTATCTACTTGTTGCAACAACATACTGAATCAGATAGATATATACGAGTGTTGAATCTTACCCAATCCTCCCACCAAATTTTCATGCTTGTCAAAGCCTTGAAGTCTGCTGCTCCAGATTCATGCATTGAGTACGAGGTTTTCCCACTCTTTTTGGACTTGATTGCAGTCTCAACTTTTTTCTTTCTTTGGGCATGTACATGCTTGAAAATGTCCACCTTCTTTACCACTTTTGGTCCAATTGACTTACTGGGAGTAGCAATAGATTTTCTTGATCTAACTGATGCAAGTGCCTTGGAAATTGCTTTGCCCCTCCTCTGAAGATGAACAGGAGTATAAGGTGAGGAAAGATTCTTTGATGGATTGATACCCCTCTTGGATATCAACCTCTGGATAGAAGAGCTTGTGGCTTCTTGGGCCTGCACCAATTCCTCCACTTTTCTAATCAAATTATCCATTACTCCAATCAAATTATCTATTTTGTCCTTGCAAGTAATGCACTCACAAGCACATGAGGGCACCTTAGAGGTACAGGCACCAACATCAGCAAATCTTCTACCACTCAATCCACCACCACTAAAATTACCACCAAATCCGGAAAATTCACTACATCCAGCAACTGGAGAAAATCCACCCATATTAGCATCATCATCTCTTAATTTTTCCCCAGCAGTACTTGCCGGGACATCACCACCACCACCACCACCAACATCAACAGGCTGAACAACACCACCAACAGCATCAGCACCACCAACATCATCAGCAGCAACATCACCACCAGCACCACCAACAACATGACCACCACCACCACCACCAGCTAAAACATCATCAACCCTAGTGATGGCTGTCACTCCAGCCAATTCCTCTTTCAACCCATCAATCAATCTGTCAAGCACAGATTCTATGGGCACAAAGGTGTCAAGGCATGGCATCTCCAACTCTCTTATTGTTGGGACAAGCCATGGGTACACAGCCTACAACAAGAAAGAAGATATATCATAATGGTGCTAAATCATAAAAAAACTAAACCTATTTAAAACAAGTTATCAGGTTGTTGCAACAGATGCATATGTTATTGCAGCAGGTTATAAAAGCTGTTGCAACAACTAATCATCTGTTGTGTTCTAATGCTTACAGCTTCCTTGGGGGGGTTGAAAAGGTCGACACTCAATTTTGTGTTATTCTTGGCAGTGAGCCATCTAAGAATTCTTGGATAGGTAACTTCTTGGGAGTATTCCTTGACTTGATGCCTGAGGTGAGGAATGGCTTCAAATGCCCAAGCCTAGAAAAAAAGATGCCATCAAAAATCAAAATAGTGATTGAAATTTAAAAAAAAAGAAGTTAAAACATTGAAAAAAAATTACCATGAAAGCCTAAGGGAAGCGATATAGATTTTGTGTCTTTCTCGTTGGCTTCAAATCCTTCATCAAATATTCAACAGTCAAGCTAAAGCTTTGAAAATCCCAGGCATAGTTGTTGAAGGCATCATAGTCCTCAGCAAGTTTAATCAATTCAAGCAGTATGTTGCAGTTTACGTCTCTTGCCCAAAGAACATTGTGCACAAACCAAACTAAGCACAATGACTCATTGTGTTTTTTTGAGAAAGTTTTGGACTCCAAATCTTACAACAATTTCTTGTGACGTCATTCTTAGCTTTGGAACCCTTTGCTTTCTTGGCTACCTTGGGAGTCTGGGTTGTCTTGGTTAATACAACAGTAGGAAGAGGCTCACAAGGATAGCATCTCAATCCACTAACTATGGCAAACTCCTTCATGCCAAAGCAAACCGGCATGCCACATAATTGATCCAAATCTCATCCTTCCTATCACAAATAATCTTACGCTTCAAAAGCTCAGAAACCATCATCATTGGAAATCGGGCACCTGTATCTTCAGGAAAATCTAAATAGGGCCCAAAACAACGCCCTAAAGAAATTCTCCAACCCCTGCTGCCGGAGAATGCCCCTGAAGGTATTAAAGCCCTTGCCCATGGTTGATCTAACCACAAAATCACCTGAAAAATCCTTATTTTCATTCAGCGGCATCGTCACGCCGTACTTTTTAATGCTGAAACTCTTAACGACCTCCTCAATCGAAGGTCTATTGGGATCTTTTTCATCCCCTTCAGCTCCTTCATCTCCTTCTTCTTCACCTACTTCTTCTTCATCTCCTTCTTTTTCATCTCCTTCAGCATTTTCTTCATTTTCTTCATCTTCTTCAGCAGATTTTTCATCATCTTTTTCACTTTCTTCTCTAGTTTCTTCACTTTGTTCATTTTTATCACTTTCTTCTTCACGCCCAACAGAGGTTTCGTGGGTTTTCTCTCTTTCTGAAGCCCCACTATCACTAAATCTTTCCTTATCTGCTGATCGACAAATAGCAGTCACAAGTTTATCTAATGATGTTTGCACCTTAGCTCTTTTATTACTTTCTGCCCGACTTGGGTTCACTACTTTTCTTTTAACTCGAGCCATTTTATCTACATAAGTGAGATAGAAAAACATTTTTAATTGGTTAGTGCAACACTCAAAAGTAAAACAGAAAAGGTATATGTTGCAACAAGTAATCAGTTGTTTCAACAGATTAAGAATATGTTGCAACAACTTATTACTTGTTGCGGCAAAATATTAACCTGTTGGAAATAGAAAAACAGTAGCAACAGCTTAGCAACTGTTTTGATTTTTTTGCAACAGCTTGTTAATATGCTACAACAACTGCTTCAGTTGCTTCAAAAACCTCAACAATTGTTTTGATTTTATCCAGCAGCTATTGGATAAAATCAAAACTTTTCCTAAACCACAGCATGTCAGCAACAACAACAGCAAAAACATCTAAATTTAACTACAAAACATCTATATTTCACTACAAACACACAACCATCACAAATCTCACTCACAGCTTCAACGAAATTCACCAAATAGGATTTCTTTTTAACCATGCAACCTCAGCAGATGTTTGCAACTGTCAAACAAGTGCTGAATTTTATACAACAGGTAACCTTAGTTGTTGGAAAACATCAACAAAATTGCAAGCCTTTTTTTCGAAACAACAAGTATAAGAAGAACAAAAACAGCACCAAAAACCATAACTTCACAACCACAACCACTCTTTACAAACTCACAAACCCCAACAAGTGCAACAAATACACAAAACTACAACAAAACAAACAACATTCAAGAAAAACCCATGCTCTTCTTCATCTTCTCTAACCAAAATCATCATTTTCAATCTCTGATTTCAAAACCCTAACTTTTGAACCAAGTGAAAAAAAAGTTTACCTGAGGATGAATAGAGAAGCAACAACAATGGAGAGAGAGAGAGAGAGAGAGAGAGAGAGAGAGAGAAATGAGCAGCAACAGCAAACGATGGAGAGAGAGGAACGAGCAGCAACAATGGCGGTGGTCGCCAGTTCGGAGAGACAGAGAGACGAGGAGGGAAAAGGAACCAAGAGGAGAGAGAAAACGGAAGTTGCTTTTGTTTTTCTGAAATAAAATGAATAACTTAAAGGGGAAGATTTAACTCATGGGCTTTTTGTATTTTTTAAAAGATTATAAGTTTTAAAAATTATAATTCAGTCCCAAATTAAGTTAACCAGATTTTTAAAACAAATTTGACCTTGGCTGGTCAAACTTGTCACCATTTCTAATTATGGGACTTTTTTGTCACCACAAGTTAAATCTTCCGTGATTTTGTGTAAATGTGCGATAAGTTTTAGGATCAATAAAATAAAGAAATTAAATAAAAAAAAGGAAAGAAAAATAAACAATTAAGGGGGTGTTTGACTAAGCTTATAAGCCGGTCAAACTGGCTTATAAGCAAGTTTTGACTTTTTTAAGTTTGGTAAACATCCAAAGAGCTGAAAAGCCAAGTATTTATAAGTTAAAATCAGTCATAAGCCATAAGTTGGTCATCCCAAACTTATGACTTTTCGGTTTATAAGTACTTTAGTTTGACCAAGATTTTCTTTAATAATATTTTTTTCAATTTTTTTTAAATTTTCTCTTCATTCCATATTCATTGGTTTTAATTTTCTCTACAAAGAAACTTCTTAATTCATAATCTTTTGTAAAATATTTAAGGGTATTTTAATCTTTTTAACAAGATAACAACTTATCAGCACTTTTCTACCAAACATATCAACAGCTTATTGTCATTTAAGCACGTCTATCCAAACACGCAAATGATTATTTAAAAAATTAGTTTCAGCACTTAAAAATACTTTTTAGCACTTCAAGCTTATCAGCTATTTACAATCAGCTAATCCAAAACGAGCTCTAAATGAGTGAAAAATCATCATCAATTACAGTATAATTAAGGATAAATGTGAATTGTTAACTTTTCTTCCTTTTTTTTTCCCACCATGAATCGTTTACTTACAAAGAATGATAAGACTGTTAGGGGTCGTTTGATAGAGTGTATAAAAATAATGTTGAATAGGGTGTATTAGTAATGCTGATATTAGTTATGCTGGCATTAGTTATGCTGACATATTTCTTATTCATTATTTGGTTTGATGTATTAAAGTATTGCACAATTTCTAAAAGAATTATTTGTTTATTAAAATACCCTCATAACCAATCCATCACTTTATCTTTTAAAAAAAACATATATTGAGGAATGTTTGTATATGAAAAAGGTTTTAAAAAAATTATTTGATTTGTCTACCTATATTGTAGTATAGAACTGAAATATTTATTTATAAAAAAATAAAATATGCTAAGTATTTATTTATTTACTAGAAATATAACTTTCTTTCCAACTTTCTTTGATTATTTCAAACTTGTATTAATATAATAGCATATTTTAATCGAGCATAAATTTTGAAGGACAATTTTATCTTTAACTAGGCTAATGCATGCATTAAAACCCATTGCATTGTTAATGCCATGGTTTCTTATGCATTAGTTATGCATAAGATAATAACAAATAGAGTGTATAATTAATGCTTGCATAACTAATGCATAGGTTCAAAAAGTGTACCAAACAAGGTATTATTAATACAGAAAGCTAATGCATGCATTAATTTATCTAATGCATCTTACTAAACGACCCCATAGTGTAGTATAATATTAGACTACACATCTGTATAATTTTTTTTTTTTTTTCATAATAAGCTTATATAAATTTATTAAATAAAATTTTAGAGACATTCTCTTAAATTTGGCTTTAATAATACCGCCCTCTCTCATTAAGATATTAGGCTTACCTTTTTTATTCTAATTTCGTAATAGTATTTATTTTTAATCTATTTATTATTAATATTAAGAAATTATAGTATAACAAATTCGCCCTTTAAAATATAAATTTTTATTTTAATTAATTCTATAAGCAAGGAGGTTGAGAGCTAAAGCTTAAATCTATAGGAATTGATTAAACAATTTCTCTAGAAAAAGAAAAGATTAATACCTTCTCCATCATACCTACATATATAGAAAAAAATAATAATAGCATGGTTTGATTTGGGTCAATTTTTTCCTAAAATAAATCAACCAATTAAGTTGATTTTTTAAATATTGATATCAAATCAAACCAACTAAGTACTCATATCCACCAGTGTTTCAAAAGGCATTTTTGGGGCGAGCCCTAGGGGGAGACGCATAAAAAATGCTCCAAGGCGATGATGTGGGGCGAATGTCTCAAGAGGCATACGACCAGCAATTCGGGGCGTAAACCCAGGCGTTTAAGGCGCGTTTTTGTAGTAAGGCGTAAGCTCTAGAGACTTTTTCAAATTAAAACAAAATTTGTTGAATAAGTCCTTCATATAATACCCAAATTCTCAAATGTCAGCTTGTAATTACTCAGAAGTTTTAAAAAGGAATTGAAATATTAAATTTAAAAGTCAAGACCCTTTTTATTACAGGTTAGTCATCCTTTTTATTACAGGTTAGTCAATAAAAAGGGTCTTGACTTTTAAATTTAATATTTACAAATACAAAACAGAACTTCATTCTCCTTCATAGCAGCAAGTTCAAAGTTCAAAGTTCAAAGATCAAATTACAGGTTAGTCATCCTTTTTGTTTCTCCATGTAAAAAACTTTATTCTTTTTGACTCAAGTTACTTGTGCTTGTAAGTAGCATAGATTATTTTGATTATTTTTTGTGGGATGGAGCACATCTATATATATTTTTCATATATTTATAGTTTTATTCAATTGTTATACAATTTTACCTATTTATAAATATTTTACTGTAACTATATTATTTTATAAAATATTAAAAATTAAATATCCATGGGGCTTATGCCTCGTGCCTCGGAGCTTACGCCTCGATGAGGCATATTTAAAATACCTCGCCTTACGCCCACACCATTTAAAATACTGATATCCACTATCAACTTCCATTTAACTTAAGTATTACCAATTAAGTACTCCTATCCATTATCAGATACAACACAACAAAAATCAACTTTAAGAAAATTAGGACCTTGATGTTGGGCATATTTTCATATATTTTGATTTTATTTACTCTACGTTTTATTCGCTTTTTAAGTGTATTTTATATTGTATATGTCCAACTTAGCTTGAGTATTGAGCTTTAGACTTACTTGGGTGTTAATTGATAATGTATGTATATTGGACAATGAAGATTAAATTTTGGAGCAAAAAGAATGAATTTCCAATTCGAGATCTTGGAGAGAGTTGTGGAGGTTGCTTATAGGCTTGCACTGTCTCCTAGCCTAGTAAGGGTACATCCGGTATTTTATGTTTTCATGCTTCGTAAGTATCATGAGGACATGTCACATGTTCTAGACTTCAGCATGGTCCAACTTTATGAGAATTTGACCTATGGGGAGGAGCCGGTGGCTATTCTAATTCAGCAGGTTCAAAAGTTGAGATCCAAGAGTTTTCCTTCTGTGAAAGTGCAATGAAGAGGTCAGTCAATTTAGGAGTCTCGTGGGAGTCTGAGTCTGATATGCGGAACAGATACCCCCACCTTTTTACCAGTCTAGGTATTTTTCTATGTCCGTTCGAGAACGAATATTTCTTTTAGAGGTGGAGAATGTGATGACCCGATAGGTCGTATTGAGTACTAGCCTTTATTTTCTCCAAAACCTCTCATAGATTCATCTGATACTATATGACTTGCGTGCGTGGTCCATGTCATTTTTCGAAAAGTTTTTACGTGAAATTTCAAAGAAAATATGATTCTTGACTTTAAAAATAACTAGAGTTCACCACGGTCAATGTTTGTGGTAAATGGCCTCGAATTGTATTTTGACGATTTCGATAGGTTCGTATGATATCTTTGAACTTGTATGCACGTTTGGTTAGGGTCCGGGGTGACCCGAGCGCGTATCGGTGTATTATGTGTAAGATTGTGAAAAAAATGAGTTTTTGAGTTGAAATCTTGAGTTATGATAATTAGTTCTTATTATTTGATATTATTTTGATGCTTTGAGGTAGCGAGCGAGTTTATATTATGTTCTTAAACTTGTGTGCGTGTTCGGATTGGAGCTCGGGGGACTCGGGTGAGTTTCGAATTAATTTCGGACCATATTTGGACTTGTTGAGTTGCTAGTTTTCTGCTGGTATATCAGTGCTTTGCGATAGCGAAGCCACTACCGCGGTCACGAAAAGGAACTGTGGGGCTGGGGTTGGTTGTTTTACGTGAACGCGAGGGGAGGCTCGCGAACGAGAAGGTTTGGGGGGTCTGACCTTTGCGAATGCAGTAGACCACACGCAAACACGTAGTGTTGGGGGAAAGTTTGGGGAAGGCAGGTGGTCCTTCATCGCGAAGGCAAACACATGGGACGCGAATGCAGAGAATTGATTGGGAAATGCCTTCGCGAATGCGATAAAGACCTCACAAACACGAAGTCCAACGGGCCTGTGTGCTCCACGAACGCGGTAGGTGCTTCACGAACACGATAAACACCTGATGCATAGTTAAATGAAAGATCAAAGTTGGAAATTCATAGTTTTTATCATTTTTGAAACCTAGAGCCCGAACTAGAGAGGTTTTTGAAGAGATTTTCACCTCAACTTCATTGGTAAGTACTTTTCAACTAATTTTGATGTATTTTCATAATCATGCATTGATTTTTAACCTTAAATTAAGTGATTTCAAAGTAGAAATTAGAGGTTTTGGGTAGAATTTAGGAATTAGAAAAAATTGAGATTTAAACCTCGAATTCTGGTCGAATTTAAAAACAAATCACATAACTGGGCTCGAGGGTGAATGGATAATTGGAATTTGGTCCGAATCTCAAATTTTGACCAACTGATCCCGGGTTTGACTTTTGTTGACTTTTTTAATTTAGTTAAAGATTTAACCTTTTTCACTCGTGGTAGTTTGTTATAACGACCCGGTCGTTCGTTTTGAGTATTATAGCCCTGTTCCCCTATTTATTGCTTATTCTGTGTTTAGATGTTGTTATATGACTTGCCGAGGTGGTTGGTTTGGTTCCGGGAATATTTCGGAATGAATTAGGACACTTAGTCCCAAGGTTGGAAGCCTAAATTAAAAGAGTTAATCGGATGTTGACTTATGTGTAAATGGCTCCAGAATAGAGTTTTGATGGTTTCGATAGCTCGGTATGGTAATTTTGGACTAAGGAGTGTGTCCGGATATTGATTTTGGGGTCCGTGGGTGATTTTGGCGTGAATTGATGAAAGTTGGAAAAGTTGAAGTTTGGAGAGTTGAGAAGTTTTACCAAGAGTTGACTTTGTGGTTACCGGGCTCGGATTTTGGTTCCGAAAGTTGGAATAGGTTCGTCGTGTGATTTATGAATTGTGTGCAAAATTTGAGGTCAATCGGAGTTGGTTTGGTATGTTTTGGCATTAGTTTTGGAAGTTAGAAGTTCATAAGTTCATTGGGCTTTGATGCGCGGTTCGTGATTTTAGTGTTGTTTGATGTTATTTGAGGCTTCGAGTGAGTTCGTATGATGTTTTAGGACTTGTTGGTATGTTTGGTTGAGATTTTGGGGGCTTCGGGTAGATTTTGGAGGATTAACAAATTGAAATTTGATTTAGAAGAATTGCTGAGGTCGCTGTCATGACTGTTGCTAGTTTCCTTGTACGTGATCGCGAGAGGAAGTTCGTGATTGTGAAGAGTTGATTGGGTGGCTGGGAAAAATGTGTTCTATGAGATCACGTGGTTTGCGATCGCAGAGCTCTGGCATTTTATGAATCGCGAACGTGTGAGCTGGGTTGCCTCCGTGAAGAAGGAAGGAGGAGGTTGGGAAGTCCACGCGTTTTGTTCTTTGCGATCGCGTGAAGGTGTCCATGATCGCGTATGTTGATGATCCTGTGCATCGCGTTTGCGATGGTTTGTTCGCGTTCGCGAAGAGTACTTTGAGGGCAGCATAAATTTTGTTCTTCGTGATCGCGAGGGACTTTTCATGTTCGCCAAGAGGAAATCACCGGGCAGATTAATATTTTCAAAAAATGAGGGTTAGAGTATTATTTCACATTTTAACTTTGGGAGCTCGGATTGAAGTGATTCTTGGAGGAATTTTTAAGGAATTGATTTAGGGAAAGTGATTCTAACTCGGATTCGGTTAATAAACATGAATCTATCATTGTTTTTACTATTTAATTAGTGTTTTCGATTGGAAAGATTGAGAAAAATTGTAGAAACTTCATAGGATTTAATTTGGGGATTTGAAGGTCGAGTTGAGATCGAAATTAAGTAATTTTGGTATGGTTGGACTCGTGGTTGAATGTATGTTCGGATTTTGTTAATTTTGTCAGATTTTGAGACGTGGGCCCGGGATTGACTTTTTGACTTTTGTTAAAGAACCTAGCTTTATCATATGAATTTGATTCCTCTAGCTTGTGTTGATTGTATTGAGTTGTTTGTGGCTAGATTCGAGTCGTTCAGAGGCTGATTCACGAGGCAAGGGTTTATTGGAGTATGGATTTGCACGGTTTGAGGTAAGTAACACTTCTAAACTTGATTTTGAGGGTATGAATTCCCAAAGTATGTGCTATGTGGTTGGTGTTAAGGTGGTGTCCATGCTAGGTGACGGGCGTGTGGGCGTGCACCGTGATATTGTGATACTGTTAATTCCGTGGAACTATGTAGTCAATAAATCTTGATATCATTCATGTACTCTCCTTGTGTTAGAGGAATTGAGCTGCGATTCATGTTAGAAATCATGCTTAGGCTATATGCTGGTACTGTTGAAACCCACATGTGTCGTTTCGTTGTTGAATTATTTGCTTAATTTGCAATCATGTGCTTAGCCACATCTATCGTTTGCATATTATTTCTCAGTCTCTATTGCCATTATTGTTACATCATATTATCACTGATTGGGCTGATTGTCATGACATTTTGTGAGCTCGAGAGACTAGAGAGATTGATGACTGAGTGAGGCCGAGGGCCTGATTATGAGTGATATTTATGGGATAGGGCTGCACGCCATAGCAGGCTTTATTGATTCATTCCATGATTGGCTTATATTAGCGCTTGGGTAGGATCCGGCCCTTTAGAGTCTGACATACCAGCAATGAGCGTAGGTACCTACTGATAGCGAGTGCCGAGTGATTGAGAATACTGAGGGACTGGGAGGACTGAGTCACTGGGAGGACTTAGTGACTGGGAGGACTGAGTGATTGAACGTGCTGAGACAGATTAAATACTCCGAGAGTACGCATATGACTTTATCACTATGTTGCATTATAGTTGGCATGCATAATTGACATGTAGATATAGTGGTGTATCATCCCTCATATCAATCATAAATGGCATATTTTATGCGTGTTGAACTTAAACTGTTAAACTTGAAAGCATGTCTACATTTCTGTACTTTTAAAATCTGTATTTGAACTGTACTTGTCTGAGCTCGTCATTGTTTTTATCCTAAGATTAGACTCGTTACTTATTAAGTACTCATACTATACTCTACACTTCGTGTATATATCCAGGTTTTTCTGGACGCCGCGGTTGCTAGCTTTGGAGCCTTATTTGTTTGGAGACTATTGAGGTAGCTGCCTTGGCATCCGCAGACCTTGATTCTCCTTCTTTCTAGTTTATTTGTATTGTTCTATCTCCCTAGACAATTGGCTTTAGCAGTCAAACTGTGTTGTCATTTAGATGCTCATGTACTCAGTGACACCCGGATTCTGGGAGATTTTGTATTGAGTTGCGGTATTTTCTTATCAGTTATTTATGAGGTTTTCACTATTAAGCTTATTTCTTTATGTTTTCAATTTAAAGATGCGTGGTTATTTGTGATTATCGGCTTGCCTAGTATTGCTGTAGGCGCCGCCATCATGTCATGTGGGATTTTCGGTCATGACAAGTTGGTATCAGAGCCTAAGTTATATAGGTCTCACGAGTTGAGCAGGTTTAGTAGAGTCTTGCGGATCGGTACAGAGATATCTGTACTTATCTTTCGAGAGCCTGCCGAACCATTAAGAAAACTTCACTTTCTTGTATTCTTGTCGTGCGAATTTGTTGATTACAGAAACTAAACTTCTGCTATTCTATTCTCCCACAGATGGTGAGGACACGTGCTACCGGATTGGTGGATGGCCACCAGTACCACCAGCTAGGTTCACTAGAGGCCGGTGCCGTGGTAGAGGCTGAGGTGCAGCTCATACAGTAGCTAGAGCAGCACCTGCAGACCCACCAGTTGCTCTAGCTCAGGAATAGATTCCAGATGTGGTTGAGCCGGTAGGACCAACTCAGGCATCAGTTGTGCCCATTATGATTCCAGGCCTTGAGAAGGCTCTAGCCCAGATATTGACTGTATGTACTAGCCTTGCTCAGGCGGTATCAGTTCCAGCTGTGCTAGCCACTTCTCAGGCCGGGGGAGGCGCTCAGACTCTCGCCGCCCGAACTCCAGAGCAGGTGATTCAAGGACTTTAGACACCGGGTTACTACCAACCCAATCAGTTGTAGTTTCTTAGCCCAGGTGGATTCCCCTATTAGTGATGAGGAGCAGAAGAGGCTAGAGAGGTTTGGACGGCTCAAGCCTCCATCATTCAGTAGGCTGAGTCAGAGGATGCTCAGGACTTCTTGGATAGGTGTCAGCGGATTTTTCGTACGACAGGTATTCTGGAGACTAGGGTCTCATTTACTACTTTTCAGCTGTCGGGAATAGCCTTCAAATGGTGAGAGGCCTATGAGTGGAGCAGGCCAGCCGGTGCTGCACCACTTACGTAGCACGAGTTTTCCGTTCTCTTCTTGGAGAAGTATGTACCATAGACCCGCAGGGAGGAGTTGCGTAGGCAGTTTGAGCAGCTACGCTAGAAGGGTATGTTTGTGATCCAGTAATGAGATGAGATTTTTGGAGTTAGCTCGTCAGATGATCTTGTTGGTTCCCATAGAGAGGGAGAGGATTAGGAGGTTCATTGTTGGCCTCAACTATGGACTGTTCTTTGTTATGACTCGAGAGATTGCATCAGGTGCTAGGTTCGACGAGGTGGTTGACATTGCTAGGCGGCTAGAGCAGGTCCGTAGTCAGGAGCGTGAGGAGATGGAGGCCAAGAGGTCTCGTGGTTTGGGTGGTTTCAGGCGATGTTTCTTTTGGAGGACAATCCTACCACAACAAGGGTCGTCCTTATAGGCCCGCTCAGATCGCTCCTCCGGTTCATCGTGGTGCATCAGCTAGTCATGGTTCATACAATGCTCATCTGGGTCAGTCATCTCTCAGAGCCCTCCCAGCTCAGAGTTCATCTCGTTCTCCATCAGTTCAGGGTTCATCTGTGCTATGTTCTTCTAGTAGTCATTCTGGCTCCCGGGGTCTGATTCAGTTCCTACCACCATCGGGGAGTTGCTTTGAGTGCGGGGAGTTTGGACATATATGGAGGCAGTTCCCCGTCGCTTTGGAGGTCCAGTTCAGCAGAGGGGTTAGGCTATGACTTCCTCACCATTTACTTTACCACCTGCCCAGCTAGCTCGGTGTGGGGGTCAGGCAGCTAGAGGTCGCCCTAGAAGGGGAGGTCGATCAGGTGGCGGTCAGGCTTGGTGGTATGCTTTCCCTGCTAGGTTAGAGGCTATTGCTTCAGATGCAGTGATCACAAGTATTGTCTCAATATGCCATAGGAATGCTTCTATATTATTTGACCCTGGTTCCACTTATTCGTATGTATCATCATATTTTGTTCGTTATCTGGATACGCCCCGTGAGTCCTTAGCTTTACCTGCTCATGTTTCTACATCGGTGGGCGATTTTATTATTGTGGACCGTGTGTATTGGTCGTGTGTAGTGACTATTGAAGGATTGGAGACTAAAGTTGATCTCCTATTGCTTAGTATGGTTGATTTCGATGTGATCATGGGTATGGACTGGTTGTTTCCATGTCATGCTATTCTGGATTGTCACGCTAAGACCTTGTCTCATATCTGAAGGACCACCAGATGGTTGGGAAGGGGTGCTTGTCATATTTGGATTTTGTGAGGGATATTGGTGCTGATACTCCTACTATTGATTTCGTTCTGGTAGTGCGAGACTTTTTGAATATATTTCCTGCAGACCTGCCAGGCATGCCACCCGACAGGGACATTGATTTTGGTATTGACTTGATGCTAGGCACTCAGCCCATTTCTATTCCTCCTCATCGTATGGCACCAGCAGAGTTGAAGGAATTGAAAGAGCAGCTTCAGAAGCTTCTTGATAAGGGGTTCATTAGGCTTAGTATGTCGCCTTGGGCTGCACCTGTTTTATTTGTGAAGAAGAAGGATGGTACTATGCAGATGTGTATCGACTATAGGCTGTAGAACAAAGTTACAATTAAGAACAAGTATCCTTTTCCTCGCATTGATGGCTTATTTGACCAACTTTAGGGAACTAGGGTGTTCTCCAAGATTGATATGAGGTCTGGGTATTACCAGTTGAAGATTCGGGACTCGGATATTTCGAAGACGACATTCAGAACCCGTTATGGTCACTATGAGTTCCTTGTGATGTCTTTTGGGCTGACTAATGCCCTAGCAACTTTCATGCATCTGATGAACAATGTATTCTAGCCATATCTTGATTCGTTTGTCATAGTATTTATTGATGATATCCTGGTGTACTCACGTAGCTAGGAGGAGGATGCACATCATTTGAGGATTATACTACAAAGGTTGAGGGAGGAGAAGCTTTATGCCAAGTTCTCCAAGTGTGAGTTTTGGCTTAGTTCGGTGGCATTATTGGGGCACGTGGTGTCCAATGAGGGGATTAAGGTGGATCCAACGAAGATAGAGGCGGTTCAGAGTTTGCCCAGATCATCTTCAGTTATTGAGATTCGGAGTTTTCTCGGCTTGGCCGGATATTACCGTCGCTTCGTGGAGGGTTTCTCGTCCATTGCAGCGCCTTTGACCAGATTGACCCAGAAGGGTGCTCCATTCAGGTGGTTAGATGAGTGCAAGGAGAGCTTTCAGAAGCTCAAGACCGTCTTGACCACAGCTCCAGTTCTAGTTTCGCCTTCAGCATCGGGTTCTTATACAATGTAGTATGATGCTTTTTGGATTGGTATTGGGTGTATCTTGATGTTGGAGGGTAGAGAGATTGCTTATGCTTCATGCCAGTTGAAGCCTTATGAGAAGAATTACCCCGTTCATGATTTATAGTTGGCAGTCATCGTTCATGCATTGAAGATTTTGAGGCACTATCTTTACGGTGTGTCTTGTGAGTTATTTTGCGGATCATCGGAGTCTTTAGCACTTGTTCAAGCAAAAAGATCTAGATTTGAGGCAGCATAGATGGTTGGAGCTGCTAAAGGACTATGATATACCATTTTGTATCATCCTGGGAAGGCCAATGTGGTGGTCGATTCCTTGAGTAGGAAGGCGGTGAGTATGGGTAGCCTTGCATTTATTCCTGTTGGTGAGAGACCACTTGCATCAGATGTTCAAGCTTTGGCCAATCAATTAGTGAGGTTAGATGTTTCAGATCCTAGCCGGGTTCTAGCTTGCGTGGTTTCTCGGTCTTCCTTATATGATTGCATTAGAGAGAGTCATGATGACCCCCATTTGCTTGGCCTTAAGGACACAGTTCAGCATGTCGTTGCCAAGGAGGTTTCTATTGGGGATGATGGGGTGTTGCGGATGCAGGTCGGATTTGTGTGCCCAATGTGGATGGGCTACATGAGTTGATTCTTGAGGAAGCCCAACGTTTGTAGTATTCCATTCATCCGAGTGCCACAAAGATGTACCAAGACTTGAGGCAACACTATTGGTGGAGGAGGATGAAGAAAGACATAGTGGAGTTTGTAGCCCGGTGCTTAAATTGTCAGCAGGTGAAGTACGAGCATCAGAGGCCTGGCGGTTTGCTTCAGAGGCTTGAGATTCCTGAGTGGAAATGGGAGCATATCACCATGGACTTCGTAGTTAGGCTCCCAAGGACTTTGAAGAAGTTTGATGCTATTTGGGTGATTATGGACCGGTTGACTCAGTCCTCGCATTTCATCCTAGTTGGGACTACCTATTCTTCAGAGCGATTGGCTGAGATCAACATCCATGAGATTGTTCGCCTTCACGATGTGTGTGTCCATCATTTTAGATCGGGGCACGCAGTTCATATCGCAGTTTGGAGAGTAGTACAGCGAGAGTTAGGCACACGGGTTGAGTTGAGTAAAACATTCCATCCTCAGACGGACGGACAGTCCGAGCACACTATTAAGATATTGGAGGATTTGCTATGCCCTTGTGTCATGGATTTTGGGGGTTCTTGGGATCTGTTTCTACCGCTTGCAGAGTTTGCCTACAAAAAATAATTGCCAATTGAGTATTCAGATGGCTCCATATGAGTCTTTGTATGGGACGCGGTGTCGGTCTATGGTTGGTTGGTTTGAGTCGGGTGAGGCTAGGCTATTGGGTACTGACTTGGTTCAGGATGCTTTGGAAAAAGTTAAGTTAATTCAGAATCGACTTTGCACGACATAGTCTAGACAGAAGAGTTATGACGATCGCAAGGTTGGTGATGTTGCTTACATGGTGAGAGAGAAGTTATTGCGTAGAGTTTCATCCATGAAGGGTGTTATGAGGTTCGGGAAGAAGGGCAAGTTGAGCCCTCGGTATATTGGCCCTTTTGGGGTGCTTGAGAAGATTGGAGAAGTGGCTTACAAGTTTGCATTGCAGTGAAGTCTATCGAGTATTCATCCTGTGTTTCATGTTTCCATGCTCCAGAAGTATTTCAGCGATCCGTCTCATGTTTGGACTTCAGCACGGTTCAGTTAGATGGTTATTTGACTTATGATGTGGAGCCGGTGGCTATTTTGGATCGGCAGGATCGAAAATTGAGGTCGAAGGATATAGCTTTAGTGAAGGTGCAGTGAAGAGGTCAGCCACTCGAGGAGGCTACTTGGGAGACCGAGCGGGAGATGCGGAACATATATCCACACCTATTTGAGACTCCAGGTATGATTCTAGACCCGTTCGAGGACGAACGTTTATTTAAGAGGGGGAGAATGTAACGACCCGGCCGGTCCTTTTGAGTACTATAGCCCGGTTCCCCTATTTATTGCCTATTTTATGTTTTGTATGTTGTTATGTGACTTGCCGAGGTGGTTGGTTTG
This sequence comes from Nicotiana obtusifolia, assembly GCA_002018475.1. Lineage (NCBI taxonomy): Eukaryota > Viridiplantae > Streptophyta > Magnoliopsida > Solanales > Solanaceae > Nicotiana > Nicotiana obtusifolia. The sequence goes on from MCJB01008888.1 coordinate 173,342, forward strand.
GTTCCGGGGATGTTTCAAAATGAATTGGGACACTTAGCCCCAACGTTGGAAGCCTAAGTTAAAAGAGTTAATCGAATATTGACTTATGTGTAAATGGCTCCGGACTAGTGTTTTGATGGTTCTGATAGCTCGGTATGGTGATTTTGGACTTAGGAGTGTGTCCTGATATTGATTGGAGCTCCGTAGGTGATTTTGGCGTGAATTGATGAAAGTTGAAAAAGTTGAAGTTTGGAGAGCTGGGAAGCTTGACTGAGAGTTGACTTTGTGGTTACCTGGCTTGGATTTTGATTCCGGAAGTTGGAATAGGTATGTTGTGTCATTTATGACTTGTGTGCAAAATATGAGGTCAATCGGAGTTGGTTTGTTATGTTTCGGCATTAGTTTTGGAAGTTAGAAGTTCATAAGTTCATTAGGCTTGAATCGATGCGCAATTCGTGGTTTTAGTATTGTTTGATGTGATTTGAGGCTTCGAGTGAGTTCGTATGATGTTTTAAGACTTGTTGGTAGGTTGGTTGAGGCCCTGGTGGCCTCGGGTAGATTTTGGAGGATTAACAAATTGAAATTTGACTTAGAAGAATTGCTGAGGTTGCTGTCACGACTGTTGCTGGTTTCCTTGAACGCGACTCGCGATCGTGAAGAGTTGATTGGGTGACTAGGAAAAATTTGTTCTATGAGATCGCGAGTAAAGGTCTGCGATCGTGGAGCTTGCGCATTTTGTGAATCGCGAACGCGTGACTTGGGTCGCGTCGCGAAGAAGGAAGGAGGAGGCTGGGAAGTCCACGGGTTTGTTCTTCGCGATTGCGTGAAGGTATCTGCGATCCCGTAGGTTGATGATCCTGTGCATCACGTTTGCGAAGAGTACTTTGAGGGCAGCATAAATTTTGTTCTTCGCGATCGTGAGGGACTTTCCGCAATCGTGAAGAGGAAATCATTAGGCAGATTATTTCATATTTTGACTTTAGGAGCTCAGATTAAAGCGATTCTTTGAGGGATTTAAAGGAATTGATTGAGGTAAGTGATTCTAACTCGGATTTTGTTAATATAATGAATCTATCATTGTTTTTAACATTTTATTAGTGGTTTGGGTAGGAAAATTTGGGAAAATTTGTAGAAACTTCATAGGCTTTAATTTGGGGATTTGAAGGTTGAGTTGAGATTGGAATTAAGTTATTTGGTATGGTTGGACTCGGGGTTGAATGGGTATTCAATTTTTTTTAATTTTGTTGGATTTCGAGACGTGGGCCTGGGGTTGACTTTTTGAGTTGACTTTTTGATTTTTATTAAAGAACCTAGCTTTATCGTATGGAATTGATTCCTCTATCTTGTGATGATTGTATTGAGTTATTTGTGGCCAGATTCTAGTCATTCGGAGGCCGATTCGCAAGGCAAGGCTTGTTGGAGTAGGGATTTGCGCAGTTTGAGATAAGTAACACTTCTAAACTTAGTTCTGAGGGTATGAATTCCCGAAGTATGTGCTATGTGATTTCATTCATGTACTCTTCATGTGTTAGAGGTATTGAGTTGCGATTCATATTAGAAATCATGCTTAGGCTATATGCTGGTACTGTTGAGACCCATAGGGATTGTATCATTGTTGAATGAATTTCTTAATTTGCAATCATGTACTCAGTCACATCTATCCTTTGCATATCATTTCTCAGTCTTTGTTGTCATTATAGTTACATCATATTATCATTGATTGGGCTGAGGGACTTAGAGATTGATGGCTGAGTAAGGCCGAGGGCCTGATTATGAGTGATACTTATGGGATCGGGCTGCACACTGCAACATGATTTATTGATTCATGCCATGATTGGCTTATATTAGCGCTTGGGCAGGATCCACCCCTTCGGATTCTGACATACCAGAAGTGAGTGCAGGTACCTACTGAGGGCGATGCCGAGTGCAAGAACCTAGTTATTGAGAGTACTGAGGGACTAGGAGGACTAAGTGACTGGGAGGACTGAGTGATTGAGCATGCTGAGAGAGATTAAATACTCCGAGAGTACGCATATGACTTTATCACTGTGTTGCATTATAGTTGTCATGCATAATTGACATGTAGATATAGCGATGTATCATCCCTCATATCAGTCAGACTTGGCATATTTTATCCGTGTTGAACTTAAACTGTTAAACTTGAAAGCATGTCTACATTTCTGTACTACTAAAATCTATATTTGAATTGTACCAGTCTGAGCTCGTCACTGCTTTCAGCCCAAGGTTATACTCGTTACTTATTAAGTATATTGGGTCAGTTGTACTCATACTACTTGGTGTCTGCAGACCTCGACTCTCCTTCTTTCCAGTTTATTTGTACTGTTATATGTTCCTAGACAATTGTTTTTAGCAGTCAGACTGTTTTGTCATTTAGATCCTCATGTGACACCCGGATTCTAGGGGATTTTGTATTGAGTCACAATATTTTCTTTTAGTTATTTATTATGTTTTTATATTAAGCTTATTTCATTATATTTTCTATTTAAAGAAGCGTGGTTATTTGTTATTATCGGCTTGTCTAGTATTGCGATAGGCGCCATCACAACATGTGGGATTTTGGATCGTGACATTTGTTAGGCTTGTTTTGAATTGTTTCAACTATATTTGGCTAGATTTGATTGGACTGAAGGCTTATTCTAAAGGAAAAGCCGTGATTGATCATTCATTTGGTTGCTGAAAGAGGTAAATGTCGTGGTTACCCTTGACTTGAGGGAATTAGGACTTGATTGGTTTATTTGTTACTTGATTTATGTGTGGTGACAGCGTATATGGAAGGTCATGAGTGCATATATTAGTCATGTGTTAAGCATGCAGGTTAGGATGTTTATTTGTTGTCTTCAATTATTTCATGCCTTCATTTCATCCATGTTATTACGTGTTAAATGCTTAATTGTCACTTGCCCTTACTTGTTAAATTCATGCATTTATTCGTTACATGCCTTAATTTTCTATATGTTCCCATGCATCCGTGCATTTATTTATTGACTGCCTTTACTTGCTTTATGACTTTGTATGTTATTAGATAGTCACTTTTATCCGTTTTATGTCTTTAATTATGTAATTTTCTTATTGCGTTCGTTGTGAGATACGTTGTAGTTGGTTGTAGTTTGTACATTCATTGTTGCCTTGTTTGGGATCGGGTTGCACGCCGCAATAGATATTAGTATTATTGTTTGGGATCGAGTTGCAAATGTAATGGATATTGGTATTATTGTTTGGGATCGGGTTGCACGCCGTAATGGTATATATATATATATATATATATATATATATATTTGTAGATCGGGTTGTACGTCGCAACGGAGAAGACATGTTGACTGTTCTTAACCGTTGGTTCTATATCCCTATTGTATTGAGAAGTTGAAAATAAATGTTATTTTAGGGCCCTCTAATATGTATTTTCTATTCCGGTCTTCATGCAAATACTTGTTTTCTTTGTTCTGCTATTATTTCATTTATACTCGTACAAGTTTATAGTGAGTACCTTCTTATAGTCTCATCACTACTTCATCGAGGTTAGTGTCACGACCCAAAACCAACGCGTCATAATGGCGCCTATCGTAGTACTAGGCAAGCCGACTACTCAGACATTTCCAACAGTTTAAAGCTTTGAAAGATACGAAAATAGTTTAATTTAAGGAAGATCTTTTAAAAGCAGGATAGGAAGTCATCTCAATACATAATCTCTCCCAAACCGGGGTGTCATTGAGTACATGAGCATCTACATGAAGATATAGTCTGGTACATTGTCTAGAAAATAAAACTGAAACATAAAATGATAGATAAGGGAGGAGAGTCAAGGTCTGCGAACGCCAAGCAGCTACCTCGATGATCTCCGAAGGTCTAGACTCTGCAACTCAGCAATCGCCGTGGAAGGAAGCACCTGGATCTGCACACGACGTGCAGGGTGTAGCTTGAGTACAACCAACTCAATAAATAAAAAATCTAACCTTTGAACTGAGAGTAGTGACGAGCTCGACAGGTACAATCTAGAATAGGAATAACAGTATAGAAATGTAGGCATGCTTTCACGTTCAACAGTTAAACTCAATACAAGTAAGATAGATCAATTCTGAATGATATGAGGAATATAACCTCTATATCTACATGCTACCGTACATGCTGTACGTGATGCACCACACTGGAAGCCTCGTGTACTCACACTCTCAAAATACTCAATCACTCAGTACTGTATATGCCCAAACCAACTCAGGGAAGATCCATCCCAAATATATATATATCAACTGAAGTCAGTCACTCAGTAGTGTATAAGGCCAATCCAGCCCAGGAAAAATTCATCCCCAAATATAAATGATTCGGTCAAGATCCATGCCCAAGGAAGATGCTTCTCTTAGTATAAATCAATTGCGCTCACTATAGGGGTGCAGGCTCCGGAGGAGCTCCTTCAGCCAAGCGCTACAATAAGCCAACCAAGCAGAATAAATAAAACATGCTGCGACGGTGCAACCCGATTCCATAAATATCACTCACAATCAGGCCCTCGGCCTCACTCAGTCATCAATCTCTCTAGTCTCTCGGGCTCATAACTCTCATACTAAACATCCCTAATCAATGATACGATATGTGACAATACACAATAACAGAGATTGAGATGTGATATAAAGTGATGAATAAGACTGAGTACATAATTGTAATTTAACAAATAAGTCAACAGCAAAGAACGGCCACTATGTGTCCCAACAATATTGGCATATAGCCTAAACATGATTCTTGGCATGAATCACAGCTCAAGTGCTCTAACACATAAAATATGACAAGAATGTTCAGATAAAAGTGGCTATGCAGCTCTAGATTAATGACCAAATCACAATTTCTACGGTGCATGCCCACACGCCCATCACTTAGCATGTGCGTCACCTCAACATCTATCACATAACACGAAACTGGGGGTATTCATATCCTTGGATCCAAGTTTAGAAGTGTTACTTACCTCAAACTGTGCAAATCTCTACTCCATAAGCCTTGCCTCGCGAAACGGCCTCCGGATGCCCCGAATCTAGCCACAAACAGTTTGATACAATCAACACGAGCAAAAGGAATCAATTCTATAAGAAAACACTAAGTTCTTAATCAAATTCAAAGTCGACTCAAAAACCGGCCCCTGGGCCCATGTCTTGGAATCCAATAAAGGTCACAAAATCTGGAAACCCATTCACCCGCGAGTCTAACCATACCAAATTCACCAAAATCCAGTACCAAATCTACACCCAAATCCCCTATTTAAACTCTCCAAATTTCTCGCCTCAAACCCCCGAATTACACCTTAAAACCACACAATCTAGGGTGGAAAAATCAATGGGAAAACATAATTATTTAGCAAACTAAACCACAAGTGACTTACCTCAAGAATCCCTTCAAAATCCCTCTCAAAATTGCCTAATCCCGAGCTTGGAATGTTCAAAAATGAAAAAAATCTCGGAACCCTCATTTTAATATTCTGCCCAGGCTTTCTGCACCCGCGCTCAAAACATTTGCTTCTGTGGTACCGGTTTTGCAGTCACTAATCCGCTTCTGTGAAAAAATCTCCACTTCCGACCTCGCATACCTACGGCCAAGCTTCCGCATCTGCAGGTGCTCTCCTGCGAGCCCTACCCCGCTTCTGCTACTACAACACAGCCTGCCCCTTCCCGCTTCTGCAAAAAACCCTATGCAGACGCGCCTAGGCATCTGCAGAAACATTTCCACTCCTGCGACTACTGTCCAATCTGCGCTTGCCAGCCCGCACCTGCGACCAATGTTCCACAGGTCTGATTGCACCAGAAGACTTCAGCTATAACAATTTTTCAAAACTCCAATTTTGATCCGAAAACCATTTGATCTCCACCCGAGGCCCCCATGATCTCAATCAAATATACCAACAAGTCCTAAAACATAATATGAACTTAGTCGAGCCCTTAAATCACCTCAAACAACATCAAAAACACGAATGACACCCCCAACTCAAGTCTATTGAAACTAAGGAATTCCAACATCTACAAACAATGCCGAAACCTATCAACTTACGTCCGATTGACCTCATATTTTGCACACAAGTCACAAATGAAACCACAGACCTATTCCAATTGATGGAACTCCAATGCGAGCCCGGTAACCACCAAGTCCACTCTCAGTCACGGACCTCCAAATCACAGTCCGAACACACTCTTAAGTCCAAAATCACCCGACGGAGCTAGCAGAACCATCAAAACTCCATTTCGGATTCGTTTACACATAAGTCAACATCCGGTAAACCATTTCAACTCAAGCTTTCAACCTTGAGACTAAGTGTCTCAACTCATTCCGAAACCTCTCCAGACCCAAACCAACTACCTCGGCAAGTCACATAACAACTATAAAGCATAAAATGAGCAGTAAGTGAGGGAGCGGGGCTACAACTCTCAAAATGACCGGCCGGTTCATCACATTCTCCCCTTCTTAAACAAACGTTCTTCCTTGAACGAGTCTAGAAACATATCTGGAGTCTCAAATAGGCGTGGATATCTGCTCTGCATTTCCCGGTCGGTCTCCTAAGTAGCCTCCTCAATTGGCTGACCTCTCCACTGCACCTTTACTGAAGCTATGTCCTTTGACCTCAACTTTTGAACCTGCCGATCCAAAATGGCCACCGGCTCCACATCATAAGTCACATCGCCACCCAACTGAACCATGCTGAAATCGAGAACATGAGACGGATCGCCGACATACTTCCGGATCATAGAAACATGAAATACTTGATGCACACTCGACAAACTAGGTGGCAAGACAAGCTTGTAAGCCATCTCCCCAATCCTCTGAAGTGCCTCAAACAACCCAATATACCGAGGGCTCAACTTTCCCTTCTTCTCGAATCTCATAACACATTTTATGGGTGAAACCTTGAGCAGTACCTTCTCCCTAACCATGAAAGCAATATCATGAACCTTCCTATCGGGGTAGCTCTTCTGTCTAGACTGCACTGCGCGAAGCCGACCCTGAATCAATTTAACATTGTCCAAAGCATCCTGAACCAAGTCAGTACCCAAAAGCCTAGCCTCGCCTGGCTCAAACCAACCCACCGGAGATCGACACTTTCTCCCATACAACGCCTCATACGGAGCCATCTGAATGCTCAACTGGTAGCTGTTGTTGTAGGCAAACTCCGTGAGCGGTAGAAACTATCCCAAGAACCCCCAAAATCAATGACATAAGCGCGTAGCATGTCCTCCAATATTTGAATAGTGCGCTCGGACTGTCCATTCGGCTGAGGGTGCAATGCTGTGCTCAACTCAACCTGGGTCCCCAACTCACGCTGCACTGCCCTCTAAAATTGCGTGCCCCGATCTGAAATGATGGACACCGACACACCGTGAAGGCGAACAATCTCGCGGATGTAAATTTAGTCAACCGCTCTGAAGAATAAGTAGTCCCAATTGGAATGAAGTGTGCAAACTTGGTCAGCCGATCCACAATCACCCAAATAGCATCAAAATTCCTCGAAACCCGTGGGAGCCCAACTACAAAATCCATGGGGATACGCTCCCATTTCCACTTTGGAATCTCTAGCCTGTGAAGCAATCCACCTAGTCTTTGATGCTCATACTTCACCTGATGACAGTTAAGGCACCGAGCTACAAACCCTACTATGTCCATCTTCATTCCCCTCCACCAGTAATGTTGCCTCAAGTCCTGGTACATCTTCGCGGCACCCGGATGAATGGAATACCGCGAATAATAGGCCTCCTTAAGAATCAACTTATGTAGCCCATCTACATTAGGCACACAAATCCGACCTTGCAGCCTCATCACCCCATCATCCCCAATAGTAACATCCTTGGCATCATCGTACTGAACCATGTCCTTAAGGACAAGCAAATGTGGATCATCATACTGGCGCTCCCTGATGCGATCTTGTAAGGAAGACCGAGAAACCACACAAGCGAGAACTCGGCTGGGCTCCTAGACATCTAATCTCACAAACTGGTTGGCCAAGGCCTGAACAGCAACTGCAAGCGGTCTCTCACCAACAGGATTGAATGCAAGGCTACCTATACTCACCGCCTTTCTACTCAAGGCACAGATCACCATATTGGCCTTCCCTGGATGATACAGAATGGTGATATCATAATCCTTTTGCAGCTCCAACCATCTCCCCTATCTCAAATTTAGATCCTTTTTTTGAACAAGTGTTGGAGACTCCGATGATCCGTAAATACCTCACAAGACACACCGTAGAGGTAATGCCTCCAAATCTTCAATGCATGAATGATGGAAGCCAACTCCAAATCATGAACATAGTAATTCTTCTCATGAGGCTTCAACTGACGCGAAGCATAATCAATCACTCTACCCTCCTCCATCAAAACACACCCAATACCGATCCGAGAAGCATTACAATACACTGTATAAGAGCCTGAAGCTGAAGGTAAAACTAGAACTGGAGCTATGGTCAAGGCAGTCTTGAGCTTCTGAAAGCTCTCTTCATACTCATCCGACCACCTAAAAGTAGCACCCTTCTGGGTCAATTTGGTCAAAGACAACGCAATAGACGAGAAACCCTCCACGAAGCAACGATAATAACCGGTAAGCTGAGAAAGCTCCAAATCTCCGTAGCTGAGGATGGTCTGGGCCAACTTTGAACCGACTCTATCTTCTTTGGATCCACCAGAATCCCCTCACAGGACACCACCTGCCCCAAGAACGCAACTGAACTGAGCCAAAACTCACACTTGGGGAACTTAGCATAAAGCTTCTCCTCCGTCAACCGCTGCAACACAATCCTCAAATGCTGGGCATACTCCTCCTGGCTACGAGAGTACACTAGAATGTCATCAATGAATACTATTACAAACGAGTCAAGATAAGGCTGGAATGCACTGTTCATGAAGTGCATGAATGCTGTTAGGGCATTGATCAACACAAAAGACTTCACAAGGAATTCATAATGACCATAATGCGTCCTGAATGCCGTCTTTAGAATATCCGAGTCTCAAATCTTCAACTGGTGATATCCAGACCTCAAATTAATCTTACAGAACACCCTCGCTCCCTGATGCTAGTCAAATAGATCATCAATACGCGGCAAAGGATACTTGTTCTTGATTGTAACTTTGTTCAACTTCCTATAGTCGATGCACATCTGCATAGTTCCATCCTTCTTCTTCTTCACAAATAGAACTAGTGCACCCCAAGGCGACACAGTAGGCCTAATAAACCCTTTATCAAAAAGTTCCTGAAGTTGTTCTTTCAATTCCTTCAACTTAACCGGTGCCATACGATTCAAAGGAATAGAAATGGGCTGAGTGCTCGGCACCAAGTCAATACCAAAATCAATATCCCTGTCGGGTGGCATGCTTGGCAGGTCTGCAGGAAACACATCCGGAAAGTCTTGTACCACCGGAACAGAATCAGTAATAGGGGTATCAGCACCAACATCCCTCACAAAGGCCAAATAAGATAAACAACCCTTCCCCACCATCCGTTGGGCCTACCACTCTGCTGGGGACATAATCTAGAGAACCCCTCTACTCGATCCTTGGCAAACCCGGCATCGCCAACGCCACGATCTTTGCGTGACAATCCCAAATGGCATGACATGAAGACAACCAATCCATACCCAATATCACGCCAAAATCAACCATACTAAGTAATAAGAGATCAACTCTCGTCTCTAATCCCCCAATAGTCACTACACATGACCGATATACACAGTCCACAACAATAGTGTCGCACTGGCGTAGATACATGAACAAATAATCACGGGGCATATCCAGATAATGAGAAAAATACAATGATACATACAAATAAGTGGAACCAGGGTCAAATAATATAGAAGCATCTTTGTGGCATATCGAGACAATACTTGTGATCACTATGTCTGAAGCAACGACATATGGTCTGGCAGGAAGAGCATAGAATCGGGCATGTCCGCTACCTGATCGGCCTCTCCCTCTTGGGCGACCCCTAGCTACCTGAGCCCCACCTCGAGCTGGCTGGGCGGGTGGTGGAGTAGTTGGTGCTGAAGTCGTAGTTTGACTCCTCTGCTGAGCTGGACCTCCCGAAAGGTTGGGACAATGTCTCTTCATATGACCCTAATCTACACACTCAAAAGTACCCCTCTCTGAATATGGTGGCAAGTATTGAGGCGGACCTTGAGAACCAGAATTACTATAAGAAGAACCCGGTACAGATGAACCCTGAACTGCTGGTGCACGAGATGAACTCTGAGCTGGAAGGGCACTGAGAGATGACTGACCCGGACGGGCACTGTATAAACCATGTCTAGATGATGCACCACAATGAACTAGACGAGTCATCTGCATGGGCCTATAAGGACAATCCCTGCTGCGGTAGGATTGCCCCTAGAAGGAACATCGCCGAAACCAACCGAACCTCGAGGCCTCTTGGCCTCCCTCTCTTCATGCTCCTAACTACGGATCATCTCTATCTATCGAGCAATATCAACCACCTCGTCGAAAGTAGCACCATATACCCTCTCCCGAGTCATAAGCAACCGCAACTGATTAGGCACCTCCTAGTCCTCTTCCTCTCAGTGCGAACCAACAAAACTGCATGACGAGCCAACTCTAGAGGGGCTCCTTAAGCCCAAGCGCTATAATAAGACAGATCCAGGCATAATAAATAAAACATGTTGCAGCGTGCAACCTGATCCCATAAATATCACTCATAATCAGACCCTCGGCCTCACTCAGTCATCAATCTCTCCAGTCCCTCAGGCTCACAACTCTCATACTAAAAAACCCTAATCAATGATACGACATGTGACAATACACAGTAACAGAGACTGAGATGTGATATGAAATGATGAATAAGACTGAGTACATAACTGCAATTTAACAAATAAGTCAACAACAAAGAACGACCACTATGGTCCCAACAGTACCAACATATAGCCTAAACATGATTCCTGGCATGAATCATATCTTAAGTGCTCTAACACACAGAATACGGCAAGACTGTTCAGATAAAAATGGCTATGCAGCTCTAGATTAATGACCAAATCACAATTTCTACGGTGCATGCCTACACGCCCGTCACTTATTATGTGCGTCACCTTAACATCTGTCACATAACACGAAACTTGGGGTATTCGTACCCTTAGATCCAAGTTTAGAAGTGTTACTTACCTCAAACGCTGCAAATCTCTACTCCAATAAGCCTTGCCTCGCGAAACGGCCTCCGGATGCCCCGAATCTAGCCACAAATAGTTTGATACAATCAACACGAGCAAAAGGAATCAATTCTATAAGAAAATACTAAATTCTGAATCAAATTCAAAAGTAGACTCAAAATCCGGCCCCCGGGCCCACGTCTCGGAATCCAATAAAGGTCACAAAATTTGGGAACCCATTCAACCGCGAGTCCAACTATACCAAATTTACCAAAATTAGTACCAAATCGACACCCAAATCCTCAATTTAAACTACCCAAATGCCTAGCCTCGAACCCCCAAATTACACCTTAAAACCACACAATCTAGGTGGAAAAATCAATTAAACATAATTATTGAGAAAATTAAACTACAAGTGACTTACCTCAAGAATCCCTTCAAATCCCTCTCAAAATCGCCTAATCCCGAGCTTAGAATGTTCAAAAATGAAGAAAATCTCGTAACCCTCGTTTTAATATTTTGCCCAGGCTTTCCGCACCTACGCTCCAAAAATCTGCTTCTGCGGTACCGCTTTTGTGGTCTCTAATCCGCTTCTGAGAAAAAAACTCCACTCTTGACCTCGCCCGCTTCTGCGACTCCAACACAGCCTGCCCCTTGCCGCTTCTGCGGAAGACCTTACGCAAATGCGCCTTCGCATCTGCGGAAACATTTCCACTCCTGCGACTACTGTCCAATCCCTTCCAGTTCGCACTTGCGCTTGCCATCCCGCACATGTGAGCTCGTGCCTACGATCGATGTTCTGCAATTGCACCAGAAGACTTCAGCTACGACAATCTTTCAAACTCCAATTTTGATCGAAAAACCATCCGAACTCCACTCGAGGCCCCTGGGACCTCAACCAAATATACTAACAAGTCCTAAAATACAATAGAACTTAGTCGAGCCCTCAAATCACCTAAAAACATCAAAAACACGAATCGCACCCCCAATTTAATCCTATTGAAACTAAGGAATTTCAACTTCTACAAATGATGCTGAAATCTATCAAATCACGTCTGATTGACTTTGAAGTTCGCACACAAGTCAAAAATGACACCACGGATCTACTCCAACTCCCGAAACTCCAATCCAAGCTCGGTAACCACAAAGTCCACTCTTGGTCAAACTTCTAAATTTCTAACTTTCGTCATTTCAAGCCTAATTCAACTTCAGACCTCCAAATCATAGTCCGAACACATTCCTAAGTTTAAAATCACCCGATGGAGCTAACAGAACTTTTAAAACTCCATTGTCAACATCCGGTCAACCATTTCAACTTATGCTTTCAACCTTGAGACTAAGTGTCTCAACTCATTCCAAAACCTCTCTGGACCAGAACCAACTACCCCGGCAAGTTACATAACAACTATAAAGCATAAAATGAGTAGTAAATAGGGGAATGGGGCTACAACTCTCAAAACGACATGCCAGGTCGTTACAGTTAGGCTGGCACTTACAAAGTACATGGAGTCAATTGTACTCATACTACTCATATGCACTTCTTGTGTAGATTCTAATATTGCTCCCAGTGGCATCTAGAGGAGGTTTTTCCGGATCATATCTGCATCTGGTGACTTGAGGTAGAGCTGCACGACATTCGCAGTCCTGAAGTCCATTTCCTTATCTAGATTTACTGTTTATTTTGTTTCAATAGTTGTATTTTATTTCAAACTGTATTTATAGTATTCTAGTCGCTCATGTACTTGTGACTCAGGATTTCTTGGATTAGTATATACCGTGCTGTTTATGGATTTATTACATGTATTTTCGGAGTATTTCAGTTGTAATTTATTAATATTCTATCTTTAATTTGTTAAAATTGGATAATTCTTTTGCTAACGTTGGCTTGCCTAGAAAGTAGATGTTAGGCGCAATCACGACCCCAAGGTTAGAATTTTGGGTCGTGAAAACTACGAGTAATGTTAACCCTGTCAATTAATAAACTAGATAAATTAATTAGTCAATTAAAGTAAAAAACTTAACAAGATTGTTAGCTAACCCATAGCTCTAGAATATTTTCTCCCATTGAATTCGTATCTAAGCTCGCCGACTTGTTTCCTTTAGTTTCTTAGTTTGCTACTCTATTTTAGTTATAGTTAAAAAATCATACTTTAAAAAATTACTTGAATTAATTAATTATTTTAGTTTAGTTTAGTTGATAGTTAATTATAAATCTTCATGGGAACGATACTCTATGCGCTCTTTATTACTTGTCGACCACGTATGCTTGCCTGGGGCATTTTAAAGCAACAAGTTTTTGGCGCCGTTACCAGGGACTTAGAGATTAACTTTATTACTAGATCAGATTTTAACTTTTGTCTATTTAAGTTTTAAAATTTTAATTTAGTTTAATTGTTTATTATCTTTGTTGACTTGACATATTAGAATAAAAATTGGTTGAATACTGTTTATTCTTATTTTGGTAATCCTTGTCTATATTGTGAAAGACTGCAACTATGGAAAAATTGTAAAAATATTTTGGGGAGCGAGTTGGGGTTACCATCTCAATCTTATGAGTGGATCTTTTTGTAATGTGTGTAGTTGTCAAGGTGGCCATTGGGATGACTGTCCTAATTCTTTTTATTCTTCTCCAAGCTCTTATTATGATTTTTCTAATAATATTTGTGAGTTTGATAGGAGTAATGAAGTGGAGGATGCAGAACCTGCCACCCGTACTATGGACATGGTGAGGCAAGTAACCGAATTACATGATGAAACTCAAAAGGCAATAAAGGGAATTGGTACAATAATCACGAGAATGAAGGCCAAGGAGGAAAAATTGGCTGGAGAGAGCGAGTTCCCACAAGAAGATAACTTTGAAGAAGAAGATATCGTGAGCCAATCTTGGCTAGAGGAACAAGCTAAGATAATAAAAATTTCATGAGTTTCTCCGTAATGGTCTTTCAAATATGGCAAAACAGCTGATAAAAGGAATAAACTGAGCTCAGGCAAGAGATAGATCAATTTGACTCAGATAGCTATGACCTGCAGGCTCAATTGCATAAAAACGTTTAGGAGTCTGATGCCCAACAACTATTTATTGTGGATACTGGCTAGATTGTGGAGCAGAAAGAGGAGTTCCAACCATTTTAGGGAAATATTGTTGATGATGCCAAGGTTGACGTAGTGTGCAAATGAGGATGTCAAAATTGAAGCGATTTTAGAGTTGGAGCGTATTGGACCTCATTCTAACCATTTTTTAATATTGTGTTTGATTGGTGACACGAGAATTGATCCATCCGAGTTTATGGAGTAGTCCAGAAATGAGGAAAAAAATGCATATATTCTGAGATTTGCTATGCCAAGAAGACTAAACGACAACCCTCACTTAAGTCCAAGAAGTGTAAAATGCAATATTGTTTACTTGATTATGTTGGCTTTGTACCACAAACCCGGGACCATAATCGAATGCTTGAATCATTTTTGGGAATATAATTTATATCTTCAAGGTGGAGGGAAAAGTGATAAAGATTAGATAAGTCGTGCCACGACTATAAATAAAGCGCTTGTTGGAAGGCAAGGCAACTCTATTGTTTCTTTGTTTTTTATTTTATAGTGTTATTTTTGTAATGTTATTTTTTTGTTTTGTAGGAGTAGAAGCATAGAGTCAAAGCTAATAGGAAGTATGCAAAAGTGAGCAGGTGGTTGGAACTAAGTATGGGGTATCCGCACAAATGATCATATATGGGAGAAGTCTGCATATCCCGTGAACTGCTAATGCTTCGGACTTTGACCTACCAGGGAGTCTCTTTTACCTTCTTATTATTTATTGTATACATTGAGGACAATGCACAATTTTAAGTGTGGGGTGAGGAGATTGTCAGGGTGATTTTCTGTGCTATCTTAACTTAGTTGCAATACTCTTTTGTAGTATAGTAGTTTATGTAAAAAAAGAGTTTGTGAAAAAATCGAAAAAGAAGAAAAAATCAGAAAAGTTAGACTTTTTTCGACGATGAATTTTGTGGACAACTTTCTTGAGAGATTAAGGTCCAATGAAAAATGCAAAAAATGGATTCTCCTTTCGTTTCTAGTTAGTTTTCGTTAGGTAATAATTCCCCCTTGATTTTTCTTTGTGCATCTGTTCTTTTTTAGGGGATGTAACTTGAACCGAGTACTTTTTTAGGATTAGAGTAGGAGTGGGAAGGAAGAAAGAATTGCTCTTAGATGCATTTTGACATGTTTGATGCTAGCACATTTAGGCTGAGGCATGCGAATCACCTTCGCGGCATGTTTTGAACTGTATGATGCCTTAAAATATTTAAATAGCATGTTCTGTGATGCCTTTTATGAGCTTCTTGACTTGTTTGTTCATCTAGTGCTTATTGCTTAATACTTCTTGGTTATGTGCTACTTGCTTTGACTTGAGAGTTGGAATGAAACTGTCCTGAATGAGTTATGTACAATATGTGTGAGAAGTTTGAAGTTGTAGTCTGTGTTATCTTGAGTTAGTCTAGAATTTGCCCGATGTGTGTGACAAAGCGAAATAAATGTTGATTCTAGGAGATAATCTAGGTATTATTGTGATTAGCCCTGTGAGCCTTAATTGCCTATCATTAATTAAATTTTTTTTAGTTAGCTCCTTTGAATATATAAACATTTCCTTTGACACTCACATTTCATGCCTAATCCCCTTTCGTTATTAATTTATTCTTTTATTGAACCTTGATCTCCAAAAGTACTTGAGTTGCAAGGTTGAGCACTAGAAGGGTAAGGAAAAAATGGAGTAGCTTTTTAGTGGAATCATAGAAAGGAAGAAAGGTGCACTACAAACGGAGAGCCATTAGCGAAATTGTAAGCATTTGGGAAGTGTAAGAAAAAATTACAAAAAAAGAAGGAAAAAAAAAGTAAGAAAACATCACCCGAGAATATTTTATCATCACTAGTGAGTTGTCAACATTGAAGTGTTTAAAGAAAGGGGGCCTACTTGTGATATGGTAATGAGATGGAACGTATGTAGATTGGGTTATGATGAGCAGCGCTCGAATTATTTGTTGTATTGTATTAAAGTGCTTAGAAGGGTTAGCCACTATTACCCAAATGTATCTTATCCGTCTCTTAGCCTATATCACAATCCATAAAGTCCTAATTGATCATAGCTTTAGTCGGCTTAGATTAGTCGAGTCCTGCAATACAGGTAAGCCTATAGTACGACCTTGGGAAGCGTATAAATTCTTTTGTGAGAGCGAGTGAGTTCTTGTTCTTATGTATGAGTCTTGAATTACATTTGATCTTTAGAATTGAATATCTGGACTATTTCTTCTCTTATTTATTGGTGAAGGAATATGATCTCATGACGGATAGGTGAATTTATTAAACTTCTCTTTTTTGGGTGAGGGTGCAAACCAAGAGTGCTTAGTGGTTATGTACAGGTTGTTTGAAGCTTTGAATTTGTTCAACTTATTGTGACGACCCAATCGGTCATTTTGTATAATTATTCCTTGTTTCCCCTTTTCTATGCTTCACATATGTGTTTTTATGGTTTTATGACTTACATAGTTGGTTCGTTTCGTTTCGGGAAGATTTCGGGTTGTTTGGGACCCTTTAGTTCTTGACTTAGAAACTTAAGTTAGAAATATTGACCAAACTTTGGCTTTTATGAAAACAAGCCCGGAATAGTGTTTTGATAGCTCCGATATCTTCGTATCGTGATTTTGGACTTGGGTGTATGCCCGGAATTGAATTCGGAGTTCGTACATTGATTTGTGTTGTTTTGCCAAAATTTGGCAATTTGAAATTGAACGATTTGACCGTAGGTTGTTTAGCTATCGAGTTCAGAATTTTATTTTGGAGTTGGAATTGGTTCGTTATGCTATTTAGAACTTGTCTGCAAAATTTGATATCGTTTGGAGTTAAATTGTTAGAATTCAGACGTTTAGTTGCAATTCTAGTAGTTCTTGAACTTTATTTGGAAATTCATGCGTTTTAGTGTACGATTCATAGTCGTAGATGTTATTTTTGTGTTTTGATCGCGCGAGCGAGTTCGTATGATATTTTTAGACTTGTGTGGATGTATGGTTTGGAGTCTCAAGGGTTCGGATGAGTTTCAAACATGTTTCAGAATGAATTGAACTGAAAATGAATTGTTGGTATTGCTGGTGCTCTGTTATCGCAATTGCAAGCACCATCCTCGCAATTGCGAAGGTGACAATGGGGGCTCTGATGTTGCAATTGCGACCGACCCCTTTGCAATTGTGAAGTCAGCAAGCATTTGGCTTGGTTCGCATTTGCAAAAAGTCCAGCTTCACAATTGCGATTATTATTTAGGCTGTCAGGGTTTCCAAATGTTATCCCTGGTCCACAATTGCTATGTGTCACCTCATTGTTCATTTATCATTATTTGAAGTTATTGTTACATGTTATCTTTTTCATTATTGATTATCATTATTTGAAGTCATTGTTACATGTTATCTCTTTCATTATTGATTATCCTTATTTGAAGTCATTGGTATATGTTATATCTTTCATTGTGAGTTATTCTTATTTAGTATCGTGGTTACGCATTATCTTTCTCATTGTTGAGTTATCGGTGTTGAAATTGTGAAAGCCGTTATCACATTGAGGCGAAGTGTTAATTGTTGAGATATCTTTTATTGTTGAGAAATTTACGTTCATTGTTATTGTTGATATTCTTGTACGCATTGTGGTTGAGCCATGGGCTATTGTTGTGGAAACATTGATATTATTGATTATTGGCAAGTTGTGACATATGGGCACTTGTGGTGCAAGTTGTTATTGTGATGTGATATTGATGCACATGCAGCGGTATAAGGATAGGGGTTAATGTGCATGCGGCAACATAAGGTTAGACTTATGTGCGTATTGCTTGTAAGGGAATTACTTGAAGCTACGTGGCATCATAAGTTGGGCTAAAGTGGGTGTAGCTATTTTGAAAAAAATATTTTTAAAACTATTTAATGTAAGGTTCACGCTGCGGTATAAGAAAAGATTGTGATTGAAATTGAGAAATGTGATACGAGGCGATACCTCGATTGTGATTCTTGTTATATAAGAGGGGGTACCTCAGTTGTGATTCTTATTGTACACGAGGCGGTACCATGTTTTGATTCTTGTTGTTTATCTCATGTTGCAAAGAGTTATTGGTGGGAATACTTCTTGTTGTTTTGTTCTTCCTTGTTCCATCAATTATTGTCCGTATATGATCATTGTGGTTCATTTCAATCGCTTCCTTAATGGTATCTCTATGTTTACGATCCTTTCACTAGTCTATGTTATTAACTTCTTCATATTACTTATTTCTCCGCTTTTCATTATTTCTTGTTATTACATTTTCATTCTGTTTATTATGTCCTAGTAGGTTTCTTGACCTAACCTCATCACTACTCTATCGAGGTTAGGTTTGATTTTTACTAGGTATCGTTGTGGTGCACTTACACTATGCGTTTGCACCTCTTTTTGCTAATCCAGGTACGTCCGCTCGTGCCGGATGTCATGGATCAATTTTTAGCTGCTTTCGAAGACTTCAAGGTAAAACTACTCGGCGTCCGTAGGCCTCCGAGTCACCTTCCCTTATCTTTCTTTTCTGTTGTATCTTCCATTCAGACAGAGTTGTAGTAGACAGTTTAATTTATTCTGTAGAGCTTATGACTCAGTTCTACCGGTTTTGAGAAAGTTGTTATTGAGATTTTGTTTTGGAAGGCTATATGAGTTTGTTAGTTCTATTTTAGTATTCTTGTTGATTATTCTTGTTAAGTTATTATTAAATATTAGGTTTACCTAGTTTTATAGACAAGATGCCATCACGACATTCTACGGAGGGAAACTGAGGTCGTGACACATATGGCATGTGAAGCCAGAAAGTGTGTAAAATGGGTATGCTCATGTTTAATTGTTGGTATCAACCATAGTCATAGGTGTAGTGTGATTACTTGATTATGCTCCATCATGATGTGGTCTCTTGAGTGGTGTGGTTGAAATAGTAAAGTTTAGGTTACTCGAGGGAGCAAAATTTTAAGTGTGGGTAGTGATGTTGGGCATATTTTCATATGTTTTGATATAATTTACTCTACTTTTTTTGTTATTTAACTGTATTTTATATTGTATATGCCCAACTTAGCTTGGGTATTAAGCTTTAAACTTATTTGAATATTGATTAATAACGTAGGTATATTGGAGAGTGAAGATGGAATTTTGGAGCCAAAAAAATGAATTTCAAATCATCACATAATGATTACTTGGTGAGTAATCATTACATGATGATTAGTGGGCTAATAAGTTTATAAGGAGATTGAAAATTAGGCAGCAACCAAGGAAATGAGGGTGAAGAATGTTCTGGTTTCAGGGCTGTGTTACCCCGCCCTCCTATGTTGCCTTTATGTTAAAATTCCCGATCACTTAAAGCCACCTTGTAAGCCAAGGAGATCTTCTCTACAATAATGAGTCCTTTAACAAAAGCTCCTTTTGTTTTTCTCAACTATTTTTGTAGGGAGGATCAAACTAATTCTTCGAGCTAGAGAGAATTTTATAGAAAAAGTTACAAATCCCATATCCCATAAATAAAGGTAGGTTGGAATTGGTGAAAACTGGAAGGACTTTAGACTTTCGGAATACTGGCAATTAAATTAAAGAAGGCATGGTACGAGAGGAAAGAGACCAGTCTTAGGCCTCTTTAGCTAATAGATGCGTCAAAGACCGTTGCCAACTACTACTAGTTGCAGACAAGCTCTTGCTAGGAGTGAAATGCCCTCGATCGACTTGGGGCTAAAAGCTCTAAAGAAGAACAAGAATTGTCCTAAGATTGCCTACTTAATCCGGTTGTCACTGCCCTAATTTCCCACCTTAGAAGTTGTAATGACACCTAGTCTCTAAACTAGGTAAGCTAACACATGCAGATTTAAAAACAGAATTGAACTATTTAATCATTTATCATAAACTATTTAATGACATATATAGCCGCAAGCGGCCAATAGTTATACATTTTCCAAAACCGGTAGTACGGAGTCATAAGCACTACTAAAACACACTAGAATTTTTAAACAAAATACTGTTTTGCATTATAATTTAATAGTAACTTAATGAAGTAAGATGGTGACTCCGAGACCTGCGAACGTCAAGCAGGTATACCTTGAAGTTTCCCGCCGCGCAGATGCAACTCTCAACAACACAATCAGAATACCTGGATCTGCACAAAAATGTGCAGAAGCATAGCGTGAGTACACCACAACGGTACCTAGTAAGTATCAAGCCTAACCTCGGTAGAGTAGTGACGAGATAGGTCAAAACACCTACTAGATATAGAAACCTGTTCAAGATATACATAAGCTAACAATGGAAAGAATATCAATGTAAGACCAACGACAGAAAATTGTTGATTTATAACCAGCAATAAAGTAATATAAACATAAATGGCAGCAAGTAGTAAATGAGTAATAAAGAAACAACATAATCCGAATACCGATGAGATGTAACTGAAGTCAAATAAGAAAAAATGGATGATAACTCAAATAATCAAATTGCTCCCGACGCATGGACTTACAACAAGAATTACCCTGAGGCACCACACCTCATAAACCACAAGTCATGAACCACAATTTTCAAATCTTACACATATGGCACCTCGTGCCCACAATAACAATCACCTTCGCACGGCAAAACTCACGTGCTACCATGTACTTTGCAACCGTGATAAATATTAAGTTAGATGAACGAAATATATATTTAGATACCATAAAACATAATAACAATCTTGAATAAGGTAAGGTTTCAAATAAAATAATAAGTTTATTTTAGAAATCAAGTAATGTAAAATAATATACAATTTGTACGAAACAAAGTATAAGATAGGTTTAGTTTAGAAATCAATAAAATTGAGTAAAAGTATCATTTTAAAAAAAAGCAAAACATAAGTTAAATTAACGAATTAAATATAGAATTTATTAAAAAAAACATGATAACAATTTTAAGTAAGGTAAACGACTAACAGGGTGATGAGTAGAATTTGAGAACCCAATTATAGTGAAAGTGCGATAACCATTTAGAATAATAAGGCATCGAGTGAGATAGCGAGTTCTATCTTAAGAGGTACATAGAATAAAGCATGTTAATAATTATTTTATTTGAACCATTATGTTACCAACAACTCAATAGAATATGATACAGTGACTCCACGCAATTAAACATTGACAATCAATTCACCAAATTATAACGGAGGCACAGATTGGCATGTTAAAGCAACACAACAAAATCACGTAGAATGCATGACTCACACAAGAAACCACAATCGTTCCAACACCAAGATAACAACGAATAACCAAATACAATCAAAACGTAGATGAAATGATTGAAGGAAGAACAACGACTGTTCAAATCAACAAGTTGTTCCAACATGGAATGTACAATGAAAATCACAACCGAGGTACCGCCTCGTATTCACATTTCACAATTTCAATCACAATCTTTCCTTGTATCACCGCGTGAGCCTTGTATTTAGTTTTGAAAATCATTTTTTTCGATATAGCTACACGTATTTTAGCCCACCCTATCTCACCCCATGCGTATTAACCCCTAGCCTTACATCACTGCATGTTTATCAATATCACAATACAATCACAACTTGCACCACAAGTGCTCATATTCCATAACTTGTCACAAAGTCAACAACACCAATATTTTCACAACAAATAGCCATGGCTCAACCACAATGTGTACAAGAATTTCTATAATAACAAAATGAATGAGAATGCTCAACAAGGAAAGGTATCTCAACAATTAACAACTTTGCCTCAATGCGATAACGGCTATTACAACTTCAACACCAATAATTCAACAAGATGATATTCCACGAAATAACAACTTCAATTAAAAGTGATTCAACAATTAAGAGGTAACAAGACAATAAGGAACGCAATTACTTCAACTAAAGCATATAAGAGCAAAATAACAAGTAAGAGGTAGAACAAGTGCTAACAACGTCAAATAGAGCATGTAAGAGTAGATTAACAATGAGAGATATAACATGTTATGACAATTTAATTAAAGGCATGGAAAGAGTCTAGATAATTTAAACCGGTCAAATACCACATATAACCCGTGTACCCACTCGTCACCTTGCATACACGGCTTTCACATAACACAAATAGCACAAAATCAATCCAAATCCTAATGGGTAATTCCTCCCCCCCTTCCTCCCACAAAGTTAGGTAAGATACTTACCTTAACTAGGCCAACTCAACCCTCCAAAATAGCTTTCCCTTAAAATTCGCCTCCACACGACTCAAATCTAAAAAGATGACTTAATAACATCAAACAATGCAAGAGAATTAATTACAATAAATAAAGCTATGATCTTTACATTTTTCCCAAAAAGTCAATAAAAAAATCAACGCTGGGCCCTCCTTGAATTCCGAATCCAAAACTTACCTGAGCGAACCCCGAACCAATACAAGCTCACACGAAAAAAACCCGACTCAATCGAAGTCTGATAGCTCAACCACTTCGCTAAAATATCTCTCTTGAGAGTTCATAACCCAAGAGTCTAACCCACACTAGTTGGGTCCCATATCTCCCGAATACTCCTTCAAAACTTACCAAATTCGAGTATGTTGTTCTACTAATATACGAGAACAAAACCTCAAAAGGAATAAAAAAATAAATGCATCTAAATCATTTTAAAATTTTAAAATTTAGGACATAACCTAGGTCTTGATTTAAAGAATTAAATGGATTTTCAATTAAATCATGGATTAAACCTTAAACCAAGGGAATTAATCAAAGTAAAATACTTATGTTATGGTTTAGAACTTACCCCATGGAATAAACTTGAAGAACATCCTTGAATTCTCCCAATCCAAAACTTTCAAGATGACAAAAACTTCAACAACATTAATAGCCAAAAATGTCCAGCTGTTCTGCCTCGTTTCTTGTGCCAAAGATCCCGAAACTCGCTTTTGATGCCTCTAATAGATTCCTCGTGAAATTCCAGTCAAGTTAGATTTTTGAATCACTCCATTTGACATTATAATGAAGGAAATATATTAGCTTCAATATTTAGAAATAGTGCAGATTTTTAAATAGGAATTCACTGGCAATTTCGTAATTAATCTGAAAAATCTGGCAACTCAGTTCTTAGTAAAATGACCATAAATTCCTCATACGATGTCGAAACTTAATGATTTCAGTTGCTGTAGTTCCAAAATTACAATACAGATATAATGGTTTAGTCGAAACACGAATCAAAGGCCATATGATAATATTTATGCTTAAATCGACGTCGAAACCGAAAACAATCACCATATAACCCAAACTTATCCAAAACTCATCGAAATTTATTCAAACTTTGTGGACATGTCCAAAATCATCGTACAAACTTATTGGAATAATTAAAACCCGATTCCGAGTCTATTTACCCAAAAGTCAAACCTTGGTCAACTCTTCCAACTTAAAGCTTTTAAAACGAAAATCATTCTTCCAAATCCATCTCGAAACGCAAAGAAACCGAAACCAACCACACACGTAAGTCATAATAAAAAGCTAATCAAAGTATCAAACTACCCAATGGAACGCTAATGCTAAAAATGACCGGTCGGCTCGTTACACCAGTACTTTCTTCTTCCCCCAAAAACAGAAAGGTTTTGTTCGAATTTCTTACTATTTTGAATTTTTTCTATTTCACTCGGGCCAAGGTTATTTTAGCCCTACACGGTCCCAATTTGTATAAAAGGCCTTCTAAACCTATTTTGGCCTATATCTAGCATATTTCGAGAAGAAAAATATGCCACTTTGGAGGAAAAGAACGCAAACCACATTGGGATAAGGCTTCCAACTAGTTTTTCTTCTCTTCTCTTCTCTTTCTTTAATCTCATAGTTTATTACTTCTAGGGTTGTGGGTGCTACATGAAAATTGTACTTTGAAGCTTGGATTGTTCTTATTAATTTATTATATTGGTTTATTTATGCAATCCTGTGCTTAATTATTTGATTGTTTGATCACCAATTGAATATTATCTACAGATCTAGGTTTGGATCATGAGTTTGATATTTAACGTATTATTGAGGGAGCATCCTGGTATTGTTGTTACACATGCTACAAAAGGAAGAAGATCTGTAACAACTACAATTGTTTCACTCTGAGTTTTAGATTCAATTGCATGATCTTCCTATAGGTTACATATTTGAGGCAATGGCTAAATAAATTGGACAATTTTATTGGGTCCTTTATTAGTTATGATGCTCGGAAAATTACTGAAAAACTTAATGTTTTTATGTGAATAAGGATCCGGATTGATATTCGAGAGCCGTTGAAATGTTCTAAGAATATTTCTAAGCGTGGAGAAAATATTGCTACTATCAATTTTTTTTAAATAAAATACTGCTATTGTTTTACCTTATTTTTGGTTGTTTGTGACATGGAGATAGTACTTGTGAGACTAATTTCATGTTACTTACCATAGGACAAAATAGTTAAAAGTTAGAGTCCTTCGCTCAGGGCATAACTCCAAAGCAGAGGGTGCAAGCGATAGTGCCATGGTTAGATGAAGATGATGCAGATAAATGTTGGTTTATTGATCCTTCTTTTTCTTTTCTTGGTAAAATTTTCAATTGTGCTCGGATCATCATGGATTAGAGCAAAGGTTTATCGTAACTCTTGGAAAAGACTGAATGAATTCTATGATTATCGTAAGATTATTCATCCTAGGTATGATTTAGATAAAAAGCAGTTAGTAAACTAAAGAATAATTTAATGATGTCTTGCTACAAGAGATTTTTTTTTTGAAGAGTGCTAAAAAATTCTGGCGATAAATCCTGATAATAATACCAAATTCTTCCATATCCAAACATCAGAGCATAGGACGAGAAATAAAATGGATGCATTAAAAGATGAAAGCGGTCACTGAGTAACTCAAAAAGATAATATTCATGCGTTGATTTTCAATTATTACTCTAATTTATTTAACTCAAGCTCCAAGAATTATGCGCCAATGATTAGCATGGTGAATAGAAGGGTTTCAAGTGATGATAACAATTTGTTATTGGCTCTATTTTCTCATGAGGAGTTTCACAAAACTATTTTTCATATGCATTCAGATAATTCGCTCGGGCCTGATGGTATAAATACTAATTTTGGTATTTGATTGTGTAATGACCCGACCTGTCGTTTTGAGAATTAGCATCCCGTTCGGCAACTTATGGTCTTAAGCAGCTTCGTATTATGTGTTATGACGTGTGTGTATGGTCGAGTTTGATTTTCGGACGATTCAGAGTCAATTTGGAAGAAGGATTCTTGTTTTAGAAGCTTAAGCATTAAGAGTTGACCAGAAATTTGACTTTGGTGTAGACGACTCCAAAATGGTATTTTGATAATTCCAATAGCTTCGTATGGTGATTTTGGATTTAGGCTTGCGTTGGGATTTGGATTTGGAGGTCCATAAGATAATTTAAAACATTTTGGCAAATTTTGAAAAGTTGAAGTTTTGGAAGGTTAACGGGTTTGACCGGAAGTTGAACCTTGTTGATATCGGGCTCGGATTACAATTTCGAGAGTTGGATTAGCTCCGTTATGTAATTTGAGACTTGCATGCAAAATTTGACGTCATTCATGGTTGATTTGATATATTCCGGCAAGAGTTTTGGAAGTTGGAAGATTTGGAAATTCATAAGTTCGATTCGAGGTGCTATTCATAGTTTCGACGTTGTTTGATGTGATTTGAGGCCTCGAGAAGGTCCGCGTTATGTTATGAAACTTGTTGACATGTTTCGACGGGGTCCCGGGGGCCTCGGGTGTGTTTCGGATGGGCTACTGGCCAATTTTCTTATGTTTTGGAATGCTGAAGTTCTGGTGTCTGATGTCTTTCTACACGATTGCGAAGATACAGACGTTATAGCGTAGGATGTTTGGTGAGTGACCCATTTTCCTTATTCACGTGTGCAGTGTATGGTTCACGATTGGGAACGTGCAAATACTTCTGCATTGCGTTCACATTTGATCTTCCGCGTTCGCGTAGAGTTGGCCTTGCTGGGGAGCCCCACTTTGTTCTTTGCATTCGCATATCTTTGCTCGTGATCACGTATGTTGAGGCAGTCTTGAACCACGTTCGCATCCCCTTATTCGCGATCGCATAGTGCATTCTTGGTAGCTGCTATTTTTTCTTCTTCTTCTTCGCGATCGCAATTCATATTACCAGGGCAGCAGAATATAATTTTCAAAATCATGGGTTTTGTCCATTTTCCATCTTTTGAGCTAGAGGCCTCGGATTTTGGGCGATTTTTGAAGGGTTCTTCACGTGTTAATTGGGTTAAGTGTTCTTTATCCGAATTGGTTATATTTCATGATTCCATAGTTGTTTCCATCATTAAATTAGCGAATTGAATGGAATAAAATGAAAATTTTTGTAAAAATCTTTCAAAATGTAAAATGATAATTTGAAGGGCTTTTCGATGTTGGAAATTAATAATTTTGGTATGGTTGAACTCGTGTCGGAATGGGTGTTCAGGTTTTGCAAATTTTATCGGGTTCCGAGGTGTGGGCCTGAAGGTTGTCTTTTTAGTTTAAATTAAAGATCGGAGCTTTATTATCCGGAATTGTTTCATATTGGTTTTATTTATGATTTGAAGTTATTTTGGCTAGATTTGAGCCGTCCGGAGGTTGTTTCACTCGAGAAGGTCATTTTAGAGTATCAATCTATCTCCTTTCAGGTAAGTATCTTGCCTAACTTTTTGTGGGGGAACTACCCCTTAGGAATTTGAGTCATTTGTGCTATTTGTGTCATGTGAAGGCCGTGTACGCGAGGTGACGAGTACGTACTCGGGCTTAATTGTGAAAATTTGACCGTTTAGGGATTTTAGGTTCTTATGTTCATTAGATTTGAAGTTGTTTTGTCATGTTAAATCCCCCATTTACTAAATTCACCCGTACGTGTCTTGTTTGGAATTAATTTATTCACGTTCTACCCTTATTGCCGATTAAACTCCTATGTGCCTTAACTGAAGTTGTTGTCTCTTTTATTGTCATGCTATCCTTTCTGTAATTACTTAACCTTAATTAAAGTTGTTATTATCTCTTCGGTAATTGCTCAACCTTAATTAATGTTATCAGTATCTCTTCCGTAATTGCTTAACCTCAATGAAGTTATTAGTATCTCTTCTATAATTGCTTAACCTTAATTGAAATTACTATTATCTCTTCCGTAATTACTTAGCCTTAATTGAAGTTTGTTATCCCTTCCATTGTTGACGTATTCTTATTTAGGGTCATTGATTCATGCTTTCTCTCTTATCGTCGGATTGTATTTTTGTGGAATCATTGTTACACATTATCTCTCCCTTGTTGAACTATTCTTGTTAAGACCATTATTCCATGTTGTGTCTTTCTTTGTGATCTCATCCTTCCGTTTCTTTATGTTCTGAAGTTCTTGTGTTGATTTACTTGCCGTATTCTTGTGTTATTGTGGTTGTTGCTGCTGCACTCAATGTATGCGTGATTGTGGTATTGAAACTGTTTTGAGGAAATATTGTGGCATATGGGCACATGTTGTGAAAGTCATTAAACTGTGTTGTTATGTTTTGGCACATGTGGTATTGTTGAGAGGATTGTCGGGGTGTTCGCACGTGAGTTGTCCGTGTTGTTGTTACTATTGATATTTGCACATGCGACGTGACATGGCAAGCTATATATGTGGGTTTGCGCATGTGGCAAGATAAGGTGGGAATATTATTATGCCCGTGCAGCGAGACAAGGCGGGCATTTATTTTATTATTGTGCACGTGGCGAGACAAGGTGGGCTATGTCGGGGAATGATTTGTGATGGTCCGAGGGCATTGTTATTGTTGATATTTGTGTAGTGGTGTGCATACCTTGTGTGAGTAATACTTTGTACATTTTGTGGTGATCGTTTCCTATGTGCCATTCATTGTCTCTACTCTTACTTATTGACTTGATTTGTGGTAGAACACTTGCACAAGCATACACGTAAATAAATCACATATATCGATTTAAGAAGATGAACCCTGATGTTATTGACCATTTACATGTACTCCCATGTTGCCTTTTGTGTGAGAGTTATCCTGTTGGCACGTGAGTCGTCCGTGCAGTCTTGAGTCATTGTTATTTTTAGCACGTGAGTGGTCCATGCAGATATTAGATATGTCAATCTCTTGGCACGTGAGTCGTTCGTGCGGTCGTGAATTGTAATATGGGCAAGATGCCAAGTGATTAGGGTTCACGAATTGGGACCTGTGATTTGTGATTTTGAGGTTTGGTATCTTGTAGAAATTCTTGGATAAACCTAGTGTGAAAGCGATTGTTCTTATTGAGTTGTTACTTGTTTTCCTTTATTTGGTTTCACCGGATTTAAACTGTGTTCAGCTTACTCAACAGTGTTATTACCTGTTGTGTCTCGTTGCTAACTGTTGCTTTTACTTCCTATTACAAACATTGTATTATTATTGACATCATGCTTAGCTTTATATCGGTATTGTTCCCTGTTAGTTCTACATTTATACTTGTTCAGGTTGTTTAGTCCAGTGAGTGTCTTGACTGTCCCTCGTCACTACTCCACCGAGGTTAGTCTTGATACTTATTGGGTGCTGCTGTGGTGTACTCATGCTACGCTTCTGCATATTTTTGTGCAGATCCAGGTGCCTCGGATGTTGTTGATTATTAGCTAGCTGGTCGAACATTGCTGTGGAGCCTTAAGGTAAACTTGTCGTCGCGTTCGGAGGCCTCAGAGTCACCTTCTAAAACTTCATCTTGTACTGGTTATTTCTCTTCCTGAGCAGTTGTATTTAGAAATTTTCTAGCAAACTCAATAGCGCTTATGACTTGTACTATCGATTTTGGGATGTTATTTCATGTTGGAAATGTTGGTTTCATTTAGAAATATCTGGTTTCTGCTTAATAGTTATGTTGGTTAATAGCTATCAATTAATCCAATAAGTGTTTGAATTACCTAATCCTTAAAATTAAGTGCCATCACGATATTCTACGGAGGAGAATTGTGATCGTGACAGATTGGGCATGAGTTTCTGGAGGATTGCAGGTACTGCTTACAAAATAAATCTTTTCATGCCTCACTACATGAAACCATTATTGTCTTACATAAAAAACGCTGGATCCTTCTACTCTTAAAGACTTGCATCTAATTGCTTCAAGTAATATTTTATATATAAATTTATTACTAAAGTGCTTGCTAATACGCTGAAGGGTCTATTTTCAAGAATTACCTCGTCAACTCAGTCAGCTTTTGTGCCTGGACAATTAATTACTAACAATGTGTTAATAGCTTTTGAAATAATTCATCACATGAAATGTTAGAGGTGGGGTGACAAAGATGAGATGGATATGAAAATTGATATTAACAAGGCTTATGATAGAGTAGACTCAGGATTTTTTAAACTATCATGCTAAAGTTGAATTTTGATCCAAATTGGGTTTACCTTATTATGATTTGCATGACTTCTGTGAGGTATACAATTTCTTTTAATGGAGAGGAGATTGAGACGATTATTCCAAGGAGAATCCTTAGGCAAGTTGATGATTTATCTCCTTACCTATTCATTATTTGTGCGAAAAGATTGTCTGCTTTATTTTGTTATATAGAAAGTTCAAGTGCTATCCATGATAGTCGGATCTGCAGAAGAGCTCCTAGTGTATCTCATCTTCTGCTTTCAAATAATTTTGTTTCTTCTTCCGTACTACAAACAGGAAAAGTGCTAATATTAATAATATTTTATCTATTTATGTGAAAGCTTCGGATCAAAGTTGAATTTTGATAAGCCTGAAGTTTTTTCAGTACTAACGTGAGGAAAGATGCATAACTTTCTTTATCTACTGAATTATGGGATCATAACCCCATTGATCATAACATGTATTCAAGCTTACCTTCACCAATTGGTAGGATTAAGAGTCTAGTTTTCTCTTTTCTTAAAGACAAGGTGAGGAACACATTTTTTTTTTGTTGGGATGTTTTTTTTAGGGCAGGGAAAGAGGTTTTAATTAAGTCAGTGGCTCAAGCTATTCCTTCATCATGGATGTGTTCCTTACTCCGCACACTTTATGTGATGACCTGAAGAAAATTATAAACTCTTTCTAGTGAGCTTTAAAGATTGGGAAGCAAAGAAAGATGCATTGGTAGTCATGGCAGCACCTTTTCTTTAAGAAAAAGGAAATTTGAGGTATGAATTTACGTAACTTGCACTGTTTTAATGCTGCTCTACCTAGGAAGTAGGGTTGGAGATTTTTCACTCTCCTAAAAGCTCTTCTTTGTCAAGTCCTTAAAGCTAAATATTTTCATTTAAGGAATTTTCGTTGGCCCAATTAGGCCAGAATTCTAGTTACTCGTGAAAAATCATATTGCATTCTAAGGAGCTGTTCCAAAATGGTATCAGGGGGAGAGTGAGAAATGATAAAAAAAATTAGTATTAGTAATGACCCTTGGCTGCTTTAGATAATAAATTTTTCACCAAAATCATTTTATGTGGAAGCTCAAAATATGCGAGTTAAAGATCTGTTTTGTTAAGATAGCAGAAGGTATGATTAAGATGAGGAGCAAAAATAATTTGCAGTATTTCAATTAGTGTAAGAGGTGAGGTTGATAGCTTAATTTGGCATTTAAAAAAAAAAAAGGATCTTATATGGTTAAATCAGGTTATCATCTTTGTTATCCTCTCTTTCGAGCTTTTGACTTTTATTGATATTTGTTGACGAGAAGAAGCTTTGGAACTTAAAATTACCTCCAAAGATATTATTTGGAGATTTGCTCGAAATATTCTGCCTACTAAGTCTAAGTTACTAGCTATATGATTAATCTTCAAGCATGAAGTTATTTTTGTGGCTTAGTGAAGAAAATGAACACGCATTCCTTGATTGTGAGAATACGAAAGAAATCTGGGTGGTATGACAATATAAACTAAATGAGGAAAGCATTACTATAGCGGAGTTCCTTAGGCGCGTTGTACTGACTCAGATTCTTTAAAGGCTTAGCAGACGTGCAGTCCTTCGAAAGTTTAGGCCATAAGAAATGAATTTATGTGGAATTATAAAGTTCTTTCTCTTACTTATGTGCTCTTTGAAGCTTTAAAACTTTTAAGCGAATGAGAGATTGTCGTGATTGAAAAGTGATTAGGAGGTCTAGTGAGTGCTTCCACACCGATTGAGGCATCATCTTGGTCTAAGCTCCCACATGGGATTTAGAAATATAATATAAATGCAACTGCCATTCACACTTCGGGCGGCAGTTATCATGATCCGGAATCCCAACTTCGAGATCGTGATGGTGCCTAACATTCACTTACTAGGCAACTCAACGTGAAACAATTAAAAAATAAATTTTAACAGTTAAAAATACAATAATGGCATACAACGAGAAATAGAAACCTAATGTAACACAGTATTAATATAAGCCACGTGATAATGTCTACTCCCAGAGATCCGAAGTCACGAGTACACGAGCAACTAGAAGTATACAAATAAAGTCTGAAATAAATAGAACTGTATCAAAAGAAATGAACAGTAAAGGTGGGGAAAGGAAGGGGACTTCAATTACTCCATAAGTGTAGAGCCTAACCTCGATGAGGTAGTAACGAGGCAATGACAGGATACTTACGTAAACAACATGTACAAGTGTATATAAAATAGCTACAATAACTGAGAATGATAACGTACAAAATGGGAGAGGACATGCAAAAGGGCGCAAAAATAACAGCCGCGATAGGTATGAAATCACGAAAATAGTGAAGTAAATCATCAACCAATGAAATTAGATAAACGAATGATATGAAAATGACACGGCATCACCCTTCGTGCTTTTTCTCTCATCCTTTCCATGAAATGATGGTATAAGTAGAATGAAACGACACGACATCACCTTTCGTGCTTTTACTCTCATCCTCACCATGCAACAATGAATAAATAAGATGAACGACACGACATCACCCTTCGTACTTTTACTCTCGTCCTCACCATGTAATAATGAATAAATGAGATAAATGGCATGACATCAACCTTCGTGCTTTTACCTCCGTCCTCACCATGTAATAATAATAATGTAAATGCAATGGCACGACATTGCATTTACTCTCTTCCTCACTTTGTAATCGTGATAATATGAATTCAAGCAATAAATAATCTGGAGAATGTATTTAAGGTCAAATATCATGCCAGATACATAACTTTAATTTCCAAAAATATTTACTAATTATAAAAGGGCAATAATTACGAAACGAATAATCAAAGAAGTAATAATTTAACCAAAACATGAATATCATAATTAGCAAAACAATAAAATACAAGGAAATAAATTCCACCCGCATGCTTTAACACAATAACAATGCATAAGTAAAGGTCACCTCACATATACATTGTTCCCATACTTGAAACACGTAACAAACAGGCTAACAAGTCCTAATCCCTCAAGTCAAGGTTAACCACGATACGTACTTCGCTCCGCAATCAAATCAAAACTCAATCGGGGCTTTGGCTCTAGAATTAGCCTACAAACCAATCAAATCTAACCAAATATAGCAAAACAATTAAAAATAAGCTTTATAAATTATCCATGAATAAAAAAGATTCAACCTTTAATGATTTTTGAAAAAGTCAACAAAAGTCAACCCCAGGTCTGCATGGTCAAAATTCGAGATTCGGACCAAAACTCGATTATCCATTCACCCTCGAGCCCGATTATGTGATTTGTTTCGAAATTCAACCTCAATTTGAGGTCTAAATCTCAATTAGAAATATATTACAATCACTTACCCAAGGTTTGTAGATTAGATAAAAATTCCTCTTCAAAATCGCTTCCTATCGAGTCTAGGGTTCCAAAATATGAAAATGAGGCAAAAGATCTCATCCCTCAACTTTTTGTCTTTCGAAAGCATCGCAAAAGCGAAGACCTCCCGTTCCTGCCGTCATCGCAAATGCAACGACTGGTTCGCAAATTCGAACCTTGAACCTTCGCAAAAGCGAACAAAATGCTCAAAAATACGATGACTACCTACCTAGACCACCTTCGCAAATGCGAACACAGGGTTCGCAATTGCGACCCTATCAAACTATGCCATACATCACTATTGTGACCTCCCACCTTGCATTTGTGAGGCTTGCCGTACCTATTCACACCAGCAACTCTAAAACTCTCCCAAACACGTTGAAATGCGTCAGAAACTCACCCGAGCCCTCAGGGCTCAAAACCAAACATCGACACAAGTCTAAAAATATCATACGAACCCGCTCGCGCGATCAAAATATCAAAATTACACCTAGAACCACGAATCAGACATCAAAATGTATGAAAATTTTCAATAAAACTTAAGAACTTTTAACTTTACAACCGGACATCCGAATCACGTCAAATGAACTCCGTTTTGCACCAAATTTTACAGACAAGTCATAAATAGTAAATAAACCTAACCAAGTCCCGGAAATGAAATCCGAACCCGATAGCTATAAAGTCAACCTATGGTCAAACTTCGAAATTCTTTAAACCTTCAACTTGCTAGTTTTCAACGAATCACGTTAAATCAGTTAGGGACTTCCGAATTCAATTCCGGGTATACGCTCAAGTCCAAATCACAATACAAATCCACCGGGATCATCAAAATATCAATCCGGGTCCGTTTACACGAAACGTTGACCGTAATAAACTCAAATCATTTTTAAAGCTAAAATTCACAGTTTTTTCAATTTTCATATAAACATTGTTCGGAAAAAGACACGGACTGCGCACGCATATTGAGAAATTCTAAACAGAGCTATTTGAGGTCTCGGAATACAGATTTAAAGGCCAAAACTCAAAATGACCTATCGGGTCATCACATTATCCACCTCTAAAACAAATGTTCATCCTCAAACGAACATAGAAAGGTACCTGGACTGGTGAAAAGGTGTGGGTATATACTTTGCATGTTGAACTCCGACTCCCACGTGGCTACCTCGATCGGTCGACCTCTCAACTGTACTCTAACTGAAGGATAACTCTTAGATCTCAACTTTCGGACCTGACGGGCTAGAATGGCCACTGACTCCTGCTCATAAGTCAAATTCTGTCCAATTGGATGGAGCAGAAATCTAACATGGGACGGATCACCGTGATACTTCCGGAGCATGGAGACATGGAACACCGGGTGAACTACTGATAAGCTAGGTGGTAGTAAGCTTGTAGGCCACCTCACCAACCCTCTCAAGAATCCCAAAGGGTCCGATATACCTTGGGCTCAACTTTCCCTTCTTCTCGAACTTCATAACATCCTTCATGGGTGAAACCCGGAGAAAAACCCTCTCTCCAACCATGAATACAACATCACGAACTCTATGATCGACATAACTCTTCTGCCTAGACTGAGCTGTGCAAAATCGATCCTGAATCATCTTGACCTTTTCGAAAGCATCCTGAACCAAATTAGTACCTAACAACCGAGCCTCTTCTGGCTCAAATCAACCAACAGGTGAACAACACAGCCTCTCATATAATATCTCATAGGGAGCCATCTAAATACTCGGTTGGTAGCTGTTGCTGTAGGCAAACTTCATAAGCAGCAAGAACTGTAGAACCCCCAAAATTCATAATTCAGGGCGAAGCATATCCTCCAATATTTGTATAGTGCGCTAGGACTAACCATCTGTCTGGGGGTGGAATGCTGTATTCAACTCAACTCGTGTGCCTAACTCACGATGTACGCCCCTCCAGAAGTGTGATGTGAACTGCATACCCCGATCAGAAATGATGGACACTGACACACCATGAAGACGAACGATCTCGCGGATATAGATCTCAACCAATTGCTCTAAAGAATAGGTAATTGCTACTGAAATGAAATGTGTCGATTTGGTCAACCTGCCCATAATGTCTCATACTACGTCGAATTTCTTCGAAGTCCATGGGAGCCCAACAACAAAATCCATAGTAATACGCTCCCACTACAACTCAGAAATCTCAAGTTTCTGAAGCAAACCGCCAGGCCTCTGATGCTCGTACTTCACTTGAGATCCTTTTGCTTGAACAAATAATATAGACTCCGATGATAAGTGAATACCTCACATGACACGCTGTAGAGGTAATGCCTCCAAATCATCAATGCATGAACAATGGCTGCCAACTTTAAGTCATGAACATGGTAATCCTTCTCATGCACCTTCAACTTCCACGACGCGTATTCAATCACCCTGCCATCCTACATCAATATTGCACTGAGCCCAATACACGATTCATCACAATACACTGTGTAGGATCCTGAACCTTGTGGACAACACCAACACTGGCACTGTAGTCAAAGAAGCATTGAGCTTCTAAAAGCTCAACTCACACTCATCGGACCACCTGAATGGAGCACCCTTCTAGGTCAATCTAGTCAATAGGGTTGCTTTGGGTGAAAACCCCTCCACGAGTTGGCGATAATAACCCGCCAAACCTAGAAAACTCTGAATCTCTGTAGCTGAAGTAGATCTAGGCCAGTTTTGAACCGCCTCAATCTTCTTAGGATCCACTTTAATGCCCTCAGCCGATACAACACCCTGAAAAGGAAACCGAGTCCAACCAAAACTCACACTTTGAAAACTTAGCATATACCTGACTATCTCTCAGAGTCTGAAGTATAATCCGAAGATGCTGCTCATGCTCCTCTCAACTGCAGAAGTATATCAAGATATCATCAATGGAATATGATCACAAAAGAATACAAATAGGGCTTAAATACCTGGTTCATCAAATCTATAAATGCTACTGGAGCATTTGTCAACCCAAATGACATCACTAGGAACTCATAGTGCCCATACCGAGTCCGAAGAGCTGTCTTAGGGACATTCGATGCCCTAATCTTTAACTAATGGTAGCCAGATCTCAAATCAATCTTCAAAAACACTTTGGCACCCTGAAGCTAATCAAATAAGTCATCAATCCTTGACAACAGATACTTGTTCTTGATAGTGACTTTGTTCAGCTGCCAATAGTCTATGCACATCCTCATCGAACCATCCTTCTTCACGGACAACACGGGCGCACCCCAAGGTGAGACACCAGGTCTAATGAATCCCTTATCAAGCAAGTCATGCAACTACTCCTTCCGTTCCTTCAACTCAGGCGGGGCTATACGGTATGATGGAATAAAAATGGGCTGAGTGCCCGGAGCCAAATCAATACAGAAGTCAATATCTCTGTCGGGTGGAATCCCCCAACAGATCTGTAGGAAATACCTCAGGAAACTCACGCACAACTGTTACCGAATCCATGGAAGGAACCTCCATGCTAGAATCGCTAATATAGGTCAAATAAGTTAAACATCCCTTCTCGACCGTAAGTCGAGCCTTCACATAAGAAATAACCTTGCTGGGTAGAATGACCAGGAGTCCCTCTCCACTCCAATCATGGCAACCTGGCATGTCTAAGGTCACCGTCTTGGCGTGATAGTCCAATATAGCATGATACGGTGACAACTAATCCATGCCCAAAATAACATCAAAGTCCACCATATCAAGAAGTAGGAGATCTAGTCTAATCTTAAGACTCCCAATAGTAATCACACATGAGTGATCGACACGATCTACAACAATAGGATATCCCTCAGGTATGGACACATACACATGAGCACTCAAAGAATCACGAGGCACAACCAGATATGAAGCACAATAGGATGACGCATAGGAATAAGTAGAGCCCGGATCAAATAGAACTGAAGCATCTCTATGGTAAACTGGAATAATACTTGTGATGACGATGTTAGATGACTCGAACTCAGGTCCAGTCGGGAACACATAAAAATAGGGCAAGGCCCAATCACCATGACCTCCGCCCTTTGGACGACCTCTAGCCTGCTGGCCTTTATCTCTAACGTCTGACCTCCACCTCTTATGGCCTGACCTCCACCTCTGGCAGCCTGACCCCTGAATCTAGCTGGCTGAGCGGGTGATGAAGCATCGGTGTCTGAACCATGGCACGAGAACCCTGCTAGTGCATGCCGCCCTGTGATATGGGGAAAAATCTAGAAAGGTGCCTCGGATATCCACAAGTATAACAAGCCCTCGGCTGCTGTGACTGCTGACCCTGGAACTGGCCCTGTCATCCTAGATAACCACTATGATAACTCTAGATCGGAGGTGAAAATAGGAGCTAATGGTGCACTGCAGGTTAGCTGCTCAAAATGAGATACATAAGGACCACGGCTACCTAAAGAACCATGGGATACCTGAAGCACTGACTAAAACAGCCTGGGAGGATGGCCTCTACCAAAAGTAACCCTACCTCCAGATGTGGCACCACTGAAACTGCCGAAATGACGAGGCCTCTTATTAGATACCGGCCCCCTCCCCTGACCACAAACCATCTCGATCCACCTAGCAATCTCTACGGCCCTCTAAAAAAAAAATCATCTTCGGTCTCCTTGACCATCTGCAGCCTGATATTGAAAGTGAGTCAAGCAACAAACCTCCTCACTCTTTCCCTCTCCGTAGGGCACAAGATAATGGCATGGCGAGCTAGGTCCACAAATCGAGTCTTATACTAGGTAAAAGTCACGCTACCTTACTGAAGGCACTCAAACTACCTGCGGTACTCGTCTCTCAGAATGAAAGGAATGAACTTCTCTAGAAATAGCTGTGAAAACTGATCCCAGGTAAGTGAAGGTGAGCCAACTGGTCTAATCAACACATAATCTCTCCACCATCTCTTGGCAGAACCGGTCATCTGAAACACTGCAAAGTCGACCTCATTGGTCTCAGTAATACCTATGTTGCACAACACCTCGTGGCAACATTCCAAGTAATCTTGTTGGTTCTCAGAAGGTACATCGCTAAAATGAATGGGAAAGAGATTGGTAAACTTATCTAACCTCAACAAGGCCTCAGAAGACATAGCAGGCCTATCCCCGGCCTGTGCCGCAACAACCGGCTGAACTACCCCAAGTGGTTGGGCTGTTGGAGTCTGATATAGGGGAGCCACCTACTCTGGAGTGTGTGTAGCAAGAGTCTGTGCTCCTCACCCAGCCCGAGAGATGGATGGAGCCATCAGAAATGCACCGGTCTGGGTCACACTCTCCATAAGGCCCATAAACCGGACTAGAGCGTCCTGAAGCACTAGAGTGGCTATGAATCCTCCGGGACCTGAGTTGGTCCGACGGGTTCGGCCTGAGTTGGGACCTCCTCCTTATTATTAATCTGGGACTCCATTGAGGGTGCTGCTGCTCGAGCTCTGGCCTGAGCTTTGCCTCTGCTGCAGCCTCTGGCTCGACCTCAGCCTCGGCCTCTACCCCTGGTAGTAGCTGCTACAGGGGGCTACGGCTCCTCTCTGGCTGCCGATGTTGTGCGTGTTCTCGCCATCTACGATAGAACATGAATAGAATGGTTCAATCATCAATGATAAATAAAACGCATGATAGAGAAGGAAAGAAGTAAAATTTTTCCTAAAACTCCATAGCCTCTAGCAGATAAGTACAGACGTCTCCATACTCTACTAAGCTTGCTCATGACTCGTGAGACCTAGGCAACCTAGTGCACTGGTACCAACTTGTCACGACTCAAAATTCCAACCCTCGGGTCGTGATTGCGCCTATCATCCACTTGATAGTCAAGCCAACGTGAAACAATTAAATAACCAATTTTAACAGTTAAAAACACAATGATGGTATACAACAATAAATAGGAACCCAATCTAATACAGTCCTAATATAAGTCACGTGATAATGTCTACTCCTAGAAATCCGAAGTCACGAGTACACGAGCAACTAGAAGCCTACAAGTAAAGTCTGAAATAAATACAACTATTTCAAAAGAAATGAATAGTAAAAGTGGGGAAAGGAAGGGGACTTTAAGGTCTACGGACGCTAGCAGAACTACCTCGAATCTTTATATACAATGATCCAAGCTGACACACCTCAAGCACCAGGGATCAAAGCTAGCATCTGCACAAGAAGTGTAGAAGTGTAGTATGATACAACCGACCCAATGTACTCAGTAAGTATTGAGCCTAACCTCGATGAGGTAGCGACGAGGCTATGACAGGACACCTACGTAAAAAAATATGTACAAGTGTATATAAAACAGCTACAATAACAGAGAATGATAATGTACAAACTGGGAGAGGACATGCAAAAAGGGGAAAAAATAACAGCTGCGATAGGTATGAAGTCACGAAAATAGTCAAGTAAATCATCAACCCATAAAATCAGATAAACGAATGATATGAAAATGGCACGACGTCACCCTTCATGCTTTTTTTCTCGTTCTTACCATGAAATGATGGTATAAGTAAAATGAAATGGCACGGCATCACTCTTCGTACTTTTACTCTCTTCCTCACCATGCAACAATAAATAAATGAGATGAACAGCATGACATCACTCTTCGTGCTTTTACTCTCGTCCTCAACATGTAATAATGAATAAATGGCACAATATTACCCTTCGTGCTTTTACCCTCATCCTCACCATATAATAATAATAATAATAATGTAAATGCAATGACAAGACATCACCCTTCATGTTTTTACTCTCTTCCTCACCTTGTAATGATGATAATATGAATTCGAGCAATAAATAACACGGAGAATGTATTTAACGTCAAATATGATACCAAGATACCAAATTTCAACTTCCAAAAATATTTACTAATTATAAAAGGGCAATAATTCGCCTCCAAATATATCAAATCTAACCAAATAAAGTTCAATCAATTCAAAATAAGCTTTAAAAACTACCCAAAAATGAAAAAGATTCAATCTTTAATGATTTTGGAAAAAGTCAATAAAAGTCAATCCGGGCTCGCTTGGTCAAAATGTGAGATTCGGACCAAAACCCAATTAACCATTCACCCCGAGCCCATTTATGTGATTTTTTTCAAAATCCACCTCAATTTGAGGTCTAAATCTCAATTTTTACCAAAATCTCTAATTCTACCCAAGTCCCTAAATTCTACCATGAAAATCCTAAATTTGATTTTAAACTCTACGGTTTATTGATGGAATATGATTAGAAATAGATTAGAATCACTTACCCAAGCTTTGTAGATGAAAATCCCTCTTCAAAATTGCATCCTACCGAGTCTAGGGTTCCAAAATATGAAAATGAGGCTAAAAATCCCATTCCTCAGCTTTTTGTCCAGTTGCAGGTGTCGCAAATGCGAACAGGGGTTCGCAAATGCGAACCCTGCAAATACGAAGAAAGCATTGCAAA
Organism: Nicotiana obtusifolia; assembly: GCA_002018475.1. NCBI lineage: Eukaryota > Viridiplantae > Streptophyta > Magnoliopsida > Solanales > Solanaceae > Nicotiana > Nicotiana obtusifolia. The sequence continues at coordinate 213,594 of MCJB01008888.1, forward strand.
AACGAAGCCCTCCCATTTCTACTGTCATCCCAAATACGACGACTGGGTTCGCAAATGCGAACCTTGGACCTTCGCAAAAGCGATCAAAATGCTTGCAAATGTGATCACTGCGTAACCAGACCACCTTTGCAAATCCGAGCACAAGGTTCGCAATTGCGACCTTATCAAACTATACCATACATCAAAATTGCGACCTCCTACCTTGTATTTGCGAGGCCTACAGTACCTGTTCACACCAACAACTCTAAAACTCTCCCAAACACTCTGAAACGCGTCCGAAACTCACCCTAGCCCTCAGGGCTCCAAATCAAACATCAACACAAGTCTAAAAACATCATACGAACTCGATCGCACAATCAAGACACCAAAATTACACCTAGAACCACGAATCAGACATCGAAATGTATGAAATTTTTCAATGAAACTTATGAACTTTCAACTTTATAACCAGATGTACTAATCACGTCAAATTCAACTCCGTTTTGTACCAAATTTTACAAACAAGTCATAAATAAAATAAATGAACCTATACCAAGTCTTGGGCCGAAATCTGAACCCAGTAACTATAAAGTCAACGTACGGTCAAACTTTGAAATTCTTTAAACCTTCAAATTGCTAGTTTTCAACAAATCACATTAAATCAAGTTAGAGACTTTCAAATTCAATTTCGGGCATACGCCCAAGTCTTAAATCACGATACAGACCTATCGGTACTGTCAAAATATTGATCCATGTCTATTTATACAAAACTTTGACCGTAGTGAACTCAAATCATTTTCAAAGCTAAAATTCACATTTTTTCCAATTTTTCACATAAAAATTATTTGAAAAAAGATATGGACTGCACATGCAAATTGAGAAATGCTAAATGGAGCTATTCAAGGTCTCGGAATATAGAGTTAAAGGCTAAAACTCAAATGACTTCTCAGGTTATCACAATAGTAGAGTATTTGCTATTTTGCGTTATTCATCAGGTAAGTTTGTAGTTGTAGCTTTTTCGATTTTTTGAGGTTGTGCCAATGCTAGGCATGCTGAGACTATCGATTTAAGTTTTCCTCATGTATGGTTGAATTAATATTTTAATGGCTCGAGTATAGTCGAATATGATGCCCATGAATTTTTTTGTAACTACACCTCAACTGAAGATTTTACAGAATTTGGAGTGTTATAGGAGGATTATCGTTTCTTTTTAAGGAGAAATCCTAATATCTCTCTAGTATAGGTTAAGAGGCAAGAAAATCTAGTTGCTCATTGCTTGGCAAAAGAGTCTAGAAATTATACTAGTCCTTTCTATTGCGAGTACAGTTTTATTGTAAACTTGTTGGTTGCTGATTCAGCCTAACAAAAATCTGTGTTTGAGTTCAAAAAAGAAAAAAGAAGATAAGAAAGAACCACTTGATAAAATAAGATGACGCTAGAGTTATCGTAATTAGAAGATTAAGTTTATATAAATAATATAAATTTTGGCTTAATATTTTACTAATATTTTTAAAAAATGGGATGCAGAAATTACAATTACGTGGCTCAGTTCTTGATGTTAAATGTCAGAATGAATATATATATATATATATATATATATTATACTCCCTAATAAGACGTACTATAAAAATTGTAATGGTCCATGCCTCATTTGGATAGTCTTTATTTATGGAGTGTAAAAGTGTTATTTATATTTTACCAAACTAATCACTTTTACACAAATAAAAATGAGTTTTGCAAAACCTTTTGATATTGTGTTGCCGGTATATTATAACGAACCGACCGATGATTTTGATTATTTTAGCCCTGATCTCCTATTTATTGCCTCCTCTATGTTGTATTATGGTTATGAGACTTTCCGGGGGTGTTTGGTTTTGGTTCAGGTGAGTTTCGGAGTGAAATGGGACATAGAGTCCCTAAGCCGGAGGTTTAAGTTGAAAGAGTTGATTGTAGTTTGACTTTTGAGTATACGACTCCGGAATGGAGTTTTGATAGTTCCAATAGTCTCATATGGTGATTTTGCACTTAGGAGCATGTCCGGATGTTGATTTGGAGGTCAACAGGTCGTTTCGGCTTGAATTGGCGAAAGTTAGAAAGTTGAAGGTTTGGAAGGTTGAGAAGTTTGACGGGGAGTTGACTTTATTTATATCGGGGTCAGATACCGATTAAGGAAGTTGGAATAGGTCCGTCATTTCATTTATGACTTGTGTGAAAAATTTCAGGTCAATCATAGTTGTTTTGGTATGGTTCAACGTTATTTTTGGAAGTTGGATGTTCATAGTTTCAATAGGCTTGAATTGGGTTGTGATTCATTGAATCGTTGTTGTTGACGTGATTTTTGGCCTTGAGTAGGTCCGTTATGTGTTTTAGAACTTATTGGTATATTTGGACGGGGCTCCGAGAGCCCCGGGTGTGATTCAGATTGAATATGTAACCAATTTGGACTTAATCATTTTTGCTGAAGCTTAAGCCATTCTGGTGTCATCACACCTGCGGTGGGAATGGCCGCAGGTACGGACTCACTGTTGCGAGTGAGGAAGCGCAAAAGCAGAGAAGGCTAGCCAGGCCTGGGGTCGTAGAAGCGGAGGCCCTTCCGCAAGTACGAAAGTGCAGCTGTGCCCAGGTTCCGCATGAGCAGACGGGCAGGTACGCAATTTGGTCTGCAAAAGCGGAATTTTCTGAGCCTTAGTTGGAAATGCACCTGCGATGGATTTTCCTTAGGTGCGGGTTTGCAGATGCGACCCTATGCCCGCAAATGCAAAATCGCTGGGCAGAAAAAAGGTCTTTGAGGGTTTATTTTCATTTTCATCATTTGGACCTAGATAGCTCAGTTTGTGGCGATATTTTGAGGGATTTTCAAGAAAATCATCGGGGTAAGTAATTTTTACTCGGATTTGACTATATTACATGAATCCATTATTATTTTTATCATTTAATTAGTTATTTGAGTTGGAAATTTGGGAAAAGATTTGTGAAACTTCTTAGACTAAATTTTGGGGATTTGGACGAGTAATTCTTATATGGTTAGACTCGTTATCAAATGAGTGTTCGGATTTTGTAATTTTGGTCGGGTTTCAAGATGCGGGCCCTGGGTTGACTTTTTGAGTTGATTTTTTATTTCTCTCCAAAGATTGCAACTTTATTGTTTGGAATAAGGTCCTATATTTTATGTTTATGGTATGAAAATTTTTTGGTTAGATTCGAGTTGTTCGGAGTTGGATAATCGAGGGAAAGGCTTACTAGTGGATTGAATTAGCTTGTTTTGAGGTAAGTGTCTTGCCTAACTTTGTGTGGGGGAATTACCCCTTAGGATTGGTGTTTTCTGTGTTAATTGTGAAATGTGTAAGCTGTGTACTTGGTGACGATTGTGTACACGGGCTAAATGTGATAATTGACCGGTTCTAGCTATGTAGATTCCTTTCATGCCTTTAAGTGAGTTACCGTGATTTGTTATATTCATCATTATTAGTCTACCTTCACATGCTTTACTTATCTTATATCTTACTTGTTATTTGTCTTTACATGTTTAGTTGAAGTTAATGCTTTCTTTATTCCTTATTCATTATTTAACCGTTGAGTTCCTTACTTGAAGTTGTTATTTCTTGGAGTATCTTACTGTTGAAATTGATATTGAGTTATAAAGGTCGTGATTCACATTGAGGCAAAGCTGTAAAGTTGTGAAATTTCATTCTTTTTGAGTTATTCACTTTCGATTTTTATTGTTGAGACTCTTGGGCCATGGGTTATTTATTTGGAAACAACATTATTATTGACTTCCTTGGCAAGTTGTGATATTGGGCACTTGAGGTGCGATTTGTGATACATTCTGATATTGATACGCATGCGGTGGTATAAGGATTTGGGTTTGAAACGCATGAGGTGAGATAAGGTGGGCTTATATGCGTGTTGCTAGTAGGGGAACTACTTGAAGCCACGCGTCATGATAAGGTAGGCTAAAATACGGGAAGCTATTTCAGGAAAAATGATTTTTAAAACTAAATGTAAGGCTCCCGCAGTGATATAAGAAAAAATTGTGAATTGTTTTGTGATATGAGACTACGAGGCGATACCTCGATAGTGATTCTTGTTGATACTTTTGTATTACATCAGTTGTGTTTTTGTTGCTTTGTTTCCTTGGCATATCATTCCTTGTTTTCCTCCATGATGCCGTATTTTCCTTAGTTCATTGTAGTTATTCTTGGTGTATTTCTTTATTGTTTCACTTCCATTTTTTATCATTATTACATTGTTATATACCTGTTCAGTTTCTTATTTATTCTTGTAGGGCCTTGACCTAACCTCGTCACTACTCTACCGAGGATAGGCTTGGCACTTACTGGGTACCGTTGTGATGTACTCATGCTATGCTTTTGCACATCTTTTTGTGCAGATCCAGGTACCTCTTACCAATCAAGGCACGAGTTAGTCGATTTCAAATTTGGGGACTTCAAGGTATACCTATCAGCGTCCGCAAGCCTTGTATTCACCCTCTATCCAATTTTATTACATTTTCCTTCTTATAGATACTGTTGTATAGGGATGTTTAGTATACCCTTGTAGAGTTTGTGACTAGATATCACCTGTTTTTGGGGAGTTTGTTTCTATTGCATTGCAAAGTTCTTTTATAATAGTTGCTGAGTTATTTGAGAGTTTTATCACTATCTGAGTTATACTCTGCATGTATGGTAGGCTTACCTAGTCTTAGAGACTAGGTGCCATCGCGACATCCCACGGTTGGAAATTGGGATCATGACAAGTTGGTTTTAGAGCTGTAGGTTTATAGGTGTTACAAGTCACAAGAAGGTATTGTAGAGTCTCGCGGATCGGTACGCAAATATCTGTACTTATCTTTGAGAGGCTGTGGGACTGGTAGGAAAAGCTTCACTTTTTTGATTCCTTATTGTGCGAATGTGTTGACTCTAAAATTCAAAATCTTATCTTTCTATTATTCTCTCACAGATGGTGAGGACACACACCGCTGAATCAGATGATCATACACCGCGCCTCTTGCTAGAGCCACGAGAGGCTAGGGCCGGGGTAGAGGCCGAGAACGAGCACATGGTGTAGCTAGAGTGTAACGACCCGACCAGTCATTTTGCTTTTTAGATCCCCATTCCCTTAATTAAGACTCCTCATATGTGCCTTTACTGTTTTATGAGTTGCGAGGATGATTGGTTTGGGTTTGGAAGGGTTCGGGTTAAAATCGGAACACTTAGTTCCTTAATAATGGCCCATAATGGCCAAGTTTGACTTGAGTCAACGTTTTGAGTAAACAATCTTGGAACCGGGATTTGACGGTCTGAATAGGTTCGTATGATAATTTTAGACTTGGGCGTGTGTTCGGATTGGGTTTTGGATGACCTAGGAGCGTCTTGGCGCTTAATGAATGAAAGTTGGCGCATTGAAGGTTTTCAAGTTCTGTAAGTTCGGTTTGGAGCAAGCTTTAGTGTTATTGAGGTCCGTTTGGGATTTCAAGCCTGAGAATAGTTCTATGGTGATTTATGACTTGTACGCAAAATTTGGTGTCACTCAGAGTAGTCTAAGTATGATTCGTCGCGTTCGGAGTAAGTTGGAAAAACTTAAAGTTCATAAGTTTATTCAATTTGGTTTTGGGGTGCGATTCTTATTTTTGATGTTGTTTCACGCGTTCTGACGGCTTGAGCGAGTCCATTTTATGCTTACGAACTTGTTGGTAAGTTTGGTTGAGGCCTCGGGGCCTCCGTGTAGGATTTGGAGGGTCGGCGGAGCTTGATAGCTCTTTGGAAAAGAGTTGAAGGTAGCTGGTTTGGTGCGTTCGCACCTACGGTGGGAACAATCGTAGGAGCGGCACTACAGGTGCGACGTCTTGTTCGCAGAAGCAGAATGGAGAGGAGTCACGAAGGTCTGCAAAAGCGAAGCATTTTCGCAGAAGCAAACTCGCTTCTGGGATGAAGGGGTCCGCAGATGCAGAGAGAGGCAGTCTGGCCATGGCCGTAGGTGCTCGAGGTGGGCTGCAGAAGCGGGCTCACAGATGCGAGACTTGGCCGCAGGTGCGGGACTTGGCCACAGGTGCGGCTGGTCGTGGGTCGTGCATATTCCGATGTAACGACCTGGCCGGTTGTTTTTAGTGTATTAGCCCCGATCCCCAATTTATTGCCTCCTCTGTGTTATAATGTAGTTATGTGACTTGCCGGGGTTGTTGGTCTTGGTTTTGGGTGAGTTTCAGAGTGAAATGGGCCACATAGTCCCTATGTTGGAGGTTTAAGTCGTAGGAGTTGACCATAGTTTGACTTGTGTGAAGATGACACCGAAATAGAGTTTTGACGGTTCCAATAGCTCCGTATAGTGATTTGGTCTTAGGAGCATGTCCGGATGTTGATTTGGAGCTCCGTAGGTCGTTTTGACGTAAATTGGCAAAAGTTGGAAGATTTTGGGAAGTTTGACCAGGAGTGGACTTTATTGATATCGGGGTCGGATCCCGATTCCGGAAGTGGTATTAGGTCCGTAATGTCATTTATCAATTATGTGCAAGATTTGGTGTCAAAATCGGAGTTGTTTTGGTACGAATCGATATTAGGTTCGGAATTAGAAAGTTTATAAGTTCTTAGGCTTGAATTGATGCACGCTTCATGATTTTAGTGTTGTTTGATGTGATTTGACGCTTTGAGCGTGTTTGTATAATATTTTAGGACTTGTTGGTGTGTTTGGTTGAGGTCTGGGGGGCCTCGGGTGTAATTCGGACCATGTTTGACGCATTTCGGATCATTTAGGAACAACTGAAGTTCTGGTTTTTCTCAGGTTTGGTTTCCTTCTATACGACCGCAAGGTTTGATCCGTGATGGCGAAGGGATTTTCTGGATTGATGGCTTTTACTCTACGCATTCGCGGACAGAGGGTCGTGACCGTGGAAGTTTGGTTCCCAATGAATTGCGAATGCATAGTGAAGGTCGCATTCGTGCATAGGAATTGGGGGGCTGCAGGTTCACGCGCTTTTCTTCATCGCGATCACGTGGTGTGTTATGGGATTGCGTAGCTTGATGAGGTAGTGTTACGTGTTCGCATGAGGTTTTCCGTGATCGCGGGGAGTCATTTTGGGCAGCAACATTTTTGTGCTTCTCGAACGTGAGGTATTTTCTGCGTTTGCGAAGAAGGAATCACTGGGCAGTAGAACTTATGTTTGAAATTGAGGGTTTGTTCCATATTTCATATTTTGGACTTAGAGAGCTCGGTTTGAGGCGAAATTTCGAGAGGTTTTAAGAGAGATTATTGGGGTAAGGATTCCTAACTTGATTTTGGTTAAATTACTCGAATCTATCCTTGTTTTACCATGTAATTAGGGATTGGAGTTGGAAAAATTGGGGAAAAGTGATAGAACTTCTTAGGCTAAATGTTTGAGTTTTAAAAGGAAAAATGACATCGAATTTGAATAATTCTTGTATGCTTGGACTCGATATCCAATGGGTGTTCGATTTTGGCAATTTTTGTCGGGTTCCGAGACGTTGGCCCGGGGTGATGTTTTGGGTCGAATTTTTAACAAAGATCATCATTTCATTGTTTGAATTAGTTTCCTATAGTTATATTTATAGTATGAAATTATTTTGGGTAGATTCGAGCCGTTCTGAGTTGGAAAATCGAGGGAAAGGCCTTCTAGTGGATTGATTTAGCGTGGTTTGAGGTAAGCGACTTGTCTAACCTTTTGTGGGGAAAATTCTCCTTAGGATTTGGTATTGTTGTGATAATTGTGATATGTGAAAGCCATGTATGCAAGGTGACGAGTGTGTACACAGGCTAAATGTGAAATTTCTGATTTTTAGCTATGTAGTCTCCTTTCATGCTTTAATTGAGTTACTTTAAAATGTTGTAGTCCTCATAAATAGTCTAATTTAACATGCCTACATGTTTTACCTCTTATTTTTAATCTGTCCTACATGTTTAGTTGAATTACTCGCTTTCTATTATTCCTACTCATTATTTAACTGCGAATTTTTTATTTGAAATTGCTATTCTTGGAATATTTTGTTGTTGAGTTTGGCATTGAATTGCAAAGGCCATGGTTTCTATTAAGGCAAAGTGTAAGTTGTGAAATATCATTTTGAGTTACTCTCCGGTTGTTATTGTGAGACTTTGTCTACATTGTAGTTGAGCCTTGGGCTCCTTATTGTGAAATTATATTATTTTTGGCTTTTCTAGCAAGTTGTGATATTGGGCACTTGAGGTGCGAATTGTGACACATTATAACATTGATACGCATTCGGTGGTATAAGGTCTGGGTGTTGAAACGCATGCAGTGAGATAATGTGGGCTTGATATGCGTGGCTAGTAGGGGAATTACTAGAAGCCATATGTGTGATAAGGTGGGCTAAAACACGGGGTGCTATTTCGGGAAAAATGATTTTCAAAACTAAATGTAAAGGCTGCCTCGGTGATATAAGGAAAGATTGTGAGTTACTTTTATGATTTGGGACTACGAGGTGGACCTCGGTAGTGGCCCTTTTTGATCTTTCTCTATTTGCTGTATTTGCCTTAGTTATTTATTTCCTTAACTTGTAAATCCTTGTTTCCTTCTATGTTGCAATAACAGTCTTGATTCGGTGTTGTTAACTTTCCGTAAATTTGTTATTGTTTCATTTTTACCGTCATTATTATTATATCGTTATATCTTTCATCTTGTTCCATATTATCTCTAGTAGGGCCTTGATCTGACCTCGTCCCTACTCTACAGAGGTTAGGCTTGGCACTTACTGGGTACCGTTCTGATGTAGTCATGCTACTCTTTTGTACATATTTTTGTGCAGATCCAGGTACTTCCTTTCAGTCCCGGCACTAGTGAGCCGAGCTTGCTTTGGAGACTTTAAGGTACACCTGCCCGCTTCCGCAGGCCTAAGAGTCCCCTTCTATCCTGTTATCATTATTTCTTTATCCTATTTCAGAAAGTGATATATATGATTTGTTCAGCACTGTTACTTTGAGCTTGTACTTATATTCCACCAGGTTTTGGGAGTTGTACATATTGAGTTACAAATTTTATTTATGTAGTTGCTGAAGTTTTGAAGCTCTCAATTATTGTTTCTGTTATTTCCGCATGTTGTTATGCTTACCTAGGCGTAGAGGCTAGGTGCCTCACGACATCCTACGGAGAGAGTCCTGTGGATCGGTACAGAGACATCTGTACTTATCTTCAGGAGGCTATGGAATTGTTAGGAAAAGCTTCACTTCTTTGATTCCTTATCATACGAAATTGTTGAATTCGGGATTCTAAACTTCTGTCTTTCTATTCTCTGACAGATGGTGAGGACATGCACAGCCGGATCAGACGACCAAACACCTGTGCCCCTGCTAGAGCCGCGAGAGGCCGGGGCCAGGGTAGAGATCAATGATGTCCATGTGGTGCAGCTAGAGCACCTGCACGAGCTACTACAGAGGAGCCAGCAGTAGCTCCATTTAGAGAGCAGGCACCTAAGACGCCTGTTACTGCCCCAACACTCCAGTAGACTCTCGCCCAGTTTCTGAGCATGTTCAGCACTTTAGCTCAGGCAGGGTGATCCCACTTGCTCCTGCCACATCTCAGGCCAGGGGAGGAGCACAGATTCCCCCCTCCCCCCACACCCCAAAGCAGCAGGTCCAGGTTGACCAGGTCCCAGAGATCATACCAGTGCAGCCGGTCGCTTCAGTTCAGCCCGAGGCTAGGGCAGCAGCTTCTGAGGCGGAGCAGCTCAGTCTCGATAAGTACAAGAAGTACCACCCTCCTACTTTAATCGGCTTGGCTTCAGAGGATGTCAGGGTTTTCTTGAGGAGTGCTACCGTATCCTCCGTACTATGGGTATTGTGGCGTGTAATGGAGTTGCTTTCACTACGTTCGAGCTTAAGGGAGCAACTTATCAGTGGTGGCGAGCATATGAGTTGGGTAGTCCGGCTGAGGCAGCTTCACTCACTTGGGCTCAGCTCTCAGACATGTTCTTAAGGGAGTTTATTCCCCTGAGTATCAGAGATGCATGGCACACAGAGTTTGAGTAGTTGCGCAAGGGTTCTATGACCGTATCGGAGTATGCTGTCCGGTTCAGTGATTTGTCCAGGCATGCACCAGCCTTGGTTGCTACTGTTAGAGAGCGAGTCCGTCGATTTATCGAGGGGCTCAACCCTAGTATCAGATTTAGCATGGCCTGAGAGTTGGAGATGGACATAGCATACCGGCAGGTAGTGGAGATCGCTAGGAGATTGAAGGGTATGTGGGCCCGGGAGAGAGAGGAGAGGTAGGCCAAGAGGCCTCAAGATTATGGCAAATATAGTGGTGCCCGTGCCCTAGTTGCAGCTCGTCGTGGTAGGGGATATATGAGTTGCCCTGTTCGTTCAGCGCTTCCAGCTTCCAGCGGTATTTCGACCACTCCTAGGCCCCATGCTCCCTATTATGCACCGCAAGTGTCTAGTGCACCTCCTGCAGGGGGTTCTTTCAGTGGTCAGTCCAGCTGATTAGGCCCGAGCCAACCACAACAGCCACGTCCTCCGAGAGCTTGTTTTGAGTGTGGTAACACTCATCATATGGTGAGGGATTGCCCCAGACTCAGGAGGGGTGCACCTTAACGGACTACTCAGGCTCTGCGTATTCCACCAGGTCCTCAAGCTTCTTAGGCTGTGGTTACCGTGCCAATTGCCATGCCAATTGCCACTCCACCTGTGCAGCCATCTAGAGGTGGGGTCGGGCAGGTTGCCCTAGAGGGGGAGGCCAAGCCAGATATTATGCTCTTCTTGGTAGGACGGAGGCAATTGCATCTGTCTCAATCATCATAGGTATTGTTCTGGTCTATCATAGAGATGCGTCACTCTTATTTGATCTAGTCTCCACTTATTCCTATGTGTCATCTTACTTTGCTCCATATTTGAGTGTATCCTAGGATTCCTTGAGTTCTCCCGTCTATATGTCCACACTTGCGGGAGATTCCCTTGTTGTTGACCATGTGTATCGGTAGTGTTTGGTTGTTCTTGGTGGTTTTGAGACTAGAGCCGATTTATTATTGCTCAGTATGGTAGATTTTGATGTTATTTTGGGCATGGACTAGTTGTCGCTCGATCATGCTATTCTTGACTGGCACGCCAAGATCGTGACACTGGCTATGCCAGGATTACCACGGTTAGAGTGGATAGGTACTTCAGATTTTGTTCCTAGCAGGGTTATCTCATTCCTAAAGGCTCAACGGATGGTTGAGAAGGGATGTGATGCGTATCTAGCATATGTGAGAGATGTCAGTGTTGATACTCCTACCTTTGAGTCAGTTCCGGCAGTAAGAGATTATCCAGATGTATTCCCGGCGGATCATCCGAGCATGCTGCCCGATAGGGATATCGATTTTGGTATTGATTTATTACCGAGCACTCAGCCCATTTCTATTCCTCCATATCGTATGGCCCCAGCAGAGTTGAAGGAGTTAAAGGAGAAGTTGCAGGAGTTGCTTGATAAGGGTTTTATTCGCCCCAGTGTATCACCTTGGGGTGCTCCGGTCTTGTTTGTAAAGAAGAAGGATGGTTCTATACGCATGTGTATTGATTATCGCCAGTTGAACAAGGTTATAGTGAAGAACAGGTATTCATTGCCTCGTATTTATAATCTATTTGATTAGCTACAGGGTGTTCTCCAAGACTGAATTGCGTTCAGCCTATCATCAGTTGAAGATTCGGGAGCCAGATATCCTGAAGACTGCTTTCAAGACTTGGTATGGTCATTACGAGTTCCTTCTAATGTCTTTTAGGCTGACCAATGCCCCAGCAGCATTCATGCACTTGATGAACAGTGTATTCCGACCCTATCTTGCTCATTCATTATTATTTTTATGACGACATTCGGGTGTACTCCCGGAGCCGGGAGGATCATGAGCAGCACCAGAGAACCGTGCTTCAGACCTTGAAAGAAAAGAAGTTATATGCATCAAAGTGTTAATTCTGGCTAGATTCAGTGGCATTTTTGGGTCATGTAGTGTCGAGTGAGGGGATCAAGGTGGATTCGAAGAAGATTAAAGTAGGTAGGGTTTGCCCAGACCGTCTTTAGCTACAGAGATCCAGAGTATTCTTGGTTTGGTGGGGTATTACCGTCACTTTGTAGAGGGTTTCTCGTCTATTGCTGCACCTATGACCAGATTGACCCAGAAGGGTGCTCCGTTCAGGTGGACTGAGAAGTGTGAGAAGAGCTTTTAAAATCTCAAGACAACTTTGATTACAGCCCCAGTGTTGGTGTTGCCTTTTTGTTCGGGGTCTTATGTTGTGTACGCTGATGTGTCGCATATTGATCTTAGCGTGGTGTTGATGCAGGACGGTAGGGTGATTGCCTACGCGTCTAGACAGCTGAAGGTTCATGAGAAGAACTATCTTGTCCACAACCTTGAGTTAGCAGCAATTGTTCATGCCTTGAAGATTTGGCGGCACTATTTATACGGCGTCCCTTGTGAGATCTATACCGATCATCATAATCTACAACATCTGTTCAAATAGAAGGATCTTAACTTGTGGCAACGGAGGTGGTTAGAGTTGCTTGGACTATGACATCACCATTATGTACCATCCCGGGAAGGCCAATGTGGTGGCCAATGCCTTGAGTCTCAAGGCGGAGAGCTTGGGAAGTTTAGCATATCTACCGGTAGTAGAGAGGCCATTAGCCTTGGATGTTCAGGCCTTGGCCAACCAGTTTGTTAGATTGGATGTTTTGTAGCTGAGCCGAGTTTTGGCTTGTGTGGTTTCTCGATCTTATCTTTATGATCATATCAGAGAGCGCCAATATGACGACCCCCATATGCTTGTCCTTAAGGACACAATTCAGCACGGCTATGCCAAGGAGGTCACTATTAGGGATGATGGTGTATTACAGATGCAGGGCAGGCTATGCGTGCCCAATGTAGATGGATTTCATGAGTTGATTCTCTAGGAGGCTCACAGTTCGCGGTACTCCATTCATCCGGGTGCCGCCTAGATGTATCAGGACTTGAGGCAACACTATTGGTGGAGGCGGATGAAGAAGGACATAGTGGAATATGTAGCTCGGTGCCTAATCTATCAGCAGGTGAAGTATGAGCTTCAGCGGCATGGTGGAATGCTTAGAGGTTAGAGATCCCAGAATGGAAATGGAAGCGGATCAGTATGGATTTTATTGTTGGGCTCCCACAGACTCGGAGGAAGTTCGATGCAGTATTGGTAATTGTGGATAGATTGACCAAGTCAGCTCATTTCATTCCAGTGGTGACTACTTATTCTTCAGAGCAGCTGGCTCTGGTTTATATTCGCGAGATTATCAGGATTCATGGCGTGCCGGTATCTATCATCTCTGACCGGGGTACGTAGTATACATTGCTGTTTTGGAGGGCTGTTCAGCATGAGTTAGGCACGCGGGTGGAGTTGAGTATAGCATTTCACCCTTAGACGGACGGACAGTCCGAGTGCAATATTCAGATATTGGAGGATATGCTTCGTGCGTGTGTGATGGAGTTTGGGGATTCTTGGGATAAGGTTGTGCTGCTTGTAGAGTTTGCCTACTACAACAGTTACCAGTCGAGCATTCTGAATGGCCCCATATGAGGATTTGTATGGTAGGCGATGCCGGTCTCCGATGGGTTGGTTCAAGCTGGGTGATGATCGGCTATTGGGTACAGACTTGGTTTCGGATGCTTTGGAGAAGGTTAAATTGATTCAAGATCGACTTCGCACGGCTGAATCTAGATAGAAGAATTATGCGGATTGGAAGGTTCACGACATCACATTCATGGTTAGGGAGCGGATCTTGCTCCGGGAGGTCGGAGAACATTGCTTCGGTGAAGGTCCCTTGGAGGGGTCAGCCAGACGAGGAGGCGACTTGGGAGACCGAGCATGATATGCGTAGCCGTTACCCACATCTTTTCACCACTTCAGGTATGTCTCTATACTCATTCGAGGATGAACGTTTGTTTTAAGAGGGGGAGGATGTAACGACCTGGCCGGTCATTTTGAGTGTATTAGCCCCGATCCCTATTTATTTCCTCCTTTATTTTATAATGTAGTTACTTGACTTACCGTGGTGGTTGGTTTTGGTTTCAGGTGAGTTTCGGAGTGAAATGGGACCAATAGTCCCTAAGTTGGATGTTTAAATCGTAAGAGTTGACCGTAGTTTGACTTGTGTGAAGATGACTCCGGAATAGAGTTTTGACGGTTCCAATAGCTCCGTAGGGTGATTTTGGTCTTAGAAGCATATCTGGATGTTGATTCGGAGGTCCGTAGGTTGTTTCGGCATAAATTGGCGACATTTGGAAAGGTGGAAGATTTTGGAAAGTTTGACTGGGAGTGGACTTTATTGATTTTGGGGTCGGATCCCAATTTTCGAAGTGGGATTAGGTCTGTGATGTCAGTTATGACTTGTGTGCAAAATTTGGTGTCAATCGGAGTTGTTTTGGTATGAATCGGCATTAGTTTTGGAATTCGAAAGTTCGTAAGTTCATAGACTTGAATCGATGCACGATTCATGGCTCTATTGTTGTTTGGTGTGATTTGATGCTTCGAGCGTGTTCGTATGATGTTTTAGGACCAGACCATGTTCGGCGCATTTCGGATCATTTAGGAACAACTCTGGTTTCCTTTTATGCGATCACGAGGTTTGGTCCGCAATCGCGAAGTGATTTTTGTGGACATATGGTTTTTACTCTACGCGTTCGCAGAGAGAGGGACGTGATCGCGGAAGGTTGGTTCCCAGTGAATCGCAAATGCGTGGTGAAGGTCGCGTTTGCATAGAGGAATTTGGGGGCTGCAGGTCACGCGCTTTTCTTCATCGCGGTCGCGTGGTGTGTTACACGATTGGTAGCTTGATGAGGTAGTGTTACACGTTCACATGAGGTTTTCCGCGATCGCGGAGTGTTATTTTTGGCAGCAACATTTTTGTGCTTCGCGAATGCGAGACATTTTTTGCGTTCGCAAAGAAGGAATCACTGGGCAACAGAACTTAAGTTCGAAATGAAGGGCTTATTCCATATTTCACATTTTGGAGTTAGAGCTCGGTTAGAGGCGAAATGTCGAGGGATTTTAAGAGAGATCATTGGGGTAAGGATTCCTAACTCGATATTGGTTAAATTTCTCGAATCTATCCTTGTTTTTACCATGTAATTAGCGATTGGAGTTGGAAAAATTGGGGAAAAGTGATAGAACTTCTTAGGCTAAATTTTTGATTTTTGAAAGGCAAAATGAGATCGGATTAGAATAATTCTTGTATGGTGGGATCGATATCAAATTGGTGTTCGATTTTTGTAATTTTTGTCGGGTTCCGAGATGTGGGCCCGGGGTGACTTTTTGGGTCAATTTTTCAGTTCCTTGTAAAGATCGTAATTTCAGTGTTTGAATTAGTTTTCTTTAGTTATATTTATTGTATTGAATTGTTTTGACTCGATTCGAGCCGTTCGAAGATGATAAATCGAGGGAAAGGCCTTCTAGTGGATTGATTTAGCGTGGTTTGAGGTAAGTGACTTGTCTAACCTCGTGTGGGGGAAATTCCCCTTAGGATTTGGTATTGTTCTGATAATTGTGATATGTGAAAGCCGTGTACGCAAGGTGACGAATGTGTACACGGGCTAAATGCGAAATTTTTGGTTTTTAGCTATGTAGTCTCCTTTCATGCTTTAATTGAGTACTTTAACATGTTGTAGTCCTCATAATTAGTCTAATTTCACATGTCTACTTGTTTTACCTCTTATTTGCAATTTTTCGTACCTGTTTAGTTGAATTGCTTGCTTTCAATTATTCCATACTCATTATTTAACTATGAATTCTTTACTTGAAATTCCTATTCTTGGAAAATTTTGCTGTTGAGTTTGGTATTGAGTTGGAAAGGCCTTAGTCTCTATTGAGGCAAACTGTAAGTTGTGAATATCATTTTATTGTGTTACTCTCCGATTGTTATTGTGAGATTTTGTGTACATTGTGGTTGAGTCGTGGGCTCGTTATTGTGAAATTCTATTATTGTTGACTTTTCTAGCAAGTTGTGATATTGGGCACTTGAGGTGCGAATTTTGATACGTTGTGATATTTATACGCATGCAGTGTTGGGTGTTGAAACACATTCAGTGAGATAAGGTGGGCTTGATACGCGTGGCTAGCAGGGGAACTACTAGAAGCCATGCGGTGTCATAAGGTGGGCTAAAACGCGGGGTGCTATTTTGGAAAATATGATTTTCAAAACTATATGTAAAAGCTCGTGCAGTGATATAAGAAAAGATTGTGAGTTACTTTTATGATTTGGGACTACGAGGCGGTACCTCGGTAGTGGCCCTTGTTGATCTTTCTCTATTTGCTGTATTTGCCTTGGTTGTTTGTTTCCTTAACATGTAAATCCTTTTTTCCTTCTGTGTTGTATTAACTGTCTTGATTCGGTGTTGTTAACTTTTCTTAAATTTCTTATTGTTTCATTTCAATTGTCATTATCATTATATCGTTATATCTTTCATCTTGTTTCATATTATCTCCAGTAGGGTCTTGACCTGACCTTGTCACTACTCTACCGAGGTTAGGCTTGGCACTTACTGGAGACCGTTGTGGTGTACTCATGCTACTCTTTTACACATATTTTTATCAGATCCAGGTACTTCCTATCAGTCCCGGCACTAGTGAGCTAAGTTAGCTTTGGAGACATCAAGGTACACCTACCCGCGTCCGCAGGCCTCGGAGTCCCCTTTTATCCTATTTTCCTTATTTCTTAATCCTATTATAGACTTATGTATAGGATTTGTTCAGCACTCTTACTTAGAGCTTGTAACTTATATTCCACTAGGTTTTGGGAGTTGTACATATTGAGTTACATATTTTATTTATGTAGTTGCTGAAATTTTTGAAGTTCTAAATTATTATTTCTGTTATTTCTATATGTTGTTAGGCTTACCTCGTCGTAGAGATTAGGTGCTGTCATGACATTATATGGTGGAAAATTGGGGTTGCGACATACGCATATGCGGACAACTGACCGAAGGAGCGATCCCGCAAAATCGGAGATTCTTCTGCAGGTGCGAAAAACCTCTGAGCGATCCCGCAGTCTCTCTTTTGTATTTATTTGTCTTTCTACTATTCCAAACAATAGTATAGATGGTTTTTGTATATTCTACTAGTTGCTCATACACTTTTGACACTGGATTTTTGAAATATTCTGGTAGACACTTTATGATTTTTGGATATTAAATTCACTGCATTTACTCTTTCATTAGTTTGTGCTTTACTTTAATATAATTTTTCACTAATCATTTTCTTAATAAATAAAAATCAACTACTTTGAAATTATTAGAAAGAACAAATACATGACTAGTTCACTGTTGGCTTGCCTAGCGACAACGTTGGGCGCCATCATGGCCTATAGGGGGAAATTGGGTCATGACAGCTTGGTATCAGAGCACTAGGTTCACGTACTTCTCACAAGTCATGAGCAAGCCTTATAGAGTCTTGCGGATTGGTGCGGAAACGTCTGTATTTATCTTCTAGAGGCTATAGGGTGTTAGGAAACCTCTCTTTCTTCATCTCCTATCGTGCAATTGATGTTGTGCTAAGTATATTTCTTTCATTCTCTCACAGATGGTGAGAACGCGCGTGGCAGATGTACCCGGCCGTGGAAGAGCTTCTTCTCTTGTTGCTAGAGGCCGAGGCAGAGGCTGATGGAGGGCTCCAGCTCTTTCCAGAGGACGAGGGCATCCTAGAGTTGCTTTAGTTGTGCCACCAGTGGATCCAGTGGAGGATCCTGTTATTGAGGAGCAGGCCGAGGTACTAATAACTAAGCTAGCCCCAGCAGGTTTCATGTCTGCACTAGGATTCCAGGAGGTCATGGGCCGTGTGCTGCGGTTTATGGACTCTATGACGCAGGCTAGTTTATTTCCAGCGGACCCAGCCACATCTCAGGCAGGAGGGGGAGCACAGGCCCCTATCGCTCATGCTCCTGAGCATGCTGCTGTCTTATATCATACCCCGGGAGCACTACCCTTAGGTGGAGCTCAGTCAATTGCAGTGGCTATACCAGAGCCCGGACCAGCCGCGACCGGCGAGCCGTAGAAGCTATTGGTTAGATGGACCAGACTACGTCCTCCTACCTTTAGCGGTAAGAAACATGAGGACCCCCAGGAATTTATTGATCATTGCGAGGACAAACTGCACAATATGAGGATATTGGAGTCCCACGGGGTGGACTTTACCACCATTCAGCTGGAGGGCAGGGCTCGTAGATGATGTCAACCCTATCTTCTCAGTAGACCAACAGGCTCTCCTCCTTTGACTTTGGACCAGTTCACACGTTTCTTTGTGGAGAGATATATGCCACCCTCTTTGGTCATTTGAGGAGATTCTGCCCCAGGCTTTAGGGCAAGGCAATACAGCAGGGTCAGCAGCCCATGATTATGGCACCAGCTGTCGCACCAGCCGTCCGGCTGCCTAGAGGCGGAGGGCAGGTGGGTAGGGGCCGCCCTAGAGGTGGAGGCCAGTCAGGTGGCGCACCGGCTAGGTTCTATGCCTTTCCATCCAGACCAGATGCAATAGCCTCAGATGTCGTGATCACTAGTATTATTTCTGTCTACGGTAGGGATGCTTTGGTACTATTTGATCCAGGGTCTACGTATTCACATGTTTCATCTTTAGTAGCTCATTTTCTAGGTTCCTCGCAATTCCTTGGGTACTTATGTATATGTGTCCACACCAGTTGGCGATTTTGTTGTAGTGGATCGAATTTACCGGTCCTGTATCATGACTTTCTGTGGTATGGGACCAGAGCAGATCTTTTGTTGCTCGACATGATCGATTTTGAGGTCATCCTGGGCATGGACTAGTTGTCCCCATATCATGCCGTTCTTGATGCCATGCGAAGACTGTTACCTTGACGATACTAGAGTTGCCTAGATTGGAATGGAAGGGTCATCTATCTGTGCATCTAGTCGGATATCTCTTTCCTGAAGGCTCAACACATGGTCGAGAAGAGTTGTTTGGCTTATCTAGCTTATGTTCGGGATACCGCTATACAGACTCCGATGATTGATTCAGTTCCCGTGGTATGGGAGTTCTCCAACATGTTTCTTCTGATCTATCAGGCATGCCACCACATCATGATATTAATTTCTATATTGATTTGGCTCCAGGTACCAAGCCTATCTCTATTCCACCGTACTGCATGGCTCCGAAACAGTTGAAGGAGTTGAAAGAACAGCTTGAGGAGCTACTAGCAAAGGGGTTCGTCAGGCCGAGTGCGTTGCCTTGGGGTGCATCGGTGTTGTTCGTGAAGAAGAAGGATAGGACTATGCGGATGTGCATTGATTACCGCAAGTTGAACAAAGTTACCATTAAGAACAAGTAGCCGTTGCTGCGGTATTGATGATTTGTTTGACTAGTGCAGGGTGTCAGAGTGTTCTCTAAGATCGACTTGACATCGGGGTATCATCAGCTGAAGATTCGTGCTTTGGATGTTCTGAAGACGGCTTTCTGGACTAGATATGGCCACTATGAGTTTCTAGTGATGTCCTCCGGCTGAACTAACACCCCGATAACGTTTATGGATTTAATGAACCGCGTGTTCAGGCCATATATTGACTCGTTTTTCATTGTCTTCATTGATGACATATTGATCTACTCGCGTAGCATGGAGGAGCACGAGCAACTTTTGAGAGTTGTTGTTCAGACCTTGCGAGAACAAAAGCTATATGCTAAGTTCTCCAAGTGCGAGTTTCGGTTAGATTCTGTGGCATTTTTGGGGCATGTTTTATCGAGTGAGGGTATTAAGGTATATCTCAGGAAGATCGAGGCAGTCCAGGGTTGGCCTCGTCCTACCACATCCACAGAGATCAGGAGTTTCTTGGGGTTAGCAGGTTATTATCGCCGGTTTTTGGTGTAGCACCTTTGACTAGATTGACCCAAAAGGGTGCTCCTTTCTGATGATTCGATGATTGCGAGGCGAGCTTTTAGAAGATCAAGACAGCTTTGACTACAACACTGGTCTTAGTGTCGCCATCCGGTTTAGGGATGTATACTGTGTATTGTGATGCTTCATGCATTGGCCTGGGTTGTCTATTTATGCATCAGGGCGAGTTATTGCATATGCTTCACGTCAGCTGAAGCCCCATGAGAAAAATTACCCCGTACATGATTTGGAGTTGGCCGCGACAGCTCATGCTCTCAAGATCTGGAGGCATTATCTTTGTAGGGTGTCCTGTGAGGTTTACATCGATCATCGCAGTTTGCAGCATTTGTTCAAGCAGAGGGATCTCATTTTGAGGCAACATAGGTGGTTTGAGTTACCAAAGAATTATGATAGTACCATTCTTTATCATCGGGGCGAGGCGAATGTTGTTGCGGATGCCTTGAGCAGAAAGGCTGAGAGTATAGGTAGTTTGGTCTTCATTTCAGCAGAGGAGAGGCCATTGGCTTTGGACATTCGGTCCGTCGCTAACAGACTTGTGAGGTTGGATATTTCAGAGCCAAGTCGAGTTCTTGCATGCGTCATCGCTCAGTCTTCATTATTCGAGCAGATCAAGGCTCGTTAGTATGATGATCCGCACTTGCTGGTTCTTAGAGAGACGATACTACAAGGTGGTGCCAAGGAGGCTACTGTCAATGAGGATGGTGTTCTGCGACTCCAGGGTCGCCTATGTGTTCCTAATGTTGATGGATTGAGAGAGAATATTCTAGAGGAGGCACACAATTCTTGGTATTCTATTCATCTAGGTGCTACGAAGATGTATCGCGACCTGAGGTAGCATTATTGGTGCAGCAGATGAAGAAGGACATAGTTGAGTATGTAGTGAGATGCCTAAATTGCCAGCAGGTTAAGTATGAGAACCAGAGGCCAGGTGGCCTACTTAAACAAAATGTTATACCAGAGTGGAAATGGGAGCATTACCATGGACTTCATAGTTGGGTTGCCGCAGAAGCTGAGGAAGATTGATGATATTTGGGTCATTGTCGACAGGTTGACCAAGTCGGCATACTTTATTCCTGTCGTGATTATGTACTCTTCAGAGAGATTAGCCCAGATTTATATTCAGGAGATTGTTCGGTTGTATGGTGTGCCTCTTTCCATCATTTTAGATAGAGGTCCTCAGTTCACTTCTCACTTTTGAAGAGCAGTACAGAGCGAGTTGGGTACACGGGTAGAGCTCAGCACAGTTTTTCACCTACAGACCAACGGGTAGTCGGAGCGGCCGATTCAGATCTTGGAAGAAATGCTCAGAGCATGTGTGACTTCGGAGGGCAGTGGGATCGATTCTTGCCTTTGGCCGAGTTTGCTTATAACAACAGTTATCACTCCAACATTGAGATGGCTCCATTTGAGGCTTTATATAGTCGACGATGTCGTTCGCCCATCGAATGGTTTGAGCCCCGCGAGGCTAGGTTACATGGCACTGATTTAGTGAAGGATGCGTTGGAGTAGGTGAAGTTGATTCAGGAGCGACTTCGCATAGCACAATCCAAACAAAAGAGTTACGCGGATCAGAAGGCGCGTGATTTATCATTTATGGTGGGCGAGAAGGTTCTCTTGAAAGTCTTGCCGATGAAGGGAATCATGAGGTTCGAGAAGAAGGGCAAGTTGAGCCCAAAGTTTATTGGTCCATTTGAGCTGTTGAGGCGAGTTGGGGAGGTTGCTTATGAGTTTGCTTTGCCTCCTAGTCTATCGGGAGTTACTTGAGTCTTCCACGTGTCTATACTCTGGAAGTATCATGCCGACAGGTCACATGTGTTAGACTACAACATGGTTCAGCTAGATGGGAGCTTGCGTTATGAAGAGGAGCCAATTGCCATTGTTGATAGGCAGGTTCGCCAGTTGAGGTCTAAGAAGATTTCTACGGTAAAGGTCCAGTGGAGGGGTCAACAGTCGAGGAGGCGACTTAGGAGACCGAGGAGGACATGCGGAGCAGATATCCACACCTATTCAGCACTCCAGGTATGATTCTAGATCTGTTCGAGGACGAACATTTTTTTAAGAGGTGGAGAATGTAGCGACCCGATTGGTCATTTTAATTTTTAGATCCCCGTTCCCCTAATTAAGACTCCTCGTACGTGCCTTTACTATTTTATGACTTGCGGGGATGGTTGGTTCGGGTTTGGAAGGGTTCGGGTTGAAATCGAAACACTTAGTTCTATAATAATGGCCCATAATGGCCAAGTTTGTCTTGAGTCAATTTTGAGAAACAACCTTGGAATTGGGATTTGACGGTCCCAATAGGTTTGTATGACGATTTTGGACTTTGGCGAGTGTTTAGATTGGGTTTCGATGACCCGAGGGCGTTTCGACGCTTAATGATTGTAAGTTGGCGCATTGAATGTTTTCAAGTTCTTTAAGTTTGGATTGGAGTAGACTTTGGTGTTATCGAGGTCCGTTTAGGATTCCGAACCTGGAAATAGTTTTGTATGGTGATTTATGACTTGTACGCAAAATTTGGTGTCATTCTGAGTAGTCTAAGTATGATTCGATGCGTTCGGAGTAAGTTGGAAAAACTTGAAGTTCATAAGTTGATTCGATTTGTTTTTGGGGTGCGATTCTTAGTTTTGATGCTGCTTTATGCATTCCGATGGATCTAGCGAGTCCATTTTATGTTTATGAACCTGTTGGTATGTTTGGTCGAGGCCTCGGGGCCCACGTGTAGGATTCAGAGGGTAGACAAAGCTTGATTGCTCTTTGGAGAAGAGCTGAAGGTGGCTGGCATCTAGTAGGTTCGCACCTGTAGTGGAAGCGATCGTAGGAGAGGCACCGCATGTGTGATGTCTAGTTCGTAGAAGCGGAATAGAGGGGAGTCAGCGAGGTCCGCAGAAGTGAAGCATTTCCGTAGAAGTGAACTCGCTTCTGCGATGAAAGGGTCAGGAGATGCAGGAGAGGCAGCCTGGCCATTGTCGCAGGTGCACGACGCGAGCCGTAAAAGCGGGCTCGAAGATGCAGGACTTGGCCGCAGGTGTGGCTGGTCATGGGTCGTGCGTGTTCCGCAGATTTAGACAACCGACCGCAAGAGCGGTCCCGCAGAAGCGGAGATTTTTCCTCCGATGCGGAAAACCGCTGGGCAGAAGGGGTGCATTTAAGTCGAGACTTAGGCTTATTTCTTCATTTCTCTCACCATTGGTCGAATTTAGAGCTCTTTGAGGAGGGATTTTCATCTAGCACTTTGAGGTAAGTAATTTCTACAAAATATGAGTTTAAATCATGCATTATGGTTAGATTTTAACATAAAAATTGTGGAAATTTTAAGTTTAGTGGAAAAACCTAGGTCTTTGATAAAAATGAGATTTGACCATGAAAATGATTATGGAATTGAGTAAAAATTATATATTTGGGTTCGTGAGGCTATGAGTAATATTTATCTTCAAAATATTTGGAATTCGGACACGTGGGCCCGGGGGAAAATTTTACGAATCTTCCAATTTGGGTTGGGTTTATGACTCTAGAAACTAAATTATGAAATTTTGAGTATATATTAAATAATTTATTATGATATTTGACTGGTTTCGGATTGTTCGACATCGACTTGGGGCTTTTAGAGCGAATTTGTGGACCGGAAAGTGAGCTTGGAAACTAGGTAAATATCTTGTCTAACCTTGTAAGAGGGAATTTACCCCATATGTGTTTTAATTGCTATTTGCTTCTAATTGTGGGTGCTACGTATGCACGAAGTAACGAGAGTCCGTGCGTAGCTACAAAACATTCTTATGTCCGGGTAGTTTTAGAACTCTATCATGTAATATTTGTATTATTTGCACTCTACTTGTTAATTTAAGTGCTTAAATTATATTGAAACTTGATAAAGGATTTGTAAGGAACAAACTTTATTTACTTTGAGTTTTTGGCGGGTTTCTTAACCGTTGGTAGAAATTGTGCCTCTTTATGTATTAGTCTCATAGTAGTCATTCAATCGGAGTTCGTAGAGTATTCTCTCTTCTTATGGAGCGGGCCGAACGCCTCGGCAGTATAATAGATGCATCTATGGTTCGTGTCAGTCGACCCTCGGCAGCGTACACATTATTCTAGATCGGACCGCACGACCTCAGCATAAATCATGCGTAATAATGCTCGGAGTCAAATTACAGTTGATATTACTTGCATGACTTGAGAAATTATAATTTACTTGATGGCTCGTATTTGTTGAAGTTAGTAGGTGCTAATTGGGAGCTCTTAATTGACATATAGTTAAAGAGTCACTTATTTACTGTTCATTGTTGCATTATTATTAATTTCTGTACTTTATTTATTTCCCCATAGTAAGTGTCGATGTCGACCCCTCGTCACTACTTCTTTGAGGTTAGACTAGATACTTACTGGGTACATGTTGTTTATGTACTCAAGCTATACTTCTGCACTCATCATGCAGGATTTGAGGCAGGTGCATCTGGCAGTCATTCAGGCGTATACCCCCGTTACCTCGAGGTGTAGTGGTGAGCTGCTCTTGTGTCCATTCTGCAGCACCCACAGTCTCTCTTTTGTATTTATTTTTCTGTCTATCTATTCCAGACAGTAGTATAGATGGTTTTTGTATATTCTATTAGTTGCTCATGCACTTGTAACACCGAGTTTTGGGAATATTCTAATAGACACTTTATGGTTTTTGAGTATTAAATTCACTGCATTTACTCTTTCGTTAGTTTGTGCTTTACTTTACTATAAGTTTCCACCAATAATTTTCTTAATAAATAAAAATGAACTACTTTGAAATTATTAAAAAGAACAAATACATGACTAGTTCACTGTTGGCTTGCCTAGCGGAAACGTTGGACGCCATCACGGCTTATAGGGGGAAATTGGGTCGTGACACAGAGCACCTACTTGAGCTGCCGAAGAAGGAGACGCCAGTAGCTCCAATTGGAGCGCAGGCACCTGAGACGCCTGTTGGTACCCTTTCACTTCGGAAGACTCTCCCTTAGTTATTGAGCATGTTTGGTACTCTAGCTCAGGCAGGGTTGATCCCACTTGCACCGGCCATATCTCAGGCGGGGAGAGGGGCACAGACTCCCGCAGCCCGTACCCTAGAGCAGCGGGTCCATGTTGACCAAGTCATAAAGGTCATACCAGTGCAGCCGGTTGTCCCAGTTAAGCCGGAGGTTAAGGCAGCAACATCTAAGGAGGAGCAGCTCAGGCTCGAGAGATACAAGAAGTACCACCCTCCTACTTTCAGCGGCTTAGCTTTAGAAGATGCACATGGTTTTCTTGAGGAGTGCCACCGTATCTTCCGTACTTTGGGTATTTTGGAGACGAGTGGGTTTGCTTTTACTACGTTAAAAGGAGCAGCATATCAGTCGTGGCGAGCGTACAAGTTAGGTAGCCTTGGCCGAGGCAGCTTCACTCATCTAGGCTCATTTTTTAGAAATGTTCCTGAGAGAGTTTGTTCCTAGAGCCTTGGGGATGCATGGCGTGTGGAGTTTGAGAAGTTGCGCCAAGGTGTTATGACCGTATCAAAATATGCTATCAGGTTCACCGAGTTGTCCAGACATGCGCCTGCCCTAGTTTCACAGTCAAAGAGCGAGTCCGTCGATTTATCGAGGTGCTCAACAATGGTATTAGATTCAGCATGGCTCGAGAGTTGGAGACTGATACCCATACCAGTAGGTGGTAGAGATCGCTCGAGATTAGAGGGTATGAGGGGTCGGGAGAGAGAGGACAGGGAGGACAAGAGGCCTCGAGATTTTGGCACATATAGTGGTGTCCTTGCCCAGTTGCAGCCCGTCATGGTAGAGGTTATGTGAGCCGTCCAGTTCACTCAACACGTCCAGCTTCCAATGGTATTCCGGCTACTTCCAGGTCTCAGGTGTTCCATTATGCACCGCCACTATCTAATGCACCTCTTGCACGGGGTGCTTTCAGCGGTCAGTCCAGCCGACCAGGCCCGAGCTAGTTTCAGCAGCCACGTCCTTCGAGAGCGTGTTTTGAGTGTTACGATACTCGTCATATGGTGAGGGACTGCCCAAGACTCAGGAGGGATGCACCTCCACGGATTACTCAGGTTCCACTTATTCCACAGGGTCCCCAGACTTCTCGGGCAATGGTTAACGCACCAGTTTCCACTCCATCTGCTCAGCCAGCTAGGGTGGAGGTCAAGAGAGTAGGGGTCACCCTAGAGGGGGAGGCCAAGCCAGATGTTATGCTTTTCCAAGTAGGACGGAGGCGGTTTCATCAGACTCAATTATCACAGGTATTGTTCTGGTATGTAATAGAGATGCATCAATCTTATTTGATCCAGGCTTCACTTATTCGTATATATCATCTTACTTTGCTCCGTATTTGGGTATATCCACGGATTCTTTGAGTTCTCCTGTCTATTGTCCACACCCGTGGGAGATTCTACTATTGTTGATTGTGTGTATCGGTTGTGTTTAGTTGTTCTTGGTGGTTTTGAGACCAGAGTTTCTTTATTATTGCTCCGTATGATAAATTTTGATGTTATTTTGGGCATGGACTGGTTGTCGCCCTATCATGCTATTCTTGATTGTCACACCAAGACGGTAATGTTGTCTATGCTAAGTTTTCCATGGTTGGAGTGGAGGGGTACTTTAGATTATGTTCCTAGAAGGGTAGTGTCTTTCCTTAAGGCACACGAATGGTTAGGAAGGGGTTAATGCATATCTAGCCTTTTTGAGTGATGTCAGTGTTGACACTCTTATCATTGAGTCAGTTCCAGTAGTGAGAGATTATCCATATGTATTTCCGACGGATCTTCCGGGCATTGCCCCTCGATAGGGATATCGATTTTGGTATTGACTTGTTGTCGGAAACTCAGCCCATTTCCATTCCACCATATCATATGGCCCCAGCGGAGTTGAAAGAGTTAAAGGGGCAGTTGCAAGCGTTGCTTGATAAGGGTCTTGTTCGGCCTAGTATGTCACCTTAGGGTGCTCCGGTCTTGTTTGTAAAGACGAAGGATGGTTCTATGCGCATGTGTATTGATTATCGCCAGTTGCACAAGGTTACAGTGAAGAATAGGTCCATTGTCACGTATTGATGACCTATTTTGATCAGCTACAGGGTGCCAGAGTGTTCTTAAAGATTGATTTGCGGTCAGGTTATCACCAGCTAAGGATTCGGGATTCGGATTTTCTAAAGACTACCTTCAGGACTTAGTATGGTCATTATGAGTTCCTTGTGATGTCATTTGGGCTGACCAATGCCCCGCCGGCATTCATGCACTTGATGAATAGTGTATTCCAACCCTTTCTTGACTCATTTCTCATTGTGTTTATTGACGACATCTTGGTGTACTCCCGGAGCCGGAAGGATCATGAGTAACATTTGAGGATTATGCTCCAGACCTTGAGAGAAAAGAAGTTGTATGCAAAATATTCAAAGTACGAATTCTGGCTTGATTCAGTGGCATTTTTGGGTCATGTGGTGTCGAGTGAGGGGATCAAAATAGATCCAAAGAAGATTGCAGCAGTACATACTTGGCCTAGACCATATTCAGCCATTGAGATCCAGAATTTTCTTGGTTTGGCAGGGTATTACCGTCATTTCGTATAGGGTTTCTCATCTATTGCTGATCCTATAACCTGATTGACCTAGAAGGGCGCTCCGTTCAGATGGACCGAGGTGTATGAGGAGAGCTTTCAAAAGCTCAAGACTGCTTTGGCTACAGCCCCAGTGTTGGTACTGCCTTCGGGTTCGGGGTCTTACATTGTGTACTGTGATGTGTCACGTGTTGTCCTCGGCATGATGTTGATGCAAGACGGTAGGGTGATTGCCTATCTTTCTAGACAACTAAAGGTGCATGAGAAGAATTATCCTATCCACGACCTAGAGTTAGCAGCTATTGTTCATGCCTTGAAGATTTGACATCATTATTTATACGGTGTCCCTTGTGAGGTCTATACTGACCACTACAGTCTATAGCATCTATTTAAACAGAAGGATCTTAACTTGCGGAGCAGAGGTGGTTAAAGTTGCTTAAGGACTATGATATCACCATTCGCTATCATCCCCGGAAGGTCAATGTGGTGGACGATCCCTTGAGACATAAGGCGGAGAGCTTTGGCAGTTTAGCGTATCTACCAACAGCGGAGAAGCCATTAGCATTGGATGTTCAGGCCTTGGCCAACCAGTTTGTTAGATTGGATGTTTCGGATCCGAGTCGAGTTTTGGCTTGCGTGGTTTCTCGGTCTTTTACATATGATTGTATCAGAGAGCATCAGTATGACGACCCCTATTTGCTTGTCCTCAAGGACATGATTGATGCCAAGGAGGTTACTATTGGGGATGACGGTGTGCTTGGATGCAGGATCGGTTATGTGTGCCCAATGTAGATGGTTTGCGTGTGTTGATTCGCCAGGAGGCCCATAGTTTGCGGTACTCCATTCATCTAGGTGCCGCTAAGATGCATCAGGATTTGAGGCAGCATTATCGGTGGAGGAGGATGAAGAAAGACATAGTGGAGTATGTAGCTCGGTGTCTAAATTATCAGCAAGTGAAGTATGAGCATTAGCGACTAGGTGGGTTGCTTTAGAGGCTTGAGATTCCTGGGTGGAAACAGGAGCGAGTTGATGCAAATAAATTTGATCAAGTGTTATCAATGCCATCTATGTACAAGACAAGAAAAGGCGTTGGTTAGCCTTGAAGAAGATCCAAGCGTCCATAAATCTTGCTATGGACGAATCTTGTGTTGAAGATGTACATTTGTGTTTGGCATGTAACGGCAGCAACATTGCTCCCAAAAATCGTGTGAATTAACTTGTCCAATTTTGGTGTGATTCAAGATTGAAATTGTTCCTTTGTTTGATCGAACAGTTTGCAAGACCATTGTTGTCTTGAGGGTTGTTCGTATAGTATAGGTACTCCGTGACTTCATCAAGAAGGTAAGTAGACTAGTTCCTACTTGTTATCTTGATAGTTCATTGAGCGTCTTGCTTCTATCTTTGTTTTCTTGTTTCCGCCTTTTATATTGCATCACGAGTTACCATGGATTTCATTATTGGGCTCTCACGGACTCAGAAGAAGTTTGATGTAGTGTGGGTGATTGTGGATAGGTTGACCATGTCATCTCATTTCATTCCAGTGGTGACTACTTGTTCTTCAAAGCAGTTGGCTCAGGTCTATATTCGCGAGATTGTCAGACTTCATGGCGTGCTAGTATCCATCATCTCTAATCGAAGTACGTAGTTTACATCGCGATTCTGGGAGGCCGTACAACATGAGTTAGGCACACAAGTCGGGTTGAGTACAACATTCCACCCTCAAATGGACGGACAGTACGAGCGTACTATTCGGATATTAGAGGATATGCTTCGTGCATGTGTTAAGAAGTTCAGGGGTTCTTGGGATCAGTTCTTTCCACTTGCGGAATTTGCCTACAACAATAGATACCAATCAAGCATTCAGATATCTTCGTATGAGGCCTTGTATGGGGGGCGGTGTCCGTCTTTAGTGGGGTGGTTTGAGTCGGGTGAGGCGAGGCTATTGGGTACTAGCTTGGTTTAGGATGTTTTGAAAAAGTTTAAGTTGATTCAGGATCGACTTCGTACAACCCAATCTAGACAGAAGAGTTATGCGTATCGGAAGGTTCGCGATGTTGT
The DNA here is from genome assembly GCA_002018475.1 of Nicotiana obtusifolia. Lineage (NCBI taxonomy): Eukaryota > Viridiplantae > Streptophyta > Magnoliopsida > Solanales > Solanaceae > Nicotiana > Nicotiana obtusifolia. Next base: position 243,036 of record MCJB01008888.1, read on the forward strand.
ATTCATGGTTAGGGAGCAGGTCTTGCTCCTGGTTTCGGCCATGACGAGTGTTATGAGGTTCGGGAAGAAGGGCAAGTTGAGCCCTAGGTATATCAGACCTTTTGAGGTTCTTTAGAGGATTAGTGAGGTGGCTTACAAGCTTGCATTGCTACCTAGTCTAGCTGTAGTTCATTCGGTATTTCACGTTTCTATGCTTTGAAAGTATTACGGTAATCTGTCTCATGTGTTGGATTTCAGTTTAGTCCAGTTGGATAAGGTTGTCTTATATTGAGGAGTCGGTAGCCATTTTGGACACGCAGGTCTGAAAATTGAGGTCGAAGAGCAGTGCTTCAGTAAAGGTTCAATGGAGGGGTCAACCAATCGAGGAGGTGACTTGGGAGACTGAGCATGATATGCGTAGCCATTATCCTCATCTTTTCACCACTTCAGACATGTCTCTATACTCGTTCATGGGCGAACTTTTGTTTTAAGAGGGGGAGGATGTAATGACCCAGCCAGTCGTTTTGAGTATTTTAGACCTTCCCCTACTTATTGCATCCTCTATGTCGTATTATTGTAATGAGACTTTTCGGGGGTGTTTGGTTTTGGTCTGGGTGAGTTTCGAAGTGAAATGGGACACATAGTCCCTATGTCGGAGGCTTAAGTTGAAAGAGTTGACCGTAGTTTGAATTTTCAGTAGACGACTCTGGAATGGAGTTTTGACGGTTCCAATATCTCTGTATGGTGATTTTGAACTTAGGAATGTGTCCGAATGTTGATTTGGAGGCCCGTAGGTCATTTCAACTTGACTTAGCGAAAGTTAGAAAGTTAAGGTTTGGAAGGTTGAGAAGTTTGACCGAGAGTTGTCTTTATTGATATCAGGGTCAGATTACAATTCCGGAAGTTGTTCCGGAATAGGTCTGTCATGTCATTTATGACTTCTGTGCAAAATTTGAGGTCAATCAAAGTTTTTTTCAGTATGGTTCGGCGTTAGTTTTGGAAATCGGATGTTAATAGTTTTAATAGGCTTGAATTGCGTTGCGATTCGTTCAATCGATGCTGTTTGATGTGATTTTTGGCCTCGAATAGGTCCGTTGTGTGTTTTGGAACTTGTTGGTATATTCGAACGGGGTCCCGGGGGCCCCGGATGCGATTCAGATTGAATTCGGAACCAATTTGGACTCAATCATTTTTGCTGAAGCTTTAGCCATTTTGGTGTTATCGCACCTGCTGTGGGAATGGCCGCAGGTGCGGATCCACTGGTGCGAGTGAGGAAGCGCAGAAGCAGAGAAGGCTAGCTAGGCCTGGGGTTGCAGAAGCGGAGGCCCTTCGGTAGGCGCGAGAGCGCAAATGCGCCCAAGTTCCGCAGGAGCGGACACGCAGGTGCACGATTCGGTCCGCAGAAGCTGAATTCTCCGAGCCTTAGTTGGAACTACACTTGCGATGGATTTTTTGCAGGTGTGACCCTATGCCCGCAGATGCGAAATCGCTGGGCAGAAAAAGGAGTCTTCGAGGGTTTATTTTCATTTCATCTTTTGGACATAGAGACCTCGGTTTGTGGCGATTTTCGAGGCATTTTCAAGGAAATCATCGGGGTAAGTGATTCTTACCTGAATTTTATTATATTACATGAATCTACCATTATTTTCATTTTTTAATTAGTTATTTGAGTTGAAAATTTGGGAAAAAATTTGTGAAACTTCTTAGACTAAATTTTGGGAATTTGGAAGGCGATTTGACGTGGGATTTGAGTAATTCTTGTATGTCTGGACTCGTTATCGAATGGGTATTCGGATTTTGTAATTTTTGTCGGGTTTCGAGATGCGGGCCTGGGGTTTACTTTGTGTTGGCTTTTTGTTTCTCTTTAAAGATTACAACTTTATTGTTCGGACTAGCTTCCTATAGTTTATATTTATGGTATGAAGTTGTTTTGACTAGATTCGAGCCGTTTGGAGTGGGATAATTGAGGTAAAGTCTTACTAGTGGATTGAACTAGCATGTTTTGAGGTAAGTATGTTGCCTAACTTTGTATGAGAGAATTACCCCTTCGGATTGGTATTGTCTGTGTTAATTATGATATGAGGAAGTCCTTTATACAAGGTGACGAGTGTGTACACGGGCTAAATGTGGTAATTGATTGATTCTAGCTATGTAGATTCCTTTCATGCCTTTAATTGAGTTACCATGATATATTATATTCATCATTATTAGTCTACCTTCACATGCTTTACCTGTCTTATCTGTTACTTGTTAATTGCCTTTACATGTTTACTTGAAGTTATTGCTTTCTCTATTCCTTATTCATTAGTTAACCGTTGAGTTCCTTACTTGAAGTTGTATTTCTTGAAATATCTTATTGTTGAAATTGGTATTGAGTTATAAAAGTCTTGATTCACATTGAGGCAAGGTTGTAAAGTTGTGAAATACCATTCTTGTTGAATTATTCACTTTCGATTGTTATTCTTGAGACTCTTGTGTATATTGTGGTTGAGCCATGGGATGTTTATTGTGGAAACACTATTATTGTTGACTTCCTTAGCAAGTTCTGATATTGGGCACTTAAGGTGCGATTTGTGATATGTTGTGATATTGATATGCATGCGATGGTATAAGGATTTGGGGTTGAACGTATGCGGTGAGATAAGGTGGGCTTGATACGCGTTTTGCTAGTAGGGGAAATAGTTGAAACCACACGGTGTGATAAGATGGGCTAAAACACGGGAAGCTATTTCGGGAAAAATAATTTTTAAAACTAAATGTAAGGCTCCCGCAGTGATACAAGAAAAGATTGTGAATTATTTTGTGATATGAGACTACGAGGCGGTACCTCGGTAGTGATTCTTGTTGATACTTTTCTATTACATCACTTGTATTTTGGTTGCTTTGTTTCCTTGGCATATCATTTCTTGTTTTTCTCTGTGATGCCTTATTTTCCTTAGTTCAGTGTAGCTATTCTTGGTATATTTCTTCATTGTTTCATTTTTATTGTTTATCATTATTACACTGTTATATACTTGTTCAGTTTCTTATTTATTCCAGTAGGGCCTTGACCTGACCTCGTCACTGCTCTACCGATGTTAGGCTTGGCACTTACTGGGTACCGTTATGGTGTACTCATGCTACGGTTATGCACGTCATTTTTTGCAGATCCAGGTACCTCTTACCAGTCCAGGCACTAGTGAATCCAGTTCAGATTTAGAGACTTCAAGGTATACCTGTCGGCGTCTGCAGGCCTCGGAGTCACCCTCTATCTAGTTTTATTTTATTTTCCTTCTTATAGATACTGTTGTATAAGAATGTTTAGTATACCCTTGTAGAGCTTGTGACTTGATATCACCGAATTTTGCAGAGTTTGTTTCTGTGGCGTTGCGAAGTTCTTTTATAATAGTTGCTGAGTTATTTGAGAATTTTATCATTATCTCAGTTATATTTTGCATGTATGTTAGGCTTACCTAGTTTTAGAGACTAGGTTCCATCATGATATTCTACGGAGAAAAATTGGGGTCGTGACATAAATATTATGACTAGTTTTTGAACACGCGCGTTAAGCATGTATCCATGTTAATAAGTATAAATTTTTAAAAATATATATAAATCATATTAAACACAATATGTGATGAGTAGCAAGAAATTTGAACATAAAAATATTTGATATCATTTGAACCAATGAAATTTAGCAATTATATGTAGTCACGTAGGTACGACGAATGAGATTAATACCGATGTTATTAGGAACAATCATGTGATATGATCGTATCTCACCTAATACTTCCTTATAAATTATGTTTTTAGTATATAATTTTAACGTTTCGGTTGTGTTTTCACGATCAAAACTCTTGATATTTATATTATTTCTAATTAATTCGCTATGTGTATATGCAGTAAACATATTATCCCGTGTGACTTATTGAAAAACTTATGTCAATAAGACAATGAGTTTATAAGTGTACATTAACAGAAATAGAATTAAATATAATTCAATATTACTCTTTCAAGAATCATATTAGTGATTGGCTAATGTATTCTGTTTAAACATCTTTTCTAAAGCATTAGTTAGAATCACTAAATAGATAGTAACAATATTTGTACTTACCTAAAGAATAATGTTAGAACAAAATGAATCCCAAAATGTAAGTACCCTCCCCTCCCCCGAATGTTATTAAGGAGCTGATTAGTGAGAGAACAAAAGGAAGGAAATGTAATGTCGCAGAGTGAATATTATTAACCTAGTACTCAAAAAGTTTCGATCCTTAGAAACCTAATTTCCCAGCTATACAAAATGAGAATTGCCAAAAACAATTCCTGAAAAAATTCAAAATAAGTCTTATACGTATAAATTATTGCATCAAATGTTTCACATAATCCAACACATTCGAGTGACATCTTCAGATAAAACTATAAATGGTCATACATTAGGTGTTCTATACTATTTTAGAATAAATAAATATGATTTTAAAGATACGTTGAATGTAGCAGAAGTAGCCATCTTTCAAATATTTACTTCCAGAAAAAATTCCTTCAACTTAGAAATAAAAACCTTGATAGAAATAAAAAAATAATGTATACACACATACATGCCTCTTTGCAACAAATCATATTCTAATGCAAGTTTAATTAATAATCTATGATTTCTTTTACTGTAATTTATAACCAAAAAGAAAAAAAGCAAAAAACCAAGAAAATAAGTTTAAAAAAATTAAAGGAAAGAAAACTTTCGGAAGAAAGAATAAAGATACAAGCTATAAGATTTTCTCTTAATGGATTCCCTCTAATCCTTTTCCACACCTCCACCCGCATACATTGGGGTGAGGCGGCAGGGCCGCTTTCTATAGAGTTGTGGTATTGTGAATACACCTCCACCCTCATACATTGGGGTGAGGCGGCAGGGCCACTTTATGTAGAGTTTGTGGCATTGTGAATACACCTCCATCCGCATACATTGGGGTGAGGTGGCAGGGCCGCTTTGTGTAGAGTTTCTGGTATTGTGATTGTACCTCCACCCACATACATTGGAGTGAGGCGGCAGGGCTGCTTTGTGTATGTGACGACCCAGCTAGTCGTCTCATAAGTTACCGCTTTGTTTTCTCCGTTTCTACCTTATTATGCTTCGTTATCCGTGTTTTATGCAATCACGTTGAATGGTTTGCGTTCAGAATAGATTTGATAAGAAATGAGATACTTAGTCTCTTTCAAGAAGGTTTAAGTTGTAAAAGTCAACCAGATGTTGACTTATGAGTTAGAGGACTCGGATGTGAATTCCGACGATTCGATTAGTTTTGGGAGATGATTTATGACTTAGGAGTGTGATCGGAATTGGTTTTGGAGGTCCAGTGTAAAATTAGGCTTGAATTGGTGGAGTTAGTATTTTGGCGATTTCCGGTTGTTAGGCGAGAATTTGATCCGAGGGTCAGAATGGAATTCCGAGTGTTGCTATAGCTTCGTATGGTGATTTCGGACTTAGGCGTATGTACGGATTTAAAATTGGAAGTCCGTAGGACAATTCAACGCATTTTGGCGAATATTGAAAAATAGAAGATTTATGGAAAAGTTTGACCGAGGAGTTGACTTTTTGATATCGGGGTCGGAATTCAGTTCTAAAAATCTTCATAGGTCCGTTATGTCATTTAGGACTTATGTGCAAAATTTGAGGTCAATCGGACTCGATTTGATAGGTTTCGGCATCAAATGTAGAAGTTGGAATTTGTTAGTTTCATTAGGCTTGAATTGGGGTATGATTCGTGTATTTAGCGTTGTTTGATGTGATTTAAGGCCTCGACTAAGTCCATAATATGTTTTAGGACTTGTTGGTATAACCGAACGTGGTCCCGAATGGCTCGGGTGAGTTTTGGGTGGTTAAACGGACTATTTCATCGTTGGAAAGGAAAATCTGCATAAATGTAAAAAAAAGCTACGTGATGCTGTCCAAAATGTGGACAGCATGTTGATTATGCTACGCGAAAATGCTATAGCAAAGTGCAACAGATTACAATGTCAGAAATGCTACGTGATGCTGTCCAAAATGTGGACAGCATGTTGATTATTCTACGCGATGCTGTCCAAAATGTGGACAACATGTTGATTATGCTACGCGAAATCCTATTGTATTTTCAACACCTGAAAGTTTTATTTGTTCCGATTTTTGACCCCTTTATAAATAGAAATTAGTGCCCATTTGCCATGCAAAACCCATTTTCGTTATCCACAAATAGAAACACCTCCAAACATCATAAAATCACAACAAATCAACCTCAAAACGATATCCAAAAGAGATTTTCTTGAACAAATTCTTAAAGAAGGGGGTTTTGACCATCTTAAACATAATTGGAGCTAGGGAACTCGGATTGAAGCGAAATCTTGAAGGATTTTTGGAAGATTTTTAAGAGAAACATTGAGGTAAGTGTTTTTAACTCAATATTGGTCAAATTACTCAAACCTATTGCCATTCTAGTATGTAACTGGTGATTTATGTTGGAGAAAATTGTGGAAAACCCTTGAGTTAGATTTTAAGACTTGGAGGTTGAACCGATGTCGGAATTCGATAAATCTTGTATGGTTGAACTTGTGGGAAGATAAGGAACCCGTTGAGGTGAAAAATTACTGAATTTGAAAAGTGGGCCCGGGGCTCGGGTTTTGCTAATTTTGGTATTTCTTAGTATTTATTGATTGTTTTCACGTGGGCTTTGTTCCCTCAACATATTGTGACGTAATTGTTCTGAATTTGGATAGATTCGATGCACGTGGAGGCCAATTCGAAGGGCAAAGGCATTGTGGGCTTGGAATTTAGCCGGTTCGAGTTGAGTAGTGATTGTAAATGATGTTCTGAGGGTTTGAAACCCCGGATTGCACATCGTAGTGCTATATGGAGGTGAGGCACACGCTCGATGATGAGTGTGGGGTCGTTTACTACTGGGGATTGTGACTTGGTCCGTCCCGATTGATGATTTTACTATATATTTGATTGAAACTTATTTGATATCATCATGAATTGGGCTGATTGCCATATTTGGGCTTCGTGCCGGTTATTTGAACCCTTCAAGGATAGTTATCACTGTTTCCTCACTATCTGATTTATTACTTGAACTCATTCATGTTGTTTTCCACTGTTTTTACAAAACAGCCATTTTTACTCAGTTTTGAGATTTAAATGACATTTTAAATGATATAAATGGATCGGGTGGCACGTCGCCACGGGATTTGATATGAATGGATCGGGTGGCACGCCGCCACGGATATGATATAATGGATCGGGTGGCACGCCGCCACGAATATGTTATAAATGGATCGGGTGGCACGCCGCCACGAGATATGATATTGCTCTTGGGCCGTAAGGGGCCCCTCCCGGAGTCTGTACACCCCCAGTGAGCACAGGGTACCCAAAGATATTACAGTTGGTAACAATGACAACTGTAGGTTATAGTTGGTAACAATGACAACTGGTAACCAGAGCTGTGTTTGAAATTGAGCTCAGGGATGTTACAGTTGGTAACAATGGCAACTGGCAACCAGATCTGGGAAGATTTTTAAATGATTTCTTACTGATTTACTATTTTCAAATAATGGTTTACTGCTTCATTATGCATTGCCTTGTGCTTTACGTGTTTCCTTACTTTCAGACATTATTTATATGTATTACTCACTGAGTTGGAAGTACTCACATTACTCCCTGCACCATGTGTGCAGATTCAGGCGTTATTGATTCCGCTCCGAGGTATTGAATTGTTAAAGCGGTGATTCAGAGACTACGAGGTAGCTGTTGGCGTCCGCATCCCCGTATCTCTTATATCTTGTTGTTTCCACTATCTTCAAACAATTGTGCAAAAGATATTGTAATAGTAATCTTATTATTAGGATTTTTATTAGTTGCTCATGACTTTGTGACACCCCAGTTTCGGGCTGTTGTCGGGATGGTTAGCTATGTTTTCCGCAAACTACTGTAGTGAATTTTGCTTATATGATTTTCGCGTTGTTTAACTGTTTAAAAATGAGGTATAGTTTGGATTGGCTGGCCTTGTCTTCATAAAAGGCGCCATCACGACCTGATTGGGAATTCGGGTCGTGACAGTGTAAAGGTAGTTGTAGACGATCCCCGACTTAAGAAATTATAAATGTTATTGAAAGCTCTTAATAAATTTGATATGGATTTAACGGCTAACTAAGCCTTTTATTGTTACAATGATTTATCATATTCATGTAGTATTTCCATGTCCTTGCATTGGTGTTTGGTTTTCATACTAGTACTATTTGACATGTACTAACGTCCCTGTTTCCGGGGGCGTTGCATCTTTAATGGATGCAAGTGGTTCCACAGCAGAGGGCATTGACTAGCGATAGTGATGCACTATCTTCCCGGTTGGCTTGGTGAGCCCCACTTCATTTCAAGATTGTGCATATTTTGTTGTATGTGTATTATGTTTTGAGGTATAGTCGGAGCCTTGTTTCCGGCACTATATTGTACTCTTTTATATCTATTAGGGGCTCCGTAGACATGGTTTTGAGTTGTGTAATTGTGTTGGGAAGGTCAAGATAGTAATGTCATATGTGTATTACATATTCCACTGCAACTATGAAAGTATATGTATTTTGAGACTTTATAAATGAAGTAACAAATAGTGATGGAATTAGTGTTGTTCATGAACCCTCTTGGTGTTAATTAATGAAGTTTACCTTCTCTTTATTTATGGGTGAGTTGGATAGAAAGAAAACTAGCAGGTTTGGTCGGCCGGATTATCTCGGTTGAGCACCGGTCGCGCTCCCCGAGGTCAGAGCGTAACAGCCATGTGATGGGCAAGAAAACCCTAAGGTCCTAGAGAGGATGATTGCCTATTGGGTTATAATTATGGAGTACAGGTTGGTAACAAATGAGATTTGAGAGGATTTTGAAAGTTGGATGCAATGGATAGTAGTATAGATTAGAGCATCACCTTATCAGAAAGTATAAACGGAGTTATCATGTTCTATGGTTATCAGTTTACCTCAATTACCAGTTATATAATATTTCAATTAGTAGGTTTATGGTTGTTCAGTATTCCAGTATTCAGCTATTCAATTACTAGATCTCCAATTTTTAGTGTATCAAAATTCTTGTGACTTGTGAGTATACAGTGATGCCTATAGGTGCTAAAAGAAAAGGTAAGTAATAGATATAGCGAAGTCATTGCATGGTTTAGGTCCAAATTAAGACTCAATACTTGCCAGGTGGTGCAAAACGTGATTTACCAGATAATGGTATGCTATGAAGGACATGGTTGTGTATGCTAGTGTATTCGTGTTTGTATTACCTCACAGAGCAATTTCATTTTAATTCTTGGAAATGGAGCCACATTTAGGATGATGATAGTTCAAACGTCAGACCTGATGGTGTAACAAGTTAAGAACTTAATCGCGGCGGGCATGAATTGATCACTGTAGTTTTGGACACAAAAGAGCCTAAGGACAAAATAAATAGGAGTCATAAATGTTTGTGTTACCAAAGATGTGTTTTTTGCACGACACTTGCATATGACTAAGAAGATATGTTGTACGAAATTGAGAACATATAGGAACCGGTTTTGAATTTCAGGGAATGATTTTAAGTTGTTTAGATTTATTCATATTAGAATTAGGAAGTATCACGTTAGTAAGTTACTACAAGAAGCAAAAATTATTATGAGATAAAAGATATGATAGTCTCCCTTTAGATTATGCGACTAAGTGTTTTCCTCGGATGTTTATAGTCTGATATGATTTTGAAGTGTATAAAATGTTTGGGCTAAAATATTCCTATTTCGTTTAAGACAGATAAAATTTCCCTAAGTATGATCTATGTACATAGTTCAAAAGAATGATAGCATGCGACCGTAGAATAGGGTTCGGATAGTGAGGGAAGTTAGGCATAAAGTTATGCTTCACTTTAGTTATTCAAAATAGAACAAGAAAACATAATGCTAGAAGGTGGCTTGTAAAAGAATAGTAAGTTGAGTAGATATAGTGAATTAGCAGTTGCAGCAGAGCTAGTAGAGGTACGATTTGATTTACTTAGCTAGGTTAACTCTAGTGTGGGTGGGTAACAATTTGAAACACCGAACGCGTGTTAGAACCCAAAGAGTTTAAGTTAAACCCGAAGTACAATGACAGGGGAAGCAAACAAAATTAGCTAGGCAATAAGAGAGCAAACACAGAAGAATAGCCTTTAAGAGTTATCAAAAAGGGGTTTCCCCAAGATTGACAGTGCGAGCAGAGTTAACTCATTATGATTGTGTATGATAGTTGTGAATACATTAAATTTCCATTTTTGTAAGTAATTCGCTTTTCACTAGTAAGAAAGATTGCTCAGGAGTAAGTTGAAGAATGATTCATCATTGATGTAAAGTGCAAAGTATTGCAGAAGATAAGGAAAGTTGTTCGAATCCCAACAAAAGGAAAGGATATGCAAGTATAAGACCTTAACTTTTGGTCTAAGGGGGAGATGTGAAAATCACCAGTACGTCCAATTGGAGATTTGAAACCCGCATAGTTAGCATGGGATATGAAAACTATAAAATCATACCCAGTTATGTACCGCGAAGGTAGTGCCATTCACGAGACCTTAATCTTCATAGTACTAGTCAAAGTCTTAGCTCACAACAATAATTTAAGTGTTTTCAGGAAGCAACTTAAATAGATAATCATTTATGGGAAGTATAGCTCATGATCAAGGTAGAAAAGGGAACTAAGGTGAAAAAAGTTCACCTTTAGCCAAGCTAGGAATTCGACTTTCGGAGTCCGAAGATGGTGAAGTTGTTATCTAGAATAGGACTTGTTCTTCCTTAGTACAAGTGAAGGATATTCGTTGGTGGAACGACATGAAAAAGAACGTTGCAGACTTTGTAGCCAAGTGTCCGAATTGTCATCAAGTGAAAGTCGAGCAGCAAAAAGCTAAAGTTTTACCACAAAATACACATATTCTTGAGTGGTGATGGTAAATATGGACCTTATAACATGATTATCTCGCTCATTTTGAAAGTATGAATTGATTCGGTGATTGTAGATCGACTTACCAAGTCACTGTACGTCTTGCCAGTAATGACCATAGATTAAGTAGAAGATTATGCCAAGTTGTACATTCATGAGATTGCCGATTGCACGGGACTCTGTTGTCCATCATATCAGATCATGGTGCTCAGTTTACAATAAATTTTTAGAAGTCCTCTCAGAAAGGATTAGGCAAAAGAGTAAACCTCAGCGCAGTTTTTCATCCTCAAATAGTTAGCTAGGCAGAGCGCACTATTCAGATGCTTAAGGATATGTCCTTGATTTTAAAGGTAATTAGGATAATACTCTCGTTGAGTTTGCATATAGTAAAAACTACTATTCTAGTATCACGATGGCATCTTAGTGAAGTTCTATACGGCCGAAGCTATAGATCGCGAATTTGTCGGTTCGAAGTTGGCAAAGCAGAGTTGGGGACCGAATTTGGTCTATAAAGCTATGGAGAAAGTCAACTTGATTCAAGAGAATTTGAAGACGGCGCAAAGCTGCCAAAAGTCTTATTCAGATGTGCGGCATAGAGACCTAGAGTTTAAAGTTAATGATTGAGTGTTTTGAATGTTTCGCCTAAGAAAGGTGTCATAAAATTCGGGAAGAAAGGAAAGCTTAGTCCTAGATACATCGGGCTGCATAGGATCCTACAAAGGGTCGGATAAGTAGCTTATGAATTGGAGTTGCCACCAGAATTGGCAGCTGTGCACATAGTATTTCACTCGTCATGCTATAAAATTCAAGTTTCCAGTATCAGATCTCATGTCACGAGATTTATGATTTTGATAATCAGATATTTATAATTTCCATGTCTTTCAATATTGAGTCAGTGTAATATTCAATTAGTGTAGTAGCCATACAGTTGAATACTTATTCAGTTCAGTATCTCAACAGTTCAGTAATCACGTATACATCAGTTTAGTATGCATATGTTCATGACGGTTCGGCTTTCACATGTTTCCATCATTCCTTTTTAAGGTCCAAAGTTAGTCGTAGTTACAATTAGGACAATCATTTGAGGACGAATGATCCCAAAGGGGAGATAATGTAACACTCTGTAAATTCGGATTAGTTGTGGATGTGTTATATGAGTATAAATGTGACCGTTTAGACATGTGAAGTGCCATCCGGATGAGTATGGTTGGAGATAGTTGTGTTGGAATCAATAAGGAGAGTGGGGTTCTTAAAATTCGATAGAATCAACTAAGTTTATGGGAGGTCCATCTTACAGCCTTAGATAGTGCAAGTCCATTAAAATTCACAGCCTTAGATAGTGTAAGGCCATGACAACTCACAGCCTTCGAGAGTACAAGGCACTGTCCAGGGCATTAACCTTAGCGCCCTAACAATGCAAGGCCATGTCCATGGAAATAACCTTTGTGCCCCTGACAGTGCATGGCCGTGTAGTTTTGGCGCCTCTGATGGTGCCTTGCACTATTATTTTGGCACCTCTGAGGATGCCCTGTGCTGATGATGTTTATCCAAGCTGCTTTATTTCCTTAATTTTTGGGACGTGTACACTTATTTAAAAATCCTACCTCGTCACCCATACCCCAAAACACAAAAACTTAGTCTAGAAAGGAAGCTCTCAAGAATCCTATTCCCCCAAAGTCCCTCCATCATCCAAGGTAAGTTCTAACGATGATTCTAAGTTAATTTTAATTCTCCAACACCTTATAAACATGGGTAAATCCTTCAAATCATTAGATATTCGATCAAGACACCATCGTTGAGAAACAAAACCCTAGAACTCGAATTCAAGAGGATTGAACTTCAAAAAGGTAATAGTTCTACTCCCAAATCATTATTGGCTATGAATTGATGTGTTTGTGGGAGAATAGTAGATGGATTTGATAAAGGAATCATATGAACTATGCTTGGGTTTTCGTTGTTTACCTAAGATTGTTATAATCATTTGGGTGATGAGAAATGGTATTAGTTACATCTATTTGGAATTGTAGAACCACCTAGAAGTAGTAGAATGAGAATTGGGTGAAGAAAACACCATTAATGAGGGATATGAGGCTTTATGTCATAAGGTGTTTAATAAAATGCCGAAGTGACTAAATATAAGCATTAGTGCTAATATTGGTTCCTCTTGATATATATTGACATAGATTATTGTTGAAAGAGGCGACGAACAATGCAATGCGCTTAAAAGGGCCAGCGTCAAGGTATGTGAGGCTAACTCTCTATGTTTGGGAATGTTAATGATTCTCCCTAAACTACGTTTCTTTTACGACGTTACTAATTACCTCAGAAATATAGTTAAGCCTAGTTCCTTGAATAGTTGTAAAACTTCTATTCTCTAGCTTTATAATTCGTTCATGACTTTCAATTCGAATGTTGTGAGTTCAAAGCATAATCAATATAGACTTGTGTTTGTTGCCCACAAGTCTCAGTCTAGATTACTCAGCATGTCATAAACAGTTGAAATTTTAGTTTCCATAATCCGAGCATGAATACATGTCTTAGTCTAGTTCTATTCAGCATTCCAGTGTCATGTAACTGAGTATAGTTTAGTATTTCAGTATCATGTATTGCAGTATGATCCTCAGTTCCTAATCTTAAATCCCTAAATGTTGAACACATGTATTTGGTCCTGAGGCCATAGTTTATGTTTTATGCACGATTGGGCATGAGGCTGTAGTTTATGCTTTATGCATTTTGGGCCTGAGGCCATAGTTATGTATACGTATACTTGGGCCCGAGGTCGTAGCTTGTGCACATATATATTGGGCCCGAGGCCATAGTTTATTCAGATAAACATGTGGTTCATCATTCAGAAGAGGGAGTATTCATATACGTTTTTGTTCAGTTTAGTTATCAGTTATCAATTATCATTTCAATGATCAGTTATCAGTTATCATTTCAGTTTCAATTTTAGTACTTATCATTTCAGTTATCAGTTATTACTTCTCAGTTATCACCTCAGTTTCCTTTTTAACATTTATAGTTCTTCCTTTCAGTTTCATTACATACCAGGTGCAATTCAAATATCTTGAAATCCCTTTTGCAGGTTTACGATTCAGAGCGCAACGATTCTCGTACCAACTATTGAGTGAGCCCTAGTTATTTCGGGGCATTACAATTGTTGTATAGTATTTAAGTGTTTACAGACAGTTAGTATTTTCAGTACTTCATTAGAGGCTTCATTGACTAGAGTAATAGTTAGACAGATTCGCATGCTTTTCATTTTAAGTAATATTGACTACAAATATGTTTCACACTTATATTAATGTTATTGCACTTTAATTTATATCTTTCAATGTTTCAGTATATCAGCATGTGTTAATTTATCTTTCACATTCAGTATGTTATGATATCACATGTTGATTGAATCAGATAGTTGTTTCGCTCAGTCATATGTAGTACGGCACCGAGTGCCGTGTTACGTCCAGGCCAATGTTCGGGGTGTGAAATACATGGTCGGATCTGTGTTTAGAATGTAAATTGGTTGCATGAGTTGATTCTTGAAGAGGCCCATAGGTCACGATATTCCATTCATCCAGGTGTCGCAAAGATGTATCAGAATGTGAGGAAGCATTATTGGTGGAGGAAGATAAAGAAGGATATTGTTGAATATGTTGCTCGGTGTTTGAACTCTCAACAGGTGAAGTACGAGCATCAGAATCCCAGTGGTTTGCTTTAGAGACTTGATATTCTTGAGTGGAAGTGGGAGCATATCACTACGGATTTTGTAGTTGGGCTTCCATGAACCTTGAGGAGATTCGACGCAGTGTGGGTTATTGCGGACAGACTGACCAAGTCTGCACACTTCATTCCAATCACGACTACCTATTCTACAGAGAAGCTAGCTCAAATTTATAACTAGGAGATTGTTCGCCTTCATGGTGTGCCCGTGTCTATTATCTCGGATCAAGGCACTTAATTCATATTTTATTTTTCGAGAGCAGTGTAGCGTGAGTTGTCACAGGTTGAGCTGAGTATTGTCACAGGTTGAGCTGAGTACAACATTCACCCCTAGATAGATGGATAATTCGAGCCCACTATTCAGATATTGGAGGAGATGTTACGTGCTTGTGTCATTGATTTCGGAGGTTCATGGGATAACTTTCTATTGCTTACAGAGTTTGCTTAAGACAACAATTATTAATCGAGTATCCAAATGGCTCCTTCTGAAGCCTTATATGGGAGGTGGTGTCATTCTCCGGTTAGTTGGTTTGAGCTTAGGGAGGCTAGGTTGTTAAGTATTCATTCGATATGTGATGCTTTAGAGAAGGTAAAGTTAATTCCGGAGCGGCTTTGTACATCGCAGTCCAATCAGAAGAGGTATCCAGATAGGAAGGCTTGTGATGTTGCATACATGGTGGGTGAGAAGGTTCTACTCAGAGTTGCGCCCATGAAGTGTGTGATGAGGTTCGAGAAGAAGGGCAAGTTGAGACCTAGTTATATTGGCCCTTTTGAGGTTCTTGAGAGAGTTGGAGAGGTGGCTTACTGACTTGCCTTGCCACCCGGTTTATCGAGGATTTATCGAATGTTTCATATTTCCATGCTCCAGAAGTATTATGGTGATCTATCACATGATTTGAACTTTAACACGATATAGTGGGGATTTGACTTATGATGTGGAGCCGGTGGCCATTTTGGATTGGCAGGTTCGAAAGTTGAATTCAAAGAAAATGGCATCAGTAAAGGTTCATGGAGAGGTCAACTGATCGAGGAGCCTACTTGGGAGACCGAGCAAGAGATGCGGATCATATATCCACACCTTTTTGATACTCTAGATATGATTCTAGACCCATTCGAGGACGAAGATTTGCATAACACATGGAGAATGTAACAACTCGGCCGGTTGTTTTGAGTATTTTAGCCTCGTTTCCCCTATTTTAATGCTTACATATGTGTATTTGTTGTCACATGACTTGCCGTGGTGATTGATTTGGTTTCATGGAGGTTTTGGAGTGAATTGGGACACTTAGTCTCAAGGTTGGAAGCTTAAGTTGTAAGAGTTTACTGGAATTTGACATTGGTATAGACGACTTCAGAATAGTGTTTTTAGAGTTCTAATAGCTTCGTATGGTGATTTTGAACTTATGCTATGTCTGGATGTGGATTTGGAGGTCCGTAGGTTAATATGGTGCTTTTTGCTGGAAGTTATAAAGTTGAAGGTTTGGAAGGTTCATAAGTTTGACCGAGTGTTGACTTTGATAGTATCGAGTTCGGAATTTGGTTTTGAGGGTTGGAATAGGTTCGTCGTGTCATTTTGGACTTACATTCAAAATTTTAGGTCATTCCAAGTTATTTTGGATTGTTCGGTGTAAGTTTTGAATTTCAAAAGTTAATTACTTTCCATAGGCTTGAATTATGGTGCGATTCATGGTTTTGATGTTGTTTGGTGTGATTTGAGGCGTCGAGTAGGTTTGTATCATATTTTGGGACTAGTTGGAATGATTGGATGGGATACCGGGGGCCCCATGGT
Organism: Nicotiana obtusifolia; assembly: GCA_002018475.1. Classification (NCBI taxonomy): domain Eukaryota; kingdom Viridiplantae; phylum Streptophyta; class Magnoliopsida; order Solanales; family Solanaceae; genus Nicotiana; species Nicotiana obtusifolia. The sequence continues at coordinate 259,453 of MCJB01008888.1, forward strand.
TGTTTCGGATTGAGTTCAGACCGTTGTTGGATTGGTTAGCATTGCTAAAGACTATGAGCTTCTAGTGTTTTCGTATCTGCGGGGCTTTGCCGCAGGTGCGACCATTTGAGCACAGGTGCAAAGGAGGAGGCTGGAAGAGGAAGTCTGCAAATGCGGACCATGGTGCGCAGGTGCGCATGAGCTTCCGCAGAAGTGGAGCCGCAGATGCGGCTTGGAGTCCCCAGAAGTGGCTGGTCGGGAGGCTAAGTCATTTCTGCATCTTCGATGGTTTCGCCGCAGATGCAGTGTCGCATGTGTGACTAAGTGGACCGCATCTGAGGTTTTGCGAGGCAGTTTTATATTCGAATAGTTTTGTTATTTCTCTCGTATTTTGAGTCGTAAAGCTCGGCTGGGGATGTTCTTTGGAGTGCTTTTCATCACAATTGAAGCCGGTAAGTGATCTTTACTTAATTATGGTATTAGATATTGATTACCCATTGATTTTACACCTAATTTATGAGAATTTAAGGTAATATTTTGGGATTTTTTACTATGATTTTAGAGAGTGAGATTTGGTGATTGAGGACCAATTTAAGGTTGGAATTGGATGAAAAATATATATTTGGACTCGTATCGGAGTGGGTGTTCAGAATTTGTGACTTTGGTCAGGTTCTGGGGTGCATGCCCGGGGTTGACATTTTTGGTTGACTTTTTGATTTTGTTTAAAGATCTTGGCTTTATCATTTGGCATCATTTCCTATGGCTTGTACTGATGATACTAAGTTATTTTGGCTGGATTCATGACGTCCGGAGGTTGATTCACGCGGGAAGGGCTTATTAGAGGATTGATTTGGCTTGCTTGAGGTAAGTATCTTGCCTAAACTGGGGTTGAGGCACTAGCTACCTGAGTTATTTTTTATAGCTACATGTTATTGGTAGCGCTCATGTGTGGTGATTGACTCAATGTGCATACACTGGGTATTATTCATGTTTGGGATAGTGCTTAGGCTCTTATATGCCTTGCTTTGATCGTTAAGCTTCATTCTGTGATGTTCCTTCTATTTGTATCCCTTTGGGTGCTATCTGTACCATATTTTAGGATACGTTGAGGTTACTCTCTTGATTGAACTTGATAATTGCTACTTTCATGATGTAATTACCGGATTGAGCTATGATAGCACACCTTGCACATGAATATACTTTAGCATGTCATTATACCAATCCAGGAGTATGAAACTTGATATTCATTGATTATGTACATATATTGTTGTATATCTGCCTTCTGTGTGATATGATCTTAACCGGTAGCATGTGACCACGCTGGGCAAATTGTGATGTTTAGCATGTGACCGTGCCGGCCGGATTGTGATATTGAGCCTGTGAACATGCCACGCGGATTAAGATTATTGGGATGTGAGTTGTCCATGCAGCACATGAGTTGTCCGTGCAGTTGATATTATTGGCACGTGAGTTGTCTGTGCAGCATGTGAGCTATTCTTGCGGATCCAGATATTGATATTATTGGTACGTGGGTTGTCCGTGTAGCACGTGATTTATCTGTGAAGTGTATGGATATGGATCCATCCCCCTAATGTCACTCTATCATGTTCCTTCTGGACGGTGTACACACGGTTATTGAAATTCTGAGGAAAAGTTGGCCAATATTTAATTTGGTTATTGCATTTCATCTTTACTTGCAATTTCCTTGGTTATTTACTTTATTTAATTGCATGTCAACTTTATATGCTAAACTGTTGACTGAGCAGAGTATGTTAAGAAATTATATTCACCAAGGTAGTTCCTTCTGAGACTTATGACTTGCTCGTGTTATTTTTTTGTACTTGTCGAATTCAGGACAGTATAGGTGATTAGCAAGTATCATTTGTAATTCTTGCTTCTATTACCTTACTGAGGTTAGTTATGATACTTGCTGAGTATATGGGGTTGGTCGTACTCATACTACTGTGCAGTTAATTGTGCAGATCCAGGTGTCGGACCGAGTTGTGGCTAGATGTGAGGTGTTGCTGTGAACATTTTTGGAGAGACGAGGTAGAGCTGCATCCCGACCACAGTCTTGGCATCTCTTCTCCTTTTTGTATTGTTATTTCTATTAAGACAGTATCTTTAATTTGTATTCCTGACTTACACTTTTGATTAGAGCTCATGACACTATAATACCAATTTTCGGGAGTTACTATATTTTGACGCAGTTATTCATGTTATGGGTACTAGACTTGTAATATTTCTTTGTTATTGCTGTTATTACATCTCATTGTTGTTATGTTGTCTTGCCTAGCAAGAGAGTTAGGTGCCATCACGACTGGTTATGGTTTTGGGATTGTGACACCTATGCAACTCAATAACATGTATAATACAGAGAAAATATTAGATAAAGACAATTATAGAATAAAGAATATCAACAGTAAAGGCGCACAACTGGGATAGGGTAATAAACACACTCCACCAATTAGACATGTTCAACAAATACAACTTGCACTTGCCTCGCTCACAAAGAGGTATGCACCATATAATATTTGTGTTCATTACTTATACATGACTGTAAACCTGTGCCCAACATGATCTGATTCTGTACCAATTTCCTAATAATACGTTCGAGAGATAATAAATTACATTAATGCATGATGACAACTTTCTCATCAAGTCAATCGATGCGCTATGACAACTCAACAAATTATGAGATATCAAATCCGCATAGGTAAATCCATCTTGACACCAAATCATCAAATAATAAAAAAGGCATAGATTAGCATGTTAGATGCAACGTGAAAATCATGTAAAAATGCATGATACACATAATGAATTCACATTCATATTCAAAAATATCACCTTCATACCACCACATAAACACCATCAATAAAATCACCCTCAAACCATCACATAACATCATCAACAATGCCAACATTATTTCGCCTCATGCGCAATATCAATAAATGCTACCCTTATTTCGCCATATTACATTTATCAACATCCTTATTTCACCACATAGGCAAGCCCGAAAACACGTCACCCTTATTTCGCCCCATGCACAACAATAATCACAATCACACGGTAAAGACCTTTGTCAACACCCAGTCAATCCGCTCAACACGTGTCATACTCATCACAGAACAATATGCCAAAACTTTCATCAAAGATATAAGCCTACAATTTTATATACAAAAAGCACAAGGACATGAAAATAATAAAATGCGGATGGGTGTTCAACATATAAGGCATGACTATGGCTAATAAATTGTAGTAACCGAGTTCAAGTAGTCATATAAAGGGTCACATATGTGTCATAGAGGGCACAGGTCCCAATCAAGGCACAACATAAGAACAAGTACTAATGTCTGTCCATAACATGCATATATCTATGTCCGGGGTAAGCATAACATAAATCTCAAGATTTGCTCATCACATTCACGATAGGGTAAAAATAGGCTCAACATTAATCTTCTATAGTTTGTTGTGCTCACGTACTCAATTAACTGAATAACACATATATTCAAATGAACACATAACCAAACAAAGTATAAAATTATCCAGAATCTACCCTGAGCATGAATACCCATGGAACATGTATATACGCTTGTCACCTTGTATATATATCACCCCCACGTGTAGCAACAATAGCAAATATTAGGAAAAAATTCTCTCTACCAAATCTAAGCAAAACACTTACATCAAACAAGCCATATCAAAACTCTAAAAACGTTTTTTTTTTTTGCACGAATTGACCTCCGAAAGGCTCGAATCTAACCAAAAATAACTCAATATCGTCAAATAATGCCATAGGAATCAAACTGAAACGATAAAGGTCGAACTTTAATCAAATACTCAAAATCAACCAAAATTCCAATCCGTACCCACACCCCGGAACCCAACAAAACTCACAAATCCCGAACATCCACTTGAATATGAGTCCAAATATACAAGGTTCATCCAAAACTAACCCCAAATCTGGGTTCAAATCTCCAATTTTTTTACTTTAAAAAGTTTTTGCTAAAACCCCCAATTTCTCTCTTAGATTCACTAATCAAATGTCAAAATCAAATATAGAATCATGGATAATAATCAAATTTGAGTCAAGAACACTTACCCAGTTTAAATGGGTGAAAACCGCCTCAAAATTCGCCTCCTTTCTAGCTCCCAATCTCAAAATATAATAAAATAAGCTCAAATCCCGAATAACATCTTAAATACACTACCCAGCAGTACTCTTCTTGATCGTGAAGCACAAAATACGACCTACCCAATAGCCCTACTTCGTGATGGCGATGCTTCAGTTGCGAACGCGATGACCCAGTTTCCAAAAGCTACAAGAACACGAAAGCACCCCACAAACACGACCAACAAGGACCCAAGAGTCAATCCCACTGCGCAAATGCAGCATCCTCCATGCGAACGCGATGCCTCCCATGCCCAGACCCTCGCGAACACGATCCATGTGATGCGAATGCGTTGAACAACTTCTTAGCAATCAAATACTCTACGCGACGGCGATGAACATTCCGCGATTGTGATGCTCATCAGAACACCAGAATATCAGTGATACATAAATCATCCGAAATGATCCGAAACTTCCCCAAATCACACTCAGGCCCCCCCGGGACCCCGTCATCATACCAACAAGTCTAAATACATTAGCCAAACTTATCCAACATCTCGAAACATCATAAAGAACATCTAAACCAAGAATCAAAGATCAAGATCATTCTCTTAACTTTCAAACCTTCAAACTTCGCTGAACGTGTCCGAATCCTACCAAATCAACTCAGAAATAACAAACAGACCCATTTCAATCCCAAAATAACAATACAAACCAAATAGCCACAAAATCAACTCTTGGTCAAACTTATGAACTTTCTAAACCTTCAACTTGCCAATTTTCGATAAAAAGAGCTATATCATCATCCTAGGAATCTCCATATACAAATCCGGACATGCTTACATCCAAAATCTCCATACGAACCTATTGGAACAATCAAAACACGACTCTGAAGCCGTTTACACACTAGTCAAACCTTGGTGAACTCTAGCAACGTAAAGCTTCTAAATTGAGAATTACTCTTCTGAATCGATCCTGAACTATTCGAAAATCAAAACCGACCATACAAACAAGTCATAATGCATAATATGAAGCTACTCAAGAGCTTTAATAATTAGACGAAATGCTAATGCTCAATACGACCAGTCGAGTCATTACGTTCTCTCCCACATAAATATACGTTTGTCCTTAAACATGCCAAGAGTCATTCCGAGGTCACCAAGTTACTGTATAAAATTATCACACGCATATCCATAGATGATCCCATGTCACCAAAATCCATATAAGGCCATTAGCACAACCCCGACTAAGGTTCTTTCTTCAACCTTAGCCCAAAAGAGTTATAACCAATTCCCAACATCCGAATCCGATTCTCGCATAAATACGTATCAACCTCAACAAGCTACATCAAAGCCATCAATATGCTGCCAATATCTAACCACACGATGTACCACATAACTTATGTACTCATAGAAATGACTTTCGACCATAATAGTTGCTCATTACTAAACCTGATACCGCTAATATACTCCATATGAGATAAAACCTTATTCCAAACCTTTAGAATGCTGCTAATGATGGAAGAAAATTGTAGAAGCCCATAACCACTCACCAAATCCACAAGTCGTGGAGTTCTCTCGCCCTACAAGAACCATTGTAAACTTCTAAGCTGACTAGTGACATTCTCCTCCAAACATATCTGATTGCACTAATTCCAAGTCAAATAACCTCATCTCACCCAGTACAAGCTGCTCGATCGTTAGGCCACACCAAATGCCACCTAGAGACACATATGACGCAATTCGTACCCAACAAGCAACAACTCGAGTATAACCAAAGACGGAAAGAGAACCAAATAAGAGAACTACCCAACAAGTCCAATAGGAATAACCCCAACAGCTCCATGCTATGAATCCATCCCACAAGGGCGAAGAAAAACACATGAAATAACCATAAAGAATCACGTCCTACCATAATCCTACTACGGCACGTAACCCGATCAAAACATACCTATCCACATGGAATACCCATCGATCCTAAAAATCAACAATTAAATGCATATTAACACCAAAACTGTGAAGTGTATGACCATAACTATGAATAAATGGATAGCACAATATACCATAGACAGAAAACCATTACTAAGGTGCAATAAGAAACTCAACTTCCCAAGAGCCATCTAGCTTCACAATCTTACCACCAGGCCTAAACAGAACCATGTCATACATGTGAATAGCCAGCAGTCTCACAAGCCATCGTAGCATGAGAGAGTAACACATGAACCATATCAGGAGATGCATAATACCAACTCTAGCTGATGACACACCCTAGCAGTTGTTGCCTTGCATAAACAAACTTGATACGACGTGGAATACATATTATAATCAGGCCTACCAATAGGCCATCTAATCAATTCCAATCATCCTAAAATAAGTAAATAACCTTCCAAATGGCCATAGTAACCTATCTATAGCACACGCCATCTACTTTTTAACTCTTAACATACCTTCACAGTCCACAACCAAGGAATAGTCTACGTCTAAGAACATCTAGTCCCTAAACCTTAAGAATACAAGAATCTCCATATCCAATCGCAACTCCACCACTCAAATGACTGACACATCACTCATACACAATCATATCACGGAGAATACCCACATATAACTTACGCGCCACATAGCAAAATCCTTAACCACAGCAGCCAATAACCAAGCAATTACCATAATATTAGTCAAACATCCGCAAGTCGAACACAATGCATCTCCTTACCCGCACACCCTTCTTAAGTGATACCAAATAGTACCCGTATTCTCTTAAACATCTGAAAGCGTCCATGCTTTCTAGAACTCACGACCTTCCCTTCGAACTAAATCACAACCTTGTACTTGTAACTCTCTTTCCATACAATGCACTACATCTATCATGTTGTCATATGACAATACAAAAATCCAATTATCAACTCTGAATCACAAGTAAGATAGACATCCTATCAACCGAAAACCTTCCACTTAATCCTAGAGAACAAAATCATAACACGTATCGAACTCCCCATGACCGTAGAGTACATCAACCGCAAGTCGTGACCAAACTATTGCAAACTCTACAGAACCCATTTGCACATAATCTAATCATCAGGACTAATCCCCTCTTACTCAACCAAGTCTCGCATAATGTCAAACCCAAAAGAATTCCTGCAAATACCAGTAACTCTTTATCATACCAGAGGAACTGATTATTTCTGCCACTATGCTAATCCAAACCGCTGCTAAGCTGACCCAACTTCTTCAAATTCCTCTTGAATTGCCCTCAAGGTAAACACTTATCCTTCCTAGTATTCTATGAACCTCAATTAGAACTCACCCGAAGTGACTCCAATATGAAACCACATCATCTTAAGACTCATAACCACTTTGTTCCCTCTCTGGTACCCAATAACACCTCAAACCGAAATGCTAGCTTTGAAGAGACCTTCCACAAATTTAAAGTTATTTCTTTCATCTCTCTAATAATGCATGTAAAATCAATAATGATATTGAAATACTGCAACTCCTGATACCATCCAAGGAAAAGCTCAAATCAAAACCACACAATAATCATGTAATCTTTGGTTACCACATATAAATTTTGAGCCTATTAGAACCTTCTCGAGAGTCATCCACCCTACTCCAATCTATGATGCACAGCCAATACGCACCGAACGACTTGTGCAATACCAGATCATGAATATCCCAAAAGAAGCAACCAAGCGAGTCCTTTTCCTTGCATACCACATCCTTAATAAATATCAAACATGAATCATTCCAAGATCTCCATGTACCCCTAAATCAGATTACATCATGTACCTAACACATCCCTTGCTTGAAATCATCCTCGATGACACCTTCCTCAAATCATAGCTAATCATCAAGCACATCCTAGTCCAGGAACTATAATAACATAGGCCTAATGACCTAATCTTCAATGGTAAGTTCCCCCACTTAGCTCGAAGCTTAAAAACACATCTTCTGATAACCCACAATACCCTTCCTTCTTAATTTTCCATGACCTTGCATTGTTATCCAACTGAATCTCCTTATAATCTCACATAGCACTAGTCAAAACACTCCATCATCTGTCGAGTGCATATTTATCCTCGTGAATATCAAACCAACTTCCTTTAATGCTCCAAAATGGTAGCATATCCATTCCACTGAATAGAAGGAAAAGCTTCATAGAAAAATCACAAGAATCACATATCCTCATGCCTTCTTATAGGAGATAACCCACCTATTAGCCTTAAATCGGCACCTTCCCATGACCCTACCAACGTCACAATAACAAGGCAACTAATTAATCTTTCCAAGTCTAAACTCGTCAACAAGATATAAGAATCAACTTCATTCCTCAAATGAACAACTGAAAGATCCACCAACACATATATATTCTGAAACTATACAACACATCGAGATGATGATCAAGCATCCATAGCCCTTCACATCCCATCTGCAAAATCACAAGCCATCGGTGCACAAATGATACCGAGTACTCAATTTCGCACACAAATCTAAAAGAAAGAATCTGGAGGTTTAGGCTTCAAGCTGAAACAAGGTCGCACGATAAGGAAAGAAAGAAGGGTAGTTTCCTAGATGTCTTGTAGCCTCTCGAAGATAGGTATGGATGTCATCATATCGATCTGCAAGACTCTACTAGACAGTTGCTCATGACTCGTAGAACCTATGGACCTAGAGCTCCAATACCAACTTGTCACGGCCTAAATCCCACCAAATCATGGTGGCACCTAACCCGACCCGCTAAGTAAGACAAGTAGTATAAGTTACTACTATTATGAGAAAGCATCAATATTATTAATAAAACTGCAAAAGAATTCAATACAACTATCTTAAAGACTGGTAGTACGAGTCATGGGCCACTAAGATTTAGATTTATAAAGTGGTTATGAAGAATGGTTTACAATATTTGTTTGAAATTTACATAAACAAGAATGAAATCTTGAACTACCATGAACAATAGGTAGCATGAATCCGGTACGCTAGTGCATCTCCAATATAAGGTTTCATCCTCCACAGCTACTCAGCTCCAGAATCTGCATGCGAGGTTCAAAAGTATAGTATGAGTATAACCGACCCCATGTACTTAGTAAGTATCTCGACTAACCTCAGAAAAGTAGTGACAAGATTTTTAAGTCAAAAGATACTCCCTTTGCAGAATGTTTGCAGCTCAATAACATGTATAATACAGAGAAAATATTCCCATTCGACAATTACAGAATAAAGAATATCAATAGAAAAGGTGCACAACTAGGATAGGGTAATAAGCAAACTCCACCAATTAGACTTGTTCAACAAATACAACTTTTACCATCCTCGTTTACACAGAGGTGTGCACCATGTAACATGTGTGTTCAACGCTCATACATGAATATAAACATTTGCCCAACATGATCTGATTATGTACCAATTGCCAAATAACACGTTTAAGAGGACCTTTCAAGAATAAAATATATCAATGCATAGGTAAATCCATCTTGACAACCAAGTCATCAAATAATAAAAAATGCATAGATTAGCATGTTAGATGCAACTCAAAAATCATGTAAAAATGCATGAAAAACATAAAGAATTCACATGCACATTCATGAATGTCACGTTCGTACCACCACATAAACATCATCAAAAAAATCACCCTAAAACATCACATAACATCATCAACAATGACACACTTATTTCGTCACATGCACAATATCAACAAATGCCACCTTTATTTTGCCACATGCATTCGATTTCGGGCATTGGAACTGAAAAGGGCTATTTATAAACGGTCTTCTTTGTGTCTTACCTCTTATATTATTGGTAGGAGATAATCAGAGAGAGAAAGTCCGACCTTTTATTTTGCATGCCTTTTTACATTTTAGTTCGGATACCTTGCTCGACTTGCGCCTTTGCACGCTCGACCGCTCCCCCATTTCACTATATGTCACCACCCTTATTTCGCCATATGGGCAAGCCCAAAAACGCACCAGCCTCATTTCGTTCCATGCGCAACAATAATCACAATCACATGGCAAAGACCTCGTGCCAATACCCAATCAATTCTCTCAACATGTCTCCATGTGCCATACTCGTCAAAAAGCAATATGGCAATGATTTGTCAAAGATATAAGTGTCACGACCCAAAACCACCAATCGATCGTGATGGCGCCTAACTCACTTGTTAGGCAAGCAAAACATAACAAGAGAAGATCATACTAATATAATTAACGGAAATAATATAAGTCTAAAGCTAATAACATGAGTAACTGTGTAGATACAAAGAAACCCCCTGAACTAGTAATATAGAGTCATGAGCTTTAAAATAGAAGAACAAGTCTGGAATACAAAATGAAAAGACTGTCTAGATGAAAGCAATAGTACATAAATGAAAAGAGACACCAAAGACTGTTGTCGAGATTTAGCTCTACCTCATTTCTCGAAGATAATCATAGCAACAAATCACAACTACTCACGGCTCGGTCCAACACTTGGATCTGCACAATTAAGTGCAAAGTGTAGTATGAGTACAACCGACCCATGTACTCAACAAGTATCATAACTAACCTCGGCAAGGTAATAGAGGCAATAACTACTAAAGATACTTACTAATAACATGTTAAGTTCATAAATCTCACAAGTACACAACAATAATATTATCTAGTCATAAATCACAAATAAAGCCTTCTTTGTGCACAAAGATAACGTAGCATGCTCCGATTCATTTAACAATCCAGCCTATAGAGAAGATACGCGAAACAAGGTATGTATACATTCTTGATCAAGCATATAGAGGAGATATGCGAATAAAACAAACATACATCTAAGGAAATTGCAAGTAGAGAAGAAACGCAATAACCAAAAACACACTGGTTAGCTTTCCTCATACCGTGTGTACACCATCAATAGAGAAATATGAGAGGGTAACCCTAGGGGATAGATCCATATCCCCACGTCACATGTACAATTCACGTGCCAAATATAACCACCTCCTGGACAACACACGTGCTAACATAACTCAGATCCGCACGGACCACTCACGTGCTATCAACCCAATAGAAAAGCATATACAAGAATATATGTACATGGACGATGGATATCAAATTACATACTCATGGACTAAGATAAGTGACATGCTAAGGTGTAGGCATGTGCGGAGTGTACTACCATAGTTCAAATTACACCACAAGAATAGGCATTAAAATGTTTGAACAAGAAAACAACCAATGAATAATCGCTAACATGATTCAGTTAGCTCACAAAGGAAGTATAACATAAGAAACGTGATAACATGAAGCTTAGAAATCAATTCAAGGCATAGAATAGCCTAATCACTACCCAGAGCATGGATAATATCCCGGTGCACGCACATAGGCACAATCCCCTCACATGTGCACCACTCATAGCTCGTAGCTAACACTAATAATTCAGGCAACTAGTGCCTTAACCCTATTTAGGTAAGATACTTACCTCAAGCAAGCCAAATCAATACTCTAAGAATCCCTTCCCGCGTGAATCACCCTCCGGACGGCTCGAATCTAGCCAAACCAACTTAATAATATCAATAAAAGCTATAGGAAACGAACTCAAACAATAAAGCTATGATCTTGATACAATTATGCAAAGTTAATCTAAAAAGTAAAACCCGGGCCCACATTCTGGAACCCAACAAAGCTCATAAATCTCAAACACTCATTCCAATACGAGTCCAAATGTGTGTGTGTTCCATTCAAATTCAACCTCACATTGACCCCCAATTCACTAGTTATCACTCTCTAAAATTAGTGGCCCAAAACCCCCCAAATTCAACTTTTAGATTACATAACTAGGTGTAATAATCCATGGGAAATCAATATCTAATATCAAAATTTGAATAGATATTACTTACCCTTAAATTGTAGTGAAAAGTCCCCAAACATTGCCGCTAGGGATTTCTCATTTATGGATCCAAATATCCCATCTGCGGTATAGCATTTGCGGAAAATCCATCACAGATGCGGAAATCACTAATCCTCCCGACCAGCCGCTTCTGCAGACACCAAGCCGCATATGGGCATCCGATTCTACGGAAGACCCCGTGCTTCTGCGCTTATGCATCTGTGCTCCCCAGTCTGCATCTGCATACTCAGCCTTTGCAGTCATGCATCACATGTGCGGCCCCCAGGTCCACATCTACGGTCTCACACTTGCTGGCAGACCCTCGCAGGTGCAAAAATAGCAGACTAGAAGCATCAAATAGAACACTAGAGGCCTCAAATAGCAGACTTATTCGGAACACACCCGAGCCCCTCAAAACACTATCCAAACACACAAACCAATCCCAAATATAAAACTATCCTACTTGAGGCTAAGATAACAACAAAAACACAAATCGCACCTCAATTCAAGCCTAAGAAACTATTTAACTTCAAACTTCTAACTTCTAAATCGCGTGCCGAATCATACCTAATCAACTTAGAATGACCTCAAATTTTGCACACATGTCCCAAATGACATGACAGACCTATTCCAACTCCCAGAACCACAATTTGAACCTGATGTCATCAAAGTCCACTCTCGATCAAATCTATGAATCTTCGAAACATTCAACTTATCGACTTTCGTAAAATAGAACCAAATCAACTTAAGAACCTCTAAATCTAAATCCGGACATACACCTATGTCCAAAATCACCATATGAAACTATTGGAAACATAAAAATACCATTACAAGGTTGTTTATACACAAGTGAAACTCCAGTCAAACTTCACAACTTAAGCTTCCAATCTTTGGACTAAGCGTTCCAATTCAATCAAAAACCTCCCCGAAACCAAACCAACCTCCCCCCCAAGTCACATAATCAAAATTAAGCATATGCAAAGCATCAAATAGGGAAAACTGGGCTAAAATACACAAATCAACCAGCTGGGTCATTTTATTCTCCCATTCTTAAACAAACGTTCTTCATATCAAGTTCGGTCACCCAAGTCGCCTCCTTGACCAACTGACCCCTCCATTGAACCTTCACCGAAGCAATATTCTTTGACCTTAGCTTGTGAACTTGACTACCCAAAATGGCTACTAGCTCCTCATCATACTTTTGATGCTTGGAAACATGAAACACTGGATGAACTATCGATAAATTAGGCAGCAAGGCCAATCTATAAGCCACCTCATCAACCATCTCCAAGACATCAAATGGACAAATGTACCAGCGGGATGAAAGGAGTTTTCAGAGGCATTTATGTAGTAGTATTTGCCTGTCAAGCTCTGTCGAGCCAGACAAAATGGATTTCCGCGGTTAGAGCAAGGTAATATGAGTGTTCAGGAGTACAACATGCAATTTAACTCCTTGGTCAGATATGCCCCTTCGATAGTGGCTAAGATGAGTGACCAGGTACATTGATTTATGTGCGGTTTGGGACCACATCTGAATAATGAATGTATTACTGCTCCTTTTGGACCGGAATATGGACATTTCTCGCATTCGAGGCTATGCGCAGAACCTAGAGGATCGTAAGAGGCAGCAGCGGATTATCCGAGAGCATGATCGAGGCCTTCGTAAAAGAACTCAATCCACGGATGATATGAGAAAGTCTCGGGGTGAATGTGAACATCAACTTCTCGGCATGCATCTTATTCGTTGTCTAACGTACCACCACAGTCCTAAGGCCAGCATCGCGATTGGACCGCTTATTCCGGACAGAGCCAAAGTTTTCAGGGACAGAGCTCACTAAATATCAGGAATTCGGGTCAAGAAAAGCCCCCGATGCGGTATTGTGACCAGTGTGGTAAGAATCATTTCGTACCATGTCGCCAAGGTACGGACTTATGTTATCCATGTAGGCAAACTGGCCATATCATGCGTTTTTGCCCGGTAAAGGGTGGGAGTAATACAATACAACCAATGGGATCTGCAGCGGCTTCCCCACCATCAGTATGCCCTTATGACCAGGTATGCAGCTATCAGTTGGAAGGGGGAGGGTAGAGGTGGAGCATCTAGTTCGCGTGGTTCACAAAATCGTATGTATGCATTGTCGGGACAGAAGAACCTAGAATTATCACTGACTATGGTTGCAGGTGATCAGTAACTTCCATTAATGTGTATGTTGTCATGAACTTTGACTCAACACCACAATGAATGATTGAGGAAACCCCGAATATTGGCTGCAACTCAACATTCAAGGACGAATGTTCCGAGGGGGAATGATGTTACACCTCATACAAAAACAAACACATATATAATAAATCTTGGTAAGTTTGACCCCTGACGCGGCCAATCGGTCGGCAATACACATGGAGATAAATGGGGATGACACATTTCAGTATGCTAACGCTAGCTAGCTTGTCGGGTGCTGTAATTGGGGCGGGGCGACCCAATTTGCTTGTAAGTCAGCGGAATTTCCTATGCTTTGTAGGGTATAAAAAGGTAGTGCAACACCTTCTCTTCCATTCTAGAAAGTATCACCAACTTTAACTCACCTAAAAAGCTCTCAAGTCTATTAAGAATTTCCCTAAACAATTTTGAGCTAGAATCAAAGGAAAACTTAGTGAAACGATTAGAATAAAGCTCTTGCGTTCATCCCTGTGTCAAACGTCTCCTATCACCTTAATTTTAAAGATTCCTTAGAAGTTAGACGTTCCATTATAAGAGGGTAAGAACCCAGAAGGTATAACTGGTTCTTCAAAAAGGTATGTAAGGCAGTCTTTCTTTCTTGGCATGACTTGATAAAAGCGTTTCTTTCTAAATGATCGGTATAATGTAAAATTTCACTTTCTTGAGCCTTCCGTGCTAAAGTTGTTCATGTTCTTATTCATTTTTACTGGTAGCACTTTCTTTGGAGTTAAGGATGTTTCCGGATGGCACCGTATGACTATAAGATGTAGTTTACTCAGTTTAATTTTAGGAGACTAAGTAAGTTATGTTATATAGATATATATACATTTATACTTATTGTAAATTCCCAGGCCCATGCGAGGTCGGGTAGGGTATGAAAGGATATAACATGAGGTATCATTGAGCCCTTATGAAGCCAAGGACGAAATAGCGAACATGAAATGTTACCGAGCCCATGTGTGGCCGGGCATGGAATGACCTGGAAACAGATATTACCGAGCCCATGTGTGGCCAAGTATGGAACGACGTAACATGAGATGCTACTGAGCCCATGTGTGGCTGGGTATGGAAAAACGTGATATTAGATATTACTGAGCCAATGTGTGACTGGGTACAAAATGATGTGATATAAGTAATTACCGAGCCCATGTGTAGTCTGGTACTAGATGATGGGTTACGCAGTGTTACCAAGCCTGTGCGCGGCCGATCCCAACTCTTGGCCTCTTAACCTCACCGATCAGCAGATCCCTCCAATCCACGAGGCCTCTTAACCTCACCGTCCACTCACTCTTGGCCTCGAATACCTTCCAACCTGCGAGTGATCTCCACAACCTGCTAAAACAGAATATCCATCTCCAACTCTTGAGACATGCTGAATCGGATGCTATAACTATGCCCCTCGATGAACCTACGAACTCGCTCTCTAACTGTAAAAACCAAAGTAGGTGCATGACAAGATAACTCACTGATCTGATGGCATACTCTGACACTGTCATAGTACCCTGACGCAGCTGCTCGAACTCTGTGTGCCACGCATACCGAAGGGTCTAGGGAACAAACTCCCCCAGAAACATCTCCGAGAATTGAGTCCAAGTGAGTAGCACTGCATCCGCTGGCCTACCCTCCTCGTATGTCTGTGACCACTGATATGCTGCACCAAACAACTGAAATGTAATAAAAGCAACTCGGTTCACCTCCACAATGCCCATTTTGCGAAGGATACGGTGGCACTTGTCAAGAAAACCCTATGTGTCCTCAGTAATTGCACCACTGTAAGTAGGAAGGTGATACTTCTTGAACCTCTCAAGTCTCAGATTCATCTGGCATGACCTTAGGCTGATTGGAATAACAGGTTGTACTGGCATGACACTTAGAACCTAATCAATATGGGCAGCTGGAATCAATCACGCCTAAGGCAATGTACCAAACATGCTCAGGAAATGCACCAAAGTCTCTTGAAGTCCAGGGGTAAAAATAGGCGCCTCCGGTGCCTGTCCCCTAACCGGAGCTACTAGTGGCTCCTCAGATACTACTCTAGCATATGCTCTAGCTATAGCACGTGCTCCTCCTCGGCCTCTGCCTCTGCCCCAGCCCCTAGCAACATCGACTCTGGGGGAAGCTCGTGATCTCACCATCTGTGAGAGAATAGAGTAACAAAGGCTCGAACTCTGAAATCAATAAAATCGCATGATAGGAATAAAAGAAGTGAAGTTTTCTAATAGTTTCGTAGCCTCGCGAAGAGAAGAACAAATGTCTCCATACCGATTCATAAGACTCTACTAAACTTGCTTATGACTTGGAGCATCTATGAACCTAGAGCTCTGATACGAACTTATCATGACCCAAAATCCCTCCTTATGAGTCGTGATGGCACCTAGTCCTAGGACTAGGTACGCCTAACACATAAAGAGTTATTAACAGATTTAAACCAATAAATCATTAAACACGAACTGGTAATTCCCATACAAAACCAACAATCCAAAATAGATATACAATATCCCAAAACCGGTAGTACAAATCATGAGCCTTTCTAAGAATAACTAAAAATTTCAAATACATCATTGCCGGAATAGAAGTAAACAATGCCAATATAAAACTCTAGAAGGTGACTTCGAGGCCTGCAAACGCAATGGCAGGTATACCTAGAAGTCTCCGCCGCAACTCACAATCAGCTAACTAATGACCAGCGCGCTCCGAGGTACCTGGATCTGCACAAAATGTGCAGCAAGCATAGCATGAATATACCACAACGGTACCCATTAAGTATCAAGACTAACCTTGGTAGAGTAGTGTCGAGGTACAGTCGAGACACCTACTAGACATAATAACCTGTGTATGTATGAATATAAAGCTAACAGAGGAGCAATATCAATATAAGGCTAAACATGGGAGGAGTAACAAGACAATACTAGAAAACGGAAAGTAGAAGCAACAATTAACAACAAGGAGTAAATAGGTGATAACACCGCAAGTAATCAAAACAGAGTTAAGGTACTAGTGAAACCATGTAAGAAAGCGAATGACAACTAAGTAATCAACCGTTCTTACACAAGGTTTATACAACAATTACCCTGAGGTACAACATCTCATAATCACAAATCACGGGTCCCAAATTACGAACCCTAATCACTTGGCATTGTGCCCACATTATCAATCACAATCGCACGGATAATTCATGTGCTCCATGGACGGCTCACGTGCCAATACCATCAATGCCTCGTATATGCAAGGAAAACTCACATGCCAATAGTAAAAATACCTCATATCCGCACGGACAACTCACGTGCCAACGGTCCAATTCACACACAGAAGGCAGGTATACAAAGATACGTATACAAGATCAATAAACAACAAGATTCATACTCCTAGATAGATATAGGTGACATGCTATGGTGTATGCTTGTGCAAGTGTATTATCATAGCTCAAATCAAAACGTAAGATCAGAGACACCAAAATGGCACATTGGAAATAACACAACAAAACTTGTAATATGCATGAGACACACAAGATGGTCACACCACCATACAATTATCATCAATAACAATGCCCCCTAGCCATCACAAATCATCCCCGACATAGCCCCATTGTGTAGCCGCATCTGCAATAATAAAATAAATGCACGCCTCGTCTCGCCACACGCACATAATAATTATCCAACCTTGTCTCACCACATGCGCAAGCCCAACATATATAGCCTGCATTGCCACGCTGCATGTGCAAATATCAATAGTAGCAATAGCACAGACAAGTCACGTGCAAATACCCCAACAATTCTCTCAACAATCTCACATGTACGAAAAACATAACAATACAATATAACAACCTACACCACATATGCCCATATACAACAATATTTCCATAACAACCTTTCCAATACCACAATCACACATAGCCCACTAATCAACAACACTGAGTACAACAAGAACAATAATAACACAAGGGTACAAGTAAATCAACCCAAGAATTACAATAATACAATGAAACGGAAGAATAAGCTCAACATGAAAGACATAACAAGTAATAATGACTTCAAGCAAGAGTAGTTCAACAATAAGAGAGGTAACATGTATTATCGACTTCAAATAAGGATAATCAACTACAGAAGAAATAACATTTAACAATAACTTCAAATAAGAATAAATCAACTATGAAAGAGATAGCATGTAACAACGACTTCAAATAAGAAAAAATCAATTATGAAAGAGATAACATGACAATAAATAGGCAACAATTATAGTTAAAGTGTGTATGAGTATATTTGGCAATAAAAGATAGAACATGAACCAACAACTTCAGATAAGACATATAAGAGTAAATTTAATAATGGAGGATATAACATGATGGAACAACTTCAATTTAATGTACATAATAATCCTAATAGTCAAAACCGGACAAAATACCACATATAAGGCAGTGTACACACTCATCACTTTAAGTACACGTCTTTCACGTAGTTCAAATAGTGCAAACAAACTAATCTCTACGGGGTAGTTTCACCCACACAAAGTTAGGCAAGATGCTTACCTCAAAATCTCTCAATCAATACTCAAAAATAGCTTTTTCTTTATAATTCACCTCCGCAGGCTTAAATCTAATCAAAATCGACTTAATAACATCAAATAATGCAAGAGAAATCAGTTTCAATAGATAAAGCTATGATCTTTGTACAATTCCTCAAAATTCAACAAAAGTCAATCTCAGGCCTGCCCGTTCAAAACTTGGGTCCAAGGGTATATTCTGACTACCCATAACCCCACGAGTCCATATATGTAATTTGTTTCAAAATCCAAGCCCAAATTGACTCTCAAAACTCAAATTCTCATTTTCCAAAACTCAGACAAAATTTCTCAAAATTTCACTTTGATTATCATAATTTTGATGTTAAATCTCATATATGTCATGTAAAATAGTTGGAAGTTGATCAAAATCACTTACCCAAAGGTTGTTGACAAAAATCTCTCTTTAAAATTGCCTCCTCTCGATTGTAGGGTTCAAAGATATGAAATTGAGGCTAAAATACCTACTCCCAGCTTTTATGTCCAGGCACAGGTGTCGCAAATGCGAAGAATGATCGCAAAAGCGACATCCATCACAGACCTGCTAATGTCGCAAATGCGAACTAAGGACGCTTTGCAAAAGCGACCTTCCTGATCGCAAATATGAACAAGCTTACCCAGGCCCTCCCACATCGCAAAAGTGAACATCTGTTCACAATTGTGGACTTGATAGACTCCAGCATTTCTCGAAAATGCGATCTCCCACCTTGCAATTGCGATCACGCAAATGCGAACAAAATCTCGCAATTACGAGATCTGCAGCACCTGTTCAAAACCAGCAATACTAAAACTCTTTCGAACGTTTCGAAGCGCGTCCGAAACTCATCCGAGCCCTCGGGACTCCAAACCAAACATCAAGGTAAGTCTAAGACATAATACGAACTTGCTCGCGTGATTAAAATACAAAAATAACATGTGAAATTACAAATCGGACCTCAAAACATATGGAATCCGCCATGAAACTCAAGAATTTCTAAAAACACAACCACGCATCTGATTCCTATCAAATCAACTCGGAATAACGCCAAACTTTGCGGACAAGTTTCAAATAGCAAAATGGACCTATTTCAAGTCCCGAAACAGAAATACAAATACGATAGCTATGAAGTCAATCTACAGTCAAACTTATCAAAATTCTAACACTTTAAATTGCCAACTTTCGAAAAAATATGCCAAATCAACCTAGGACCTCCGAATTCAATTTCGGGCATACGCCCAAGTACAAAAATTACGATACGAACCTACTAGAGTCATCAATACATCGTTCTAGGGTTGTTTTCACAAAAGTCAAACCTCAGTCAACATTTTCAACTTAAGCTTCTAAAACGAGAATCACTCATCAAAATAAATCCCGAAATATCCGGAAATCGAATCCGACCATGCACACAAGTCATATTACATAATATGAAGTCACTCAAGACCCCGAATCACTGAACGAATCGCTAAAGCTCAAAGTGACAGATCGGATCGTTACACGCTAGAGATGGAGCTGCTGCGGCGTTAATGGAGGAAATATGGGGTAATGGGTATATGAGGAAGAAGGCGACGACGCTTTTAATCCTAAGCTGCTACTGGTTCGTCTTGTCCGTCCTCTTTCTATGTGGGTACAGTGATATGGATTATGTATGTGCAGGTGTGTGCTTTTGTGTGTGGTCACGTGAGGAGTATTAGAGTGAGGGAACCTTACATTTCTTGGAGGGAGTCTTAATTTATCAAAGAAAACCGTGTGGTTCCCCGTAAAAATTGTGAATTTGTTGGCATGGAATAGAAAGTTCCAGTAAGAGAGAAAGAAAATTAGGAGTATTATCCTTGTATGTGCTGTCACTAAGGACGTGAGTAATGTGAGAGTGTGAGAGTGTGCATATGACGTGAGGCAATTAGGATAAGAGAGCAACTTTTGGCCAAGTGGCCATTTTTATTAGCTTCAATTTTTCAATTTTAAAAATAAATCTAAATGAAAAACCAAGTTAATAAAGCAACAATACTACCTACCTAAGTTTATAAAATTAAAGTAAAAACGATACGAACCTAATGACTATGTTAGACTAGAATAAAACTATATCAATTCTAAAACCTGAATAGTTTTGTGATTTCATTTTTGACAAAAGTAAGATAAACTAAATTGATAAACAAAAGATTAATTAGCTAAAAATAAGAGGAAGACTTTTTTAGTTTGTATTTTAAAGATAAAATAGAGTAAAAAAAAAGTTTAAAATAGTTAAAATAACAATATTAGACCTAAAACCGACATCTAAGCACTAAAAAGTGTAAAATTTCAGGAACGGTCAAAAATTACGTGTTTACAATATAAATATCGCGTTCGCAAATATTCCCCAATTGCAAATGCAGGTAATGCTCAGCAAATGCGATCCCCAGGAACTATGTCGCAAATGCGACAATATGATAGCAAATGCATTCCTGTTCTTTTCTCAAAAGTCAACTTTACTTCGCTATTACGAAATCCCAGCCCCAAGCCATGTTCGCAATTAATTTGCGAGCCTAACATTCCAAATGTGAGGCTTGTAATTGCGATCAGGTCTGCGCAATTGCAAGATCTACAATTTTACACCAGCTACAGCTGTGCATCAATTGTTACGAATCAGTCTGCAATACATTAGGAACTCACATAAGCACCTCGGGCTCCAAACCGAACATGCATGCAAGTGTAACAACATCATATAAACTCGCTCACTATCTCAAATCATCAAAATAACATCAAATAACAAGAAACAATCGTCAAACTCAAGATTTCAACTTAAAACTCAATTTTGCGAACTTTCACATAATACGCCGAAACGCTCTCAGGTTACTTGAGACCCCAACCGAACATGCGTACAAGTCCAAAACATCATATAAACCTAACAGAATCGTCAAAATACCAATCTGGGATCGTTTACCTAGAACGTTGACTGTGGTCCACCCAAGTCTTATTATAAGTCAAAAATCATATTTTCTTCAAAATTCACGTTAAAGCTTTTTGAAAAGCGATGCGGACTACACACAAGTCGATAAGTATTAAATAAAGCTATGAGCAATTTTGGAACACAGAAATAAAGGTTAGTACCCAAAACCACCCATCGGATCATCACAAATACATACTTCATTTATTTATTTATTTTTAAAAGGAGAATAAAGTAAAAAATGGAAAGTTAAAAATGAACCGGAGGGAATAAGGGAGAGTAAAGTAAAAAAATGGATACATAAAAATGAACCGAGGGAATACCTTGGAACGGAGGGAGTAATAACTTTTTGTTCCACGTAATTAACGGAGAGTAAGAAAAGCCTAATTGAGTTGCAGTTGTCATGAAGTTCATACAATTCGACTTGTGACTCTTTACCTACTGAACTGTCCTATAACATATAGTTGAGGTAGGAGAAGTGTCACTTTCTTCTTCTTTAGCATCAAGAGAAAAAAGGAGGGACGACCTATTGTACCATTTTGGACCGCCATGAACTAGTAGGAGATTATGTTACAAAGTCAATTACACTCGACCATCTAGAGATTCATAGGTCTATTATTTCCAGCCCTGTAATAATAGGAGCTCCAACCAAACAATAATTATAAAGTTGACAAAACGACTTAGTTCTCGATCATCTCATGTTGTGGGTAGTTTATAGGAAACCGGCACGGAGTATAACAAGTATCGTCCATTGGTGGCTTTGTGCTTGAGCTCTCTGATTCTATTATGATATTTACCACGAATTGGAAAATTTTATGTTAGGTCTCTCAGTTCTCATTCTTTATTCGAACTTGAAACCAGCAATATGAACAAGCTCATTCTTTATTTCAGTTTGAAACCAGCAATATAAACATGCTCAAACATGTAAACTTTTGGTTAAAACAAAAAAACGACAGACGTAATGTGAAAATTTCGAAATTGTAATACAAATTATTTCTTGTTAGATGTTTAGTTTGTTGTCTTAAAATAACTCCCCCTGCTTCAATTTATATGGCATATTTTGATTAGACATAGAGCTTACGAAATTAAAAAAGAAGAATTGGGAAACTTGTTGTCTTAAATATACCAATATATATGTGTGGTTATAAGTTTTTTTTTTTAATTTTCGTTAAGGATAAATGTGAAGTTTAAGTTACTTTTTTCAAATGTGAAAAACTGTGATTCTTTTTAGAATGGACTAAAAAAATATTGTTTGTATTGGGAAAAAAAATTGACTCGTCATGTGGTCTAATCATATGATGATAGGTGACATAAAAATTGAAGCATTAAAGAAGAATAAAGATCAGAGAACGCATAGGTAAAACACCAATGGGATCGTCTGCAAAGATACCGTGGTTTATAGCTAGAAAAAAAAAATGGGTGCGGAGTGGATAATTAAGGATACTAAAAATCACGAAGATGAAAATTTCATTAATAGCCACGAATATGAAAAGAAATCAGTATAATCCTTGATTGTGCGCGATTGGTTGTTATTACCATAACTGTTACCCGTATAACGGGTAACCAATGTAATAAATATTAATAATGGGCATCAATTAAATTGAGTGAAACAGCTACAAATTGTACTCTTATATAAATCCCCTTACCATAACTTGTACCAACATCGAGAAATTCACAAAATAATACTATAAATTATCAATATTCTTACTATTTTCTGTTGTTAGAAGATTTTATTCTCTCCTATTGAAAAAAGCTACGATTATCAATAAGATTTTTTTTTTAATACTCTCCATATTGTTTTCCATTATTTTTTATCATCTATATTAAAAAAAATGAAGTAAAATTAGTTATTAGAAACTCGAATTATTCTTTTATTTGCTTTGACCACAAACACTATTTTTGGTCGTGAACGGATGGAGTAGTATGTAATGTATAATTTAAATAGGATATTTACTTTCTAAATAAGAAAGAAGATTGTTTACGATATAGGGTCTAATCTTGTCATTTTACTTGTTTCAGTTCATGTATTATTAATGTCCATATTTTTATTCACATTCCATCTCACCAGAATTAGTTATGCGAAAAAGAACATTAGGAACAAAATAATGTTATATGATGTTAAGTTTTATGTAGATTTCAATTGTAATACTTCCTCTGGAACTAAATATTAGTTGTTTAAAATAAAATTTATTTTAAAATATTTAACATTTTAGAAAAATAAGAGAAAACTAAAAAGTATTATAAGAAAATACTATTATTATTAATAATATTAAATATCTTTTTTAGCAATGCTGAAATGACTTCTAAAAACGATAATTTGGACAGAAGGGTGTAGTAGTTTAGCACTGTGGGGTAGCTACACTATGGCAAGGGTGATGAAGCGAGCATTCTTCGCCGAAAAATTATATTGTGCAGTGTATAGATCAAATATTATTATATATATATATATATATATATATATATATATATATATATTATATTATATTTTGAATACCCTCAATATAGTTGAGTGAGGCATTCGAGTAGTCCAAGATGTTCACGAGTTCAATTATATTAAAGATGTTCAAAATGTAATATATAACTATATAAATTATATAAGATAATATTTGATCTATACACACAATATAATTATTCGACAAAGGTTTCGCTTGACCACCCTTGCCATAGCCCATAGTGTAGCTACGCCATCGCCTAATAGAATTATTATTTCCAAATTAGTCAGGACTATGAATTGATAAACATTAGCGTCTCCTTTTTCTTTGCATAATCCTGCAGAACTGAGGCATGCTAAGAGATGTTTGTAGTGCAATTGTACGTGCTCCCTCTATTTCAATTAAGATGATATAGTTTTTTTATTAGTCCGTTTAAAAATAATAATACATTTTTATAATTGAAAATAATTCAACTTTAAACTTTTCATTTTACCTTTAATGAGAAACTTTTATAATCATGCAAATGTATGACCGCATAAAATTTTTATTCCTTAAGCTTTTAAGACCATAAGTTTCAAAAAATTTCTTATTTTTTTTTAAATTTTGTGTCGAGCCAAATTATCTCATCTAAATTGAAACGAAAAAAATATTAGATTCTAAGTACTTCTTTGTTCCATTTGAAATTAATGAAGCGAGATATTTATTATATATGCACCATGTTCTACGTTGACAACCTTTGAGCAATCATTAATTAATTAATTTGTAACGACGCGATTTTCTCATGGTAAAGAGGAGTGATACATGTGAGATTCGGTCTACACGTACCCAATAACTAAAGAGTTGACAAAGCTTTGTAGTTGTAAAGGTCGAAAAGTAAATGATATGTCATTAATTTAATCTTTAAGGAGTATATTTTGTTTCTATTTTGACATTTCTGATTATTTCCGTTGTGTAACTAGTCATCGATGTAAGCACATTAGTTAGGACTCATTAAAATCGAGGTAGTGCCTCGTGTTATTATCTTGGATTCCCACTTCGTTATCACCTCTTGTTATATATTCGTGGGAAATAATAATATGATAAGAAAGTGAAAGCGTCAATGTTAACTTCAAATAGTTAATTATTTTACGCTCGCTCAAATTTAACTAATGGGTTATTCTAACACGAGCATCTGGTGATAGAAGGCTAGAAGCCATCAATCCCGAGATTTGATGCTTAGTTTTAGAGAATAGTCTATTTAAAAGAGAATAAGAAAATGCTTTTTTAAGTGTTACTTCTGTGCAGTGTGCACTGATACACAATGGTATCAATGCACATACACAGTATCAATGATATTACGCACATTTTTTATTATTCAATCATGGTTAAGTAATATGTATTTTTATTTTATTTATTACTTTTTTATTTAATTTTATATGATAAAATTACTATTTGTGGAGTGTATGAAGTTGTTTTTTGACAATATTTTTCCAATATATTTGTAACGACTCAGCCGGTCGTTTTGAGTATATGCATTCGGTTCAACTATTTGAAGTCTTGAGCAGCATCATATGGTGTTATTATGACTTGTGTGAATTGTCAGTTTTAATTTTCAAGTTATTCGGAATTGATTTGGAAGAATGAATTTCATGATTGAAGCTTTAGAGTTGGAATAGTTGACCAAATTTGACTTTTTAGTATTTTCCTCAGATTGGAGTGTTGATAGTTCCTTTAGGTCCGGATGGTGATTTTGGACTCGGGCATATGCCCCGATTTGCATTTGGATATTTCTATAAGGTTTCGGCGCTAATTGGCGAAAGTTGGAAATTTGAAGGTCTGAAAACTTCATAAGTTTGACCAGGAGTTGACTTTGAAAAAATCGGATTCGGATTGTGGTTCCGGCAGTTGGAATACCTTCGTTATGTCATTTGGGACTTGTGTGCAAAATTTGAGTTCACTCCGAGTTTATTTGATATGTTTCGGCGCGAGTTTTGAAAGTTGAAAGCTCAAAAGTTCATCAAGTTTGATTTGAGGTGCGATTCGTCGTTTCGATATTGTTATGTGTGATTTCAGGCTTCGGGTAGATACGTATTAGGTTATGGGACTTGTTGGTATATTTGGATGGGGTCTCGACGGTCTCGGGCGTGTTTCAGATTGATTTCAGACCATTTTCCTTCATGTTTTCATTGCTGGTTGCTATTGGTTTCTGATGCCGCGACTGTCCTTAGCGACCTTGAAGATTGGTATGCGATCGCGTAAAGAAAATCTGGAGCTGGTCATTTTCTTCATCACGTTCACGATTTGATGGCTGCGTTTGCGTAGGGTTGGGATGGTCTTCATCGCGTTCGCATCTGCTTCTACGTGTTCGCGTAGCTTTTATGGCTGAGCTAGGTAGAATGCTGGTTATCTCTTCGCGTTCGCGTGGTTGTATCTGCGAACGCATAGTTCTATCAGTCTTGTGGATCGCGATTGCATCATTTTCAGGAGCAGTGTTTTTTTCTTTTTCGCAATCGAGATGGTATTTCCGCAATTGCGATTCATTGATTCGTCCAGAGATTATAAATACTTTAATTTCGAGGGTTTTGGCCATTTTTGCATATTTGAAGCTATGGAGCTCGGATAGAGACGAATTTTGAAGTGATTTTCACCATATGGATTGGGGTAAGTGTTCTCTACTTGGTTTCGGTTATATTTCAATAATCTATCTTCGTTTTTGGCATTTCATTGAGGATGTCAATAGAGAAATTGAGGGTTTTGTCCAAAGTTTCATAGAGTGAATTTTTGAGTTTTGAACAGCGATTCAGAGTCGGATTTGAGTGAAATTAGTATCGTTGGACTCATAATCGAATGGGTTATCGAATTTTGTAAGTTTTGTCGGGTTCCGAGGTGCGAGCCCGAGTTTGACTTTTTGGTTGACTTTGGGCTTTTGATTAAAGATTCGACCTTTATCATTTGTAATTGTTTCCTTAGGAATTATTTGATGTATTTGAGTTGCTTTTGGCTAGTTTCGAGCCGTTCGGAGGTTGGTACGCGCGGGATGTCATTTTTGGAGTATCGTTTGGCTTGCTCGGTATTGGATTTGGCTTCTTTGAGGTAATTAACACTTATAAACTTGGTGTTGAGGGTATGAATCCCTGAATCTACGTGATATGTGTTGGTTTTGAGCTGAAGCACATGCTAGGTGACAGGCGTATGGGCGTGCACCATGTGAATTATGACTCGATTGATTATGTAGTACTGTGTAGTGACCCAATCTTATTTCTATTCATGAAATTTCTACGTGCTAGAGTAATTGAGCTGCGATCCATATTAGAAACTATGTCTAGGCTATATGCTTATCCTGTTGAGACCCACTAAGGTCATTTCTGCTATTGAGTTATTTGCTTACATTGCAATTTCATACTCAGTCATACTCATTCATTTGCATATCATATCTCCGTCTATGTTGCCATTTAGTGATACATCATATCATCGTTTTTGGGCTAATTTTCGTAGCATTGTGAGCCCAAGAGACTAGAGAGATTGATGACTGAGTTGAGGTCTGAGAGCCGGATTATAAGTGATATTGATGGCGGGCTGCATGCCGTAGCAGGTATTATTGATTCATGGTTGGATCGGGCTGCATGCCGTAGTAGGTATTATTGATTCATGATTGGATGGCTGCACGACGCAGTAGGTATTATTGATTCATGATGGGATCAGGCTGCACGTCACAGCAGGTATTATTGATTCATGATGGGATCAGACTGCATACCGCAGCAGGCTTTATTGATTTATGCCATGATTGGCTTATTATAGCACTTGGGCTGGATCTGCCCCTTCCGAAGTCTACACACCCACAGTAAACGCAGTTACTATTGATGCATTTGGGCTGGATCTACCCTAGGCTTGATCTGCCATGTACAGTGCTGAGTGACTGAGTGTGTTGAGGGCTGGATCTATCATGTTCAGTGCTGAGTGATTGAGTATGTTGAGTGAATGAGCATGATAAGTAGAAAGTGTAAGACAGTGAGATTGAGTACTCTGAGAGTGTGAATTTATGAATTCATCACTATGAAGCATTGTATTTGACATGCATACTTGACATACAGGCATAGAGATGCATTTTCTCATGCTACGTGGTTTTGGTGACATTCATGATTTCACGTGTACTTTGATATGTAGGCATAGAAAAGTACTTTCCTCATGCTATCTGATAATGAAACATCTTATTTATTGTTGAAAGTTTTTGGAGAAAATCAAAGGTTTCTGACTTACTCATATTTTAGTGATTTCGGTGAAGGATTTGGGTTTTACTGTTATACCTCAAAAGCATGACTATTTTCCGTAACTGTGAATGAGCTGAGCATTATATATCTGAGTTATTTCCTTTATCACTTTTATTATATTGTTATGAACTGTGGTTGGCTATTAGTGCAGGACTCCGACTTTTGTCCCAGCTCGTCACTACTTTCAGCCTAAGATTAGGTTTGTTACTTATTGAGTATATGGGGTCAGTTATACTCATACTACACTTTTGCACCTTGCGTGTAGATTTTTGATGCTAAATGTTGCTGTGTATGGCGGGAGCTAGCATTGAAGACGTACTTGTATTCCGATTATAGCTGCCTCTTGTTCATGGTAGCCTTAGACTTATGAAAATCTGTTTATGCACATTTCGAACAGATGATGTATTTATTTCATACTAGCTTTGTGAACTCTAAATCTTAGAAGCTCAAGATTTTTACTACTAGTCCTTGGGAATTCTTTGTATAAAAGTTCAGTATATTATCATTATTTCTCTCAATAAATCTCATTTGAATTGGATTGTTGCTAATTGGCTTACCTAGCGTGTTAGGCTAGGTGCCATCGCGACTAGTTGGATTTTGGGGCATGACAAATTGGTATTTAGGTTCTATGAGTCATGATCAAGTGTTTAGTGGAGTCTTGCGGATCGATATGATGACGTCTATACCTATCTTCGAGAAGCTATAAGGCATTTAGGATATACTTCCCATCTTTCGATGTTTTGGTGATGCCCTGTTTGGAGGACTTGAGGCCAGGTTTAGACCGCAGCTTGGGCTCAGTAGTTTCGGTTGTGTGAGTTTATGCTTTTGGACTTATATGTCTGGTAGTGTCTCTATAAGTGAAATTTATGGCTCGGTGAGTGGTTGGATGGCTATATGATGAAGTATGATGTGACTGCAGGATGTGTTCAGATGGTTTGAATGTGACAAGAAGAGTTTTCTTGGGATGTAAAAAGGACTATTGGGTATTTGATTTCTTCCGTAATGTGTTGTACAGTCTCGAGTTATAATCATAATGCGGAATCTTTCATGTTGTTTATTTGCGGAACGAAGTAGATTTTCATGTCTTGTTGATGAGTTCAGAATCGGGAAGATTAAGGGACTGCATATTAGTCGTGGTTGTGAAAGGGTATGGCGAGATGCCAGTTTGAGACTAAGCAGGTCGGTTATCACCGGTGTGGTAATCTACGGATATGTGATCCTTATGATGTTGTGTGGAGGACTTCTTTTCCACTAGTGGGTTATATTTGTGCGATTTGAGTTTGGATCTGTTGTAATAATTGACCTGACTGTCACAAGGATTAATGCGAGATTTACAGATGATTTGAGGTATTAGATGTTTTGTGTTACATGAGCTTATAAAGGATTGAGTTGAATTTCGGCGGGATTATGGAAGTAATAGAGTATGGGTATTATGAGTTATTGAGTGTATTGTTCTATGGCTTTGAGCCAAGTGGGGGAGTCTGTTGTCGATGAGTTGATTGCATTGTTATGTGTTATACAGGTTCCGGTTCGAGGCATACTTGTGAATCAGATATCACTTGCGGAGGTTGAGATTGAGAATGACTCGAGTAAAGGAATTTTTGGATACAATTTATGATACATTTTATGGGTATATGGGAATCATTGAATGAGTTGTTATTCGTGGAAGATATAGTGCGCATGGAGTAGGAATTTGCTCGGTTGCGTTAAGGAGGATTACTTCTTTGGGTGTTGTCGTGCTAATGGGGCATATGTCGTTCGACCCATTCGGGTGGTGCGATTGATATTTGAGTGGAGTAGATGACTCTCGGGAAGTTTCTAACAGATTCAAGATTTATATGTAGCAATTGAGAATTTTTCGGATTTGTATATAGCTAGAATCTGAGATTTACATTGGATGGTGTCGAGGCTCGTAGTATTTCTATATCATTATGGATTGTATATTTCAGTATTATGAAGGTGAAGTAAACGACTTTAGATTCATAGAATGTCTCTTCAGAGTGGGTCTCTCGGTTGTGGTACTTTTGGGGTGCTTAAGAGATAGCGGCTTATGGGCCTTAGGGCGGAGTGGTTTTATGCTAGGATATCTTGTGGTGAGCTTTGGGTAAGGATCGTGGTGTTCTGGCAAGGAGAAGTGTCAGCTTGAGGGTAATTCAGAAGGAACTCAAAGAAATAGGACAGCTTGGTAGCAGGTTGGATCAGCATGGTAATGGATAAGGTTCTTTGGGTACTTATGATATGGTGAGTCTCTACAGGTGTTATGGGGCAATACTCTTGGGTTTGACGACCTGCGTTACTTGGTTGAGTTAGAGAGATTCAGTTCTGATAGTTTAGTTA
Organism: Nicotiana obtusifolia; assembly: GCA_002018475.1. Taxonomy (NCBI): domain Eukaryota; kingdom Viridiplantae; phylum Streptophyta; class Magnoliopsida; order Solanales; family Solanaceae; genus Nicotiana; species Nicotiana obtusifolia. The sequence continues at coordinate 290,078 of MCJB01008888.1, forward strand.
TGTTCAAATGGATTTCGGATAGTTCTCGATGGTTTCTACCACGGTTTGAGATGGATATTTCCTACCGGTGCGAGGAGCATGTTGCGTATTGTGATTTTCTCCTGGATGTGGTTAAATGGAAGATTTATGATTGATCGGGTATATATCCTACTGGTGACTCATAGTTGATTATGGGATTCTCATGCTTTTCATGTGATGACATGATAGATGCGGTGTGTTTTGTGGGATTGAGATTTGCATGTGCAAGGTCATGTTTCAATTTTGAAAGGAAGGTCATGAATTCTTATGTAACATGGACGGTTTCAGATGACTAGATGAATGTTATAACTACCTGGTAATGCCTGAGAGGGTGCATATTTCAGAAGGCGCATTGTGTTTTGACTTACAGATGCTTCATTGGTATTGCAGTACTCGCCTGGTTGATCGATTGCTGATGTCTAGATTTTTTTCTGTGGCATGAAAGAATTATAGAAATATTTCCCGTGCATGATTGTGTGTGAGAGATGTGATAATCATTCGAGCAGTGGAGTTGGGATCAGATGTGGTGATTCGTGTGTTCTATGGATTTCGAGACTGGGAGTAGCAAATCGTTTCATGGTTGTGTACTGTGAAGATGTGGCCAAGCTAGCCAGATGATAGTATGTGTTATGGCTAGGTCATTGTGGGCTTTCGGAGGGTTATATATTAATTAGTGGATGACCAGAGTTGATTTGGGGGACCATTGGCAGGCCCAATGAGGATGTGTATTTTACACCGGGTCGGACTAGTTGACTCCGTACTATTGTTGAGGGATGTGCCATTTAGTTAGGATTTATCTCATTTATATCTAGTATGTTCTATGTAGTACTCTTCTATGCTACGAGGAGTTGTGATTTGTGAGTTATGTGCACACATGGTGCGGTTCTGCTTGGGCCTTGTAGTGGAATTCAAGCGAGATGGTGATTTGGGGTGTGGAATGGGGGATTGAGCCTTTGTTTATGGTCTTCTCGGGTTGTGGTATATTGTGTTGTTTGCTTCTCCATGGTTACGGTCATCACTTATGTACTTGATGCCGAATTACTTTTGGTTGTTGATTTTGAGCATTAGGGGCTCGAGGTATTTCATATGGATCGATGTTGTATTGCAGCGGGGTTATGATGGTATATGAGCCTTTGTGATAGATTCGTGTGTTTTGGTTCTACGGTGTGATGGGTTTTTAGCATTGCGTTATGGTAGTTCTTGTTGAGCTTGCGGGATGGTTATCTCATTTGAGTCATTTTTTATTTTTGAGTGCATTTGAATTGTTGTGTATTGGTGCACGTATTGTACAGTTTGTGGCTCTAGGTAGTATTGGTGTGGCATGTCAGTAGAGTAGCTTGTATATGATGAGGTGAAGCCTTTCGGCCTGAAGTGATTACTATCGAATTTGATTACGGTATGCTTGGGAGGATAATGTCGGAAGTCGGTTAGAAATTTTCTATAGCTCTTGTTGAAGGAGGGGGAGCTCCATGATTTGTTGATCTGATGAGTGGTAATGAGTTTCTTCGTGTTTCTTTCATCATCTGCAGTGTACGAAGGTTTTGAACGAGGTTTTATTTGATATGAGGTTTACTACCGGTATCGGGTTCCTGATCGGGAATTATTGATATGAGTATGCAAGTTGTGTGGTATATCATGTGATTACATCTTGGGTTATGGTTATTGCTTGATACTACTTGTTTAGAGTTATACAGTGTGTAGATGCAATATTTGGGTCTTGTAAGGGATTCCAGATGTTGGAAATTGTGTTCCAAGGTTTATGGGCTAAGGCTGAGTTAAGGATCTTCAGTTATGTTGTGTCATCAGGCTTATATGGATTAGGGTGACATGGGATCACCTCCGGGTAAGTTCATGGTAAGGTTACACAGAGAGTTGACGGCTTAGAAACGACTCTTGGCATGTTTGAGGACGAACATATGTTTAAGTAGAGGAGAATGTAACGACCCAGTCGGTTGTTTTGAGAATATGCATTCCGTTAAGCTATTTGAAGTCCTGAACGTCATCGTATGATGTATTATAACTTGTGTGAATCGTCAATTTTGGTTTTCAGGTTATTCAGAATTGATTTGGAAGAATGAATTTCACGATTGAAGCTTTCGAGTTGGAATAGTTGACCAATTTTGACTTTTAGTATTTAACCTCAGATTGGAGTGTTGATGGTTCCGTTAGGTCCAGATGGTGATTTTAGACTCGGGCGTATGCCCGGATTTGCATTTGGATATTTCTAGAAGTTTGAAGGTTTGAAAAGTTCATAAGCTTGATTGAGAGCTGACTTTGAAGAAATCGGGTTCGGATTGTAGTTCCGGGAGTTGGAATAGCTTCGTTATGTCATTTGGGACTTGTGTGCAAAATTTGAGTTCATTTCGAGTTGGTTTGATATGTTTCGGCGCGAGTTTTGGAAGTTGAAAGTTCAAACGTTCATTAAGTTTGATTTGAGGTGCAATTCAGCGTTTCGCTGTTGTTATGAAGGATTTCAGGCCTCGAGTAGGTCTGTGTTAGGTTATAGGACTTGTTGGTATATTCGAACGAGGTTCTGAGGTGCTCGGGCGTGTTTCGGATTAATTTTGAACCATTTTTTTTCATGTTTTCGTTGCTGGTTGCTGCTGGTTTTTGATGCCTCGACTGTCCTTTGCGAATGCGAAGATTGGTATGCGATCACATAGATGAAACCTTGAGCTGCACATTTTCTTCATCGCGGTCGCGATTTGATGACCGCGTTTGCTTAGAGTTGGGATGGTCTTCATCGCGTTCGCGTATGCTTCTACGTGTTCGCGCGTTTGGGGCTGAGCTAGGCAGAATGCTGGTTATCTCTTCATGTTCGCGTGGTTGTTTTAGCAAACACATAGTTCTATCAGTCTTGTAGATCGCGTTCGCCAGTCTGTTGCTGTGATCACGTAATGCATTTTCAGGAGCAGTGCTTTTTTCTTCTTTGCGATCGCGATGGTATTTCCTGATCGCTATTCATTGATTCGCCCAGTGATTATAAGTATTCTAATTTCGGGGTTTCGGCCATTTTTTTATATTTGGAGCTATGAAGCTCGGATTAAGATGAGTTTTGAAGTGATTTGCAGCATATGGATTGGGGTAAAGTTCTTTACTCGGTTTCAATTTTATTTCATGTATCTATCTTTGTCTTTGGCATTTGATTGAGGATTGCAAGAGAGAAATTGGATGGGTTTTTCCTAAAGTTTCATAGAGTGAATTTTTTGAGTTTTGAATATCGATTTAGAGTCGAATTTGCATGAAAATTAGTATGGTTGGACTCGTAATCGAATAAGTTACCGGATTTTATAAGTTTTGTCGGGTTCCGAGGTGTGGGCCAGGGTTTAACTTTTGGTTGAACACCGCAATGGAGAAGAATTGATATTTATATACAATTAACCCTCTCTATAACAATCTCTCTATAAGAGTGGATGGTTGTTATACAGCGATGCTGTTATAGTGTGGTCTAACTATATATATTTATAACACGCCGCAACTGAGAAGACATATTTTATTATATTTGGCTGTGGTGACTGTACCGTTTTGCTTTGAGAAATTGAGCAAAAGTGTTATTCTGGGACCCTCTGTGTGATGAATCGATAGGTCATCTTGAGTTTTAGCCTTTACTTTCGTATTTCGAGACTTCGACTAGCTCCATTTAGTATTCCTCGATTTGTGTGCGCAGTCCTTGTCTTGTTCTAGAAAGTTTTTATGTGGAAAATTGAAGAAAATATGAAATTTTGCCTTAAAAATAATTTGAGTTGACTACGGTTAATATTTTATGTAAACAGAGCCGGATTAGTGTTTTGACGGTCCCGGTGGGTCCGTATTGTGATTTCAGACTTGGGTGTATGCCCAGAATTGATTTCGGAATTCCGTAGGTCGAATCGTGTTGATTTGCCAAATTTTGGCAATTTAAAGTTGAAAGGTTTGATCGTAGATTGACTTTTAGCTATCAAGCCCGGAATTTGATTTTTGGACTTGGGATAGGTCCGTTATGGTATTTAGAGGTTGTCTACAAAATTCGGTGTTGTTTGGAGTTGATTTGATAGCATTTGGATATTTAGTTGTAATTTTAGAAATCCTTGAACTTTACTTTGGAATTCATGTGTTTTAGAGTTTCAATTTGTAGTATTAGATGTTATCTTTGTGTTTTGATCACACGAGCGAGTTCATGTGATATTTTTAGAATTGTGTGGATGTTTGGATTGGAGCCTCGAGGGCTCGGATGAGTTTCTGACATGTTTCAGAATGGTTTTGAATTAAAATTTGACCATTGGTGTTGCTGGTGCTTAGGTATCGCAATTGCGAGCACCAACATCTCAATTGCAAAGGTGACGGTAGGGGCTCAATTGTCGCAATTGCGACATCCCCTTCGCATTTGCGGAGTCTGGAAAATTTTTCCCTTGGTTTGCCATTACGAACATTTGTTCGCATTGCCAAACTCCCAACTTCGCAATTGCAAATTCTTTTCTTGCAAATATGAGGTTTCATGAGGCTATCAGGGTTTGCAAATGCGAGCCCCTGTCTGCAATTGCGATGGTTCGGAAATGCGAATCCTATGCCGCAAATGCAACATCTGCAACTGGTAAAAGGGCTAGGACACGGGAATTTTTGAAACATTCTCTCATTTTTGAACCGTAGACTCGATAGGAGGTAATATTGAAGAGGGAGTTTATTCTACCAACTTTGGGTAAGTGATTTTAATCCATTTCTAATCATCTTCCATCAATTTATCTTTGATTTTAAAATCAAAATCATGAATTAAAGTAAAAAAAATTGTGAAACCTTGTCAAGATTTTGAAAAATAATAAATTGGGTTTTGAGAGTCGATTTCGACTAGAATTTTAAAATTAATCACATATATGAACTCGTGGGGTCATGGGTAGTCGGAATCTACCATTGGACACAGGTTTTGGCTGGGCGGGCCTCAGTTTGACTTTTGTTCACTTTTTAAAAAAAGTATAAAGATCTTAGCTTTGTCTATTGTAATTGATCTCCATAGCATTGTCTGATAATATTAAGTCGATATTTGTTAAATTCGTTTGATTTGGAGGCGAACTTTAGAGTAAAAGCCCTGGTTGAGCTTTGATTTGATTGCAGAGCGAGGTAAGTGTTGGGTCTAATTTTGATTTGAGGAAATTAGGAACCCTTGACCTTCATGTTATGTGAATTACATATGAAATGGAGTATATGCGAGGTGATGAGTGTATACACACCGTCAAAATAATTGTTTCCATATTTTCTCGTATTTCATGAATTATCTCATTGCATGCCTTAATTGCTACAAGCTTTAATTGCTTACTATGTCGTACGTTGTTACTTGTCATTAATTATTCTTGTATTGAATTGTTTGTCTCTTTCATGAATCTGTGATTAATTGCTACTTGCATTAACTATTTTACCTGCACACATTAATTGTCACACTTTACTTGTCTTGTTGTTTTTGTAATATTTGTGCATTCCTTTGATTATTACGTGGTTCATTAATATCTTTGTACTCATACTCGTGATTGCAAAAATTCTTTTAAATTGAGTTATTGGATTTTTATGTTTATTGAAATTGCTTTGGATCGGGTTGCACACAGCAATAGGAAGTGAAGGATAATAAATTGAAATGGTAGAATAAGGGAGGATTTTGATATTGATAAATGATGATTTGGTGGGATCACGTTGCGACTGCAATAGTTGTGTACATAATACTTGATATTGGTAAATAATTATATGGTGTAATAAGGGACGATTATGACATGGATTATGATTAGATGGTGGGATCGGGTTGCGCGCCCCAACGGATTGTATACATGATTTTTTATACTGATAAATAATGCTATGGTGAAATAAGGGAGGATTGTGTGTGTACAGTGGGATCGGGTTACGCCCTACAATGCATTGTGTGTGTCGGACTCGTTATTGTTATTATGTTAATTTTCAGCATTTTTATTTGAAATTACGAGGTCAGTTATTCTGGGTTCTCTGATTGTGAGTTTTGAGTTCATTCTCATAAATTTACTGCCTTACTTTTGTTCCCTGTTATTCTTTTTATTGCTGCATACCGGTTATTGTAAGTGACCTGCTTTAGCCCCGTCACTACTTCGTCGAAGTTAGGCTCGGCACATACAGAGTACATGGGGTCAGTTGTATTTATACTACACTCTGCACTTCTTGTGCAGATACCAGAGTTGGTGCTAATGGAGTTCAGTAGATTTTCTAGGATCCAATTGTTAATGGAGACTTGAGGTACAACTGCACAGTGTTTGCAGCCCTGAAGTCCCCATCCCTCCTATCTGTATTTTTTTTCTGAGTTTTAAAACAATGTATTTTATTTATACCATGTTTGTTACATTCTAGATGTTCATGTACTCGTAATAATGATTTTTGGGTTATGTTTAGACTCGCTATTCAGTATTATTATACTATACTTCAGTATTATTATACTATACTTCAGACTTATTTGGTTTCCATTGATAATAAATTGTCACAAAATTGTTAAAAATCAGTTAATTCTCTGTTCGTGTCAGCTTGCCTAGCAAGTAGATGTTAGGCACCATCATAACCCCGAGGTTGGGATTTCGGATCGTGACAAGTTGGTATCAGAGTTCTAGGTTGCCTAGGTTTCACGAGTTATTATCAAGCTTAGTAGAGTCTAGATTATCGGTACGGAGACGTCTGTACCTATCTTCCAGAGGCTATGAAGTTTTAGGAAAAATTTTACTTCTTTCTTTCTCTATCGTGCGATTTCATTCTATCGTTAATGATTGAACCATTCTATTCTTGTTTCTCACGCAGATAGCGGGAACAAGCACATTATATGTAGTTGGAAAAGAGCCAGAGCCCTCTGTGGTAGCTACTACCAGGAGCAAAGGCCAAGGCAAAGGGAGAGCTCACCCTAGAGCTCGAGTAGCAGCAGCTCAGACCGTACCCGTCAGACCGGCTCAGGTCCCAGAGGAATTGATAGCCACTCCAATGCTTCAGAATGCTCTAGTCTTTTTGGTGGGCCTTATAGAGAGTGTGGCCCAAACCGGTGCATTTTCGGTGGCACTAGCCGTCTCTCAGGCTGGGGAAGGAGCACAAACTCCCGCTACTCACACCCTGGAGCATGTGGCTCCCCTATATCAAACTCCAGCATCCCAGCCAGTTGGGGTAGTTTAGCAGGTTGTTGCGCCACAGGCCAGGGATAGGATGTCTTCTAATGCCTTGTTGAGGCTAGATAAGTTTACCAAGCTATTTCCTATTCATTTTAGCGGTGCACCTTTTGAGGACCCACATGATTACTTGGACCATTGCAGGAGGTGTTGCACAACTTGTGTATTGCTGAGGCTAATAGGGTCGACTTTACAGTGTTCCAGATGACCAGTTCTGCCAAGAGATGGTGGAGAGATTATCTGTTGACTAGACCAGCTGGTTCGCCTACACTATCCTGGGACCAGTTTTCACAGTTATTTCTAGAGAAGTTCATTCCTTTCACTCTAAGAGAGGAGTATCACATGCAGTTTGATCGCCTTCAGCAGTGTGGCATGACTGTCACCTAGTATGAGACTCGATTTGTGGACCTAGCTCGCCATGTCATTATTTTTCTCCCTATTGAGAGGGAGAGAGTGAGGAGATTCATCGATGGGCTCACCTTCAGTATCAGGCTACAGATGTCCAAGGAAAATGGGGACGATATTTATTTTCTGAGGGTTGTAGATATTGCTAGACGGACCGATATGGTTCGTGGTCAGGAGAAGGGCCCGGTGTTTGATAAGAGGCCTCGTCATTCTGGTTGTTTCAGTGGTGCTTTATCTGGAGGCAGGGGTACTTTTGGCAGAGGGCATCCTCATAGGCCATTTCAGTCACCGCTCCAGGCATCCCATAGTGCCTTGGGTAGTCTTGGTCCTTATGTATCTCATCCTAGGCAGCCAACCTACAGTGCACCATCACCTCCTATCAGTGCGCCTCCGATACAAAGCTACCACCGTGGTTATCCTGCCCGTTCGGCTCAGTTTCTGCTTCAGCAGCCACATCAGCAGGATAGGTGTTTTGAGTGTGGGGGTATAGGTCACCTTAGGAGGTACTGTCCTAGATTATTGAGCAGCATGCCACATCAAAGTTCTCGTCCTATGGTTCCAGCACTAGTTGTTTCACCGCCCGCTCAACCGGTCGGAGGTAGAGGTCAGGCCATTAGAGGTGGAGGTCAAGCCATTAGAGGTGGAGGCCAGCCAGCTAGAGGCCGTTCAAGAAGCAGAGGTCAGGGTGGTGGGGCCCAACATTATTTTTATGCAATTCCTAGCTAGACTTGAGGCCGAGTCATCTGAAGCCGTTATTACAAGTATTATTCCAGTTTTCCATAGAGATGCTTCAGTTCTAATTGATCCGGGCTTTACTTATTCCTACGTGTCATCCTATTTTGCTTCATATCTGGTTGTACCTCGTGACACTTTGAGTGCTCTTGTGTATGTGTCTATGCCTATGGGAGATTATATTGTTGTGGATCATGTCTATCGCTCGTGTGTGATTACTATTGGGAGTCTTGAGACTAGTGTAGATCTCCTACTTCTTGATATGGTGGACTTTGATATTATTTTGGACATGGATTGGCTGTCACTGTATCATGCTATACTAGACGTTCATGCCAAGACGGTGACCTTAGCCATGTTGGTGTTGCCTCAATTAGAGTGGAGAGGGACTCTTGGTCACTCTACCAGCAAGGTTATTTCGTATGTGAAGGCTCGACGTATGGTCGAGAAGGGATGCTTAGCTCATTTGGCCTATATTCGCGATTCTAGTGCGGAGGTTCCTTCCATGCATTTGGTACCGATTGTGCGTGAGTTTCCAGAGGTGTTTCTTGCAGATTTGGCTGGGATGCCCCCGATAGATACAACTGACTTCTGTATTAATTTGGCTTTGGGCACTCAACCCATTTCTATTTCACCATACCTTATGGCCCCACCTGAGTTAAAGGAACTGAAAGAGTAGTTGCAAGATTTGCTCGATAAGAGATTCATTAGATCTAGTGTCTCGCCTTGGGGTGCCCATGTTTTTCGTGAAGAAGAAATATGATTCGATGAGGATGTGTATAGAATATCGGCAGTTGAACAAAGTCACTATCAAGATCAAGTATTCATTGCCGAGGATTGTTCACTTATTTGACCATCTTCAGGGTGACAAACTATTTTTGAAGATCAATTTGAGGTCTGGCTACCATCAGTTGAAGATTAGGGCATTAGATGTCCGTAAGACAATTTTTCGGACTCGGTATGGGCATTATGAGTTCCTAGTGATGCATTTGGGTTGATAAATGCCACCATCAGCATTTATGGATTTGATGAATCGAGTATTTAAAGCCTACTTGGATCTTTCTTGATCGTATTCATTGATGATATCTTGATCTACTCCCACAGTTAGGAGGAGCATGCACAGCATCTTCGAATTATACTTCAAACTCTAAGAGATATTCAGTTGTATGCCAAGTTCTCAAAGTGTAAGTTTTGGTTGGACTCGGTTGCCTTTTTGGGGCATGTTGTATCGGCCCAGGGCATTAAAGTGGATCCTAAGAATATTAAGGCAATTCAAAACTGGCCTAGACCTACTTTAGCTATAGAGATTCGGAGTTTCCTGGGTTTGGCGGGTTATTATCGTCTGTTGGTGGAGGGGTTTTCATCCATAGCAGTCCCACTGACTAGATTGACCAGAAGGGTGCCTCATTCAGGTGGTTCGATGAGTGTGAGTTGGGCTTTCAGAAGCTCAAGATAGCTTTGACTACGGCGCCAGTGTTGGTGTTGCCCACAGATTCAGGATCCTACACGGTGTATAGTGATGCATCGCGCATTGGGCTCGGTGCAGTATTGATGCAGGATGGTAGGGTGACTGCATACGCATCGCGACAACTGTAAGTTCATGAAAAGAATTACGTTGTTCATGACTTAGAGTTGGTAGTCATTGTTCATGCACTGAAGATTTGGAGGCATTACTTATGTGGCGTGTCGTGTGAGGTATTCACGGATCATCGGAGTCTACAGTATTTGTTCAAGTAGAAGGATCTCAACTTGAGGTAGCAGGGGTGGTTAGAACTGTTGAAAGACTATGATATTACCATTTTGTATCACCCTGGGAAGACCAATGTGGTGGCTGATGCATTGAGTAGAAAGGCTGCGAGTATGGGTAGCATACGTATATTCCAGCTGGTGAGAAGCCGCGAGCATAAGATGTTCAGACCTTGGCCAATCAGTTCGTGAGATTAGATATTTCGAAGCCCAACCGTTTCCTAGCTTGCTTGTCCTTAAGTAAATGGTGCGGCACTGGGGTGCCAAGCAGGTTACTGTTGGAGATGATGGGGTGTTACGGATACAGGGTCGGATTTGTGTGCCCAATATGGATGAACTTCGTGAGTAGATTCTTGAGGAGGCCCATAATTTACAGTAATTCATTCGTCCGGGTGCCGCCAAGATGTATCAGGACTTGAGGCAGCATTATTGGTGGAAGAGAATAAAGAAAGATATAGTTGCACATGTGGCTTGGTGTCTGAATTGTCAGCAAGTAAAGTACGAGCATCAGAGGCCTGGCGTTTTGCTTCATAAGCTTGAGATTCCCGAGTGAAAATGGGAGTGTATTACCATGGATTTTGTTGTTGGGCTCCCACGGACTTTGAAGAAATTCGACACGGTATAGGTCATTGTGGACTGGCTGACCAAGTAGGCACATTTCATTCTAGTAGCATTTTATTATTCAGAGCGGTTGGCTAAGATCTATATCCACGAGATTGTTCATCTTCACAGTGTGCTGGTGTCCATCATTTCAGATCGGGGTACACAGTTCATATCATACTTCTAGAGGGTTGTATAGCGTGAGTTAGGCACATAGGTTGAGTTGAGTACAACATTTCACCCAGACGAACGGACAGTCCGAACGCACTATTCAAATATTGGAGGATATGCTTCGCGCTTGTGTTATGGATTTTGGGTGTTCTTGGGATCCGTTCCTGAGCTTGAGGAGTTTGCCTATAACAAAAACTACCAATCGAGTATTTAGATGGCTCCTATGAGGTATTATACGGGAGACAGTGTTGTTCGCCAGTCGGTTGGTTTGAGCCGATAGAGGCTTGGTTGTTGGGTACCGATTTGGTTCAGGATGCTTTGGAAAAGGTTAGGATGATTGAAGATCAACTTCGCACAACTCAATCTAGGTAGAAGAATTATGCCAATCGGAGAGTTCATGATGTTGCATTTATGGTTGGTGAGAGGGTATTGCTACGAGTTTCGCCTATGAAGGGTGTGATGAGATTCAGGAAGAAGGGCAAGTTAAGACCTAGGTGTATCGGACCTTTTGAGATTCTTGAGAGAGTGGGTGAGGCGAACTACAAGCTTGAATTGCCACCTAGTTTATCAGCAGTCCATCCGATGTTCCATGTCTCCATGCTCCAAAATTATCACGGTGATCCGTCCCATGTGATAGATTTCAGCTCACTCCAATTGGACAAGGATTTGACTTATGAGGAGGAGTTGGTGGCTATTCTAGCCCGTCAAGTCCGGAAGATGAGTTCTAAGAGTTATCCCTAAGTTATTGTATAGTGGGGAGGTCAGCCAATCGAGGGAGCCACGTGGGAGTCCGAGTCTGACATCCGGAGTAGATACCCACAACTTTCACCAGTCTAGGTACCTTTCTATATCCGTTCGAGGATGAACTTTTGTTTTAGAGGTGCAGAATGTGATGATCTGAAAGGTCATTTTGTATTTTAGCCTTTACTTCCATGTCCCGAGACCTCGACTAGCTCCATTTAATGTTCCTCAATTTGCGTGCATAGTTCGTGTCTTGTTTCGAAAAGTTTTTTTGTTAAAAATTGAAGAAAATGTGAAATTTTGCCTTCCAAAATGATTTGAGTTGACTATAGTCAAGATTTTTTGTAAATGGACCCGGATTAGTGTTTTGACGGTCCCGGTAGGTCCATATGTGATTTCGGACTTGGCGTATAGGTCAAATCGTGTTGATTTGCCAAAATTTGGGAATTTGAAATTGATAGGCTTGACTGTAGGTTGAATTTTATCTATCGAGCTCGGACTTTGATTTTTGGACTTGGGATAGATCCGTAATGGTATTTCGAACTTGTCTGCAAAATTCGGTGTCGTTTGGAGTTGATTTGATAGGATTCGGATGTCTAGTTGTAATCTTAGAAATTCTTGAACTTTACTTTGAAATTCATGCATTTTAGAGTTCAATTCGTAATTTTAGATGTTATTCATGTGTTTTGATCGCGCGAGTAAGTTCATATGATATTTTTAGACTTGTGTGGATGTTTAGGTTGGAGCCTCGAGGGCTCGGATGAGTTTTGGACATGTTCCGAAATGGTTTTGAACTAAATTTTGACTGTTGGTGTTACTGCTATTCAGGTATCGCAATTGCGAGCACCAGCATTGCAATTGCGATGGTGACAGTGGGGGCTCAGTTGTCGCAATTTTGACATCCCTTTCGCATTTGTGAAGTCTGCCAGATTTTTGCCTTTGTTCGCAATTGCGATCATCTTTTCGCATTTGCCAAACTCCCAACTTCGCAATTCCAAAGTCTTTTCTCACAAATGCGAGGTTTCATGAGCCTGTCAGGGTTCACAAATGCAAGCCCTGGTCTGCAATGGCGAGGGTTCACAAATGTGAATCATGTGTCGTAAATGCGACATGTGCAACTTGTAAAAGGGCTGGGAGACAGGATTTTGGAAACATTCTCTCATTTTAGAACCCTAAACTCAGTAGGAAGTGATTTTGAAGAGGGAATTTCATCTACAAACTTTGGGTAAGTGATTCCAATCCATTTCTAATCATGTTCCATTAATTTATCTTATATTTTAATATCAAAATCATGTGAATCAAAGTGAAAAATTGTGAAACCTTGTCAAGTTTTTGAAAAATAAGAAATTGAGTTTTGAGAGTCGATTTGGACTCTGATTTTGAAACTAATCACATATATGAACTCGTGTGGTCATGGTAGTCGGAATCTACCATTGGACTCAGGTTGTGACCAAGCGAGCTCCAGTTTAACTTTTGTTGACTCTTTGGAAAAAGTGTAAAGATCTTAGCTTTATATATTGTAATTGATTTCCCTAGAATTATTTGATAATATTAAGTAAATTTTGGTTAGATTTGATTGTTTTGGAGGCGAGCTTTAGAGGAAAAGCCCCCATTGAGCTTTGATTTGATTGTGGAGCGAGGTAAGTGTTGGGTCTAATCTTGATTTGAGGAAATTAGGAACCCTTGAATTTCATGTTATGTGGATTACGTATGGAACATTGTATGCGAGGTGACGAGTGTATATACGCCGTCAAAATAATTGTTTCCATGTTTTCTCGTATTTCTTGAATTATCTCATTCCACGCCTTAATTGTTACATGCTTTAATTACTTACTATGCCATAAATTGTTACTTATCATTAATTATTCTTGTATTGAATTATTCGTCTCTAGCATGACTCCTTGATTAATTGCTACTTTCCTTAACTGTTTTACCTGCACACCTTAATTGTCACGTACTTATCTTGTTGTTTTTGTAATATATGTTGCATTTCTTTGATTATTACGTGGTTCATTTATTGCCTTGTACTCATACTCTTGATTGTAGAAATTCTTGTAAATTTAATTATTGGATTGTTAATGTTTTTTGAAATTGTTTGTGGATCGGGTTGCACGCCGCAACGGGAATTGAAGGATGATAAATTGAAATGGTGGAATAAGGGAGGATTTTGATATTGATAAATGATGATATGGTGGGATCGGGTTGCGCGCCACAACGGTTATGTACGTGATACTTAATATTGGTAAATGATGATATGGTGTAATAAGAGAGGATTATGACATGAATTATGATGATATGGTGTGATCGGGTTGCGCGCTGCAACGGATTGCATACGTGATTCTTGATATTAATAAATGATGCTATGGTCAAATAAGGGAGGTTGTGAGTGTACGGTGGGATCAGATTGCGCGTCGCAATGGATTGTTTTTGTTGTACTCATTGTTGTTATTATGTTAGTTTTCAGCACTTTTATATGAAATTACGAGGTTTATTATTCTGGGCTCTTTGATTGTGATGTTTGAGTTCATTTTCATAAATTAACTGCCTATACTTTCGTTCCTTGTTTTCCTTCCCTGTTTTTATTGTTATTGTCGCGTACTTGTTATTGTAAGTGGCCGGCTTTAGCCTCGTCACTACTTCGTTGAGGTTAGGCTCAATACTTACAGAGTACATGGGGTCAGTTGTACCCATATTACACTCGGCACTTCTTATGCATATACTGGAGTTGGTCTTAGCGGTGTTCAGTGGATTTCCTCGGATCCAGTTGTTAACGGAAACTTGAGGTACATCTGCACAGCGTTCGTAGCCCTGAAGTCCCCTTCCCTCCTATCTATACTATTTATCTGAGTTTTAAAATAATGTATTTTATTCAGACCATGTTTGTTGCACTCTAGATGTTCACGTACTCGTGACACTAGTTTCTGGGTTATGTTTAGACTCACTCCAGACTTATATCGTTTCCATTGTTAATAAATTATCACAAATTCTTAAACTCAGTAAATTCTCTATTCACGTCGGCTTGCGTAGCAAGTAGATGTTAGACGCCATCATGACCCCGAGGTTGGGCTTCCGGGTCGTGACACTCTGATAGTTGACTTACGTGTCCGGATACTTGAGTTTAACATTTGTATTCTATTCTTGTTTCTGTTTTTATTGTTTTGTACAGGTTATTGTGAGTGTCTTGTCATAGCCTCGTCACTGCTTCGTTGAGGTTAGGCTCGGCTCTTACAGAGTACATGGGGTCAGTTGTACTATTTCCATACTTCTGCACTTCTTACGCAGATACCGGAGTTGGTCCCAATGGCGCGTAGCAACACTGCTCGGATTCAGCTGCTTTTGGAGACTCGAGGTAGAGCTGCTAGAATTTGCAGTCCCTAGAGTCCCCTGCTATCATGTTTTACTGTTTATTTAGTTTCAAACAATTGTATTTTATTTCAGACCGTATTTATAGTATTCTAGTAGCTCATGTATTTGTGACTTCGGATTTCTGGGAGTAGTTT
Organism: Nicotiana obtusifolia; assembly: GCA_002018475.1. Lineage (NCBI taxonomy): Eukaryota > Viridiplantae > Streptophyta > Magnoliopsida > Solanales > Solanaceae > Nicotiana > Nicotiana obtusifolia. Next base: position 305,115 of record MCJB01008888.1, read on the forward strand.
AGCACCCTGTTATTTATATTAATATTGTGTTCATTTATGAGTTTATTAATCAGTAATTATCAGCACCTTGTAGTAATTATTAAAATTGGTTACTTAAGTTAATAATGTCGGCTCGCCTAACAAGTAGATGTTAGGCTCCATCACAGTCTCGAGGTTGGGAATTCTGGATCATGACAAGTTGGTATCAAAGAACTCGGTTGCCAAGGTCTCACGAGTCATGAGCAATCTTAGTGCGGAGAAGTCTATACTTATCTTCTATAGGCTATAGAGCATTAGAAAAATTTCACTTCTTTCATTCTCTGTCATGCGACTTTATTCTACTACTGAAGTTTGAACCATTCTATTCTAGTACTTTCGCAGATGGTGAAAACAAGCACAACATCTACACCCATGCAGGAGCCGGAGCCCCCTGTTGCAGCCACTACCAGGGGCCGGGGTCGGGGCCGGGGCCGAGGTAGGGGTCGAGACAGAGGCAGAGCTAAGCCTAGAGCACATACAGTTGCACCCATTGCGGAGACTCAAATCGAGCATGAGGAGGAGATCCCTATTAAGACTTCACCAGTTGGACCCGCTCAGGTTCTGGAGGGATTCATTTCTACTGTGGGCCTTATGGAGAGTATGGCCCATGTCGAAGTATTTCCTATGGTACTAGCTATTTCTCAAGCTTGGGAAGGAGCTTAGACTCTCGCCACTCACACTCCGAATTAGATGGCTCCCTTGTACCAGAATCTGGCCATTCCAACAGTTGGGTAGTTCAGCCTGTTATTGCTACACAGACCAGGGAGAGGCCCGCAACGTCTTCTGAGGGATTGAAGAGGTTGGATAAGTTCACAAAGTTCTTTCCTATTAATTTTGTTGGCACACCTTCTGAGGATCCACAAGATTATTTGGACTGTTACCATAAAGTGTTGCGCAACATGGGTATAGTGGAGTCAATGGAGTCAACTTTGCAGTGTTTCAGATGATTGGTTCTGCCAAGAGATGGTGGCAGGATTATGAGCGGAGCCGACTAGCAGGTTCACTGCCACTCAGTTGGGATCCATTTTCACAGCTATTTTTGGAGAAGTTCAGTCCTTTTACTTTGAGAGAGGAGTATCGCAGGGAATTTGAGTGCCTTCAGCAGGGTAGCATGACTATTACCTAGTATGAGACAAAATTCGTGAATTTAGCTCGCCATGCAGTTGTCTCGATTCCTACTGAGGGAAAGAGAGTGAGGAGATTCATTCATGGTCTTTCTTTTGGTATCAAGCTACAAATGGCCAAGGAGACTGGGAATGATATTTCTTTTCAGCAGACAGTAGAGATTGCTAGACAAATCGAGATGATTCGTGGTCAGGGTAGGGAGGCGGTATCTGAGAAAAGGCCTCATCATTTTGGTGATTCCTGTGGTTCCTCATTTGGAGGTAGATTTCATTTGGTTGTGGCCATCCTCACATGCCGATTCAGTCAGCGCTCCAGGTAGCACACGATGCTTCGGCCAGTCGTGTTTCTTATGGGTATCGTCCTGAGCAGCTAGTATACTGCACCTTAAACTCCCATCAGTGCACTACCGATTCAGAGCTATCACAGTGGTTATACCGGCCGTCAGGGTCAATCTCAGCTTTTAACAGCCACAGCAGCCGAGAGAGTGCCTTGACTGTGGAGTTACGAGTCATACAGAAAGTACTGTCCCAAACTTCAGAGTGGTATGCCTTAGCAAGGTTCTCATGCCATGGTTCTGACACCAGTTGGTCCACTGCCCACTCAACCAGCTAGAGGTGGGGGTCAGACGGCTAGAGGTAGAGGTCAGGCAACTAAAGGTGGTGGTGGTCAGGCCGTTAGAGGTGGAGGTCAGCTAGTTAGAGGCCGTCCGAGAGGCGGAGGCCAGAGTGGTGGGACCCAACCATGTTTCTATGCATTTTCATCTAGACTTGAGGCAGATTCATCTGATACCATCATCACAGGTATTGTTTCGGTTTGCCATAGAGATGCCTCAATTTTATTTTATTCGAGCTATACTTATTCATACGTGTCATCCTATTTTGTTTCATATATGGTTATGCCACGTGATTCTTTGAGTGCTCCTGTCTATGTGTCCATATCTGTGGGAGATTCTATTATGGTAGATCGTATTTATTACTCGTGTGGTTTGTATTGGGAGTTACGAGACTAAGGTCGATCTTCTACTTCTTGATATGGTGGACTTTGATGTTATCTTGGGCATGGATTGACTGTCACATTATCACGCGATTTTGGATTGTCACGCCAAGACTATGACATTAGCCATGCAGGGGTTGCCTCGATTAAAGTGGAGAGGGACTGTTGGCCATTCTACTACCAGGTTTATTTTCTTGTGTGAAAGCTCGGCGTATGGTCGAGAAAGAGTGTCTAGCATATTTGGCCTATATTGTGATCCTAGTGCGGAGGTTCCTTCTATGGATTCAATACCAGTTGTGCGCGAGTTTCCAGAAGTATTTCCTATTGATTTGTCAGGGATGCCACCTGACAGAGATATTGACTTTTGCATTAATCTGGGTCTGGGAACTCAGCCTATTTCTACCACACTATACCGTGTGGCCCACTTGAGTTGAATGAATTTAAGGAGCAGTTGTAGGATTTGCTTGACAAGAGATTTATTAGACCTAGTGTCTCGCCTTAGGGTGCACCGGTATTATTTGTGAAGAAGAAGGATGGAACGATGAGGATGTGTATAGATTATCGGCAGTTGAACAAAGTCACTATCAAAACAAGTATCCTTTGCGAGTATTGATGACTCATTTGACTAGCTTCATGGAGCCGAAGTGTATTCAAAGATTGACTTGAGATCTGGCTACCGTCAGTTAAAGATTAGGGCACCGGATGTCCCTAAGACAGCTTTAGAGTCTCGGTATGGTCACTATGAGTTCTTAGTGATATCATTTTGTTTGAATAATGCCCCAACAATAATTATGGATTTGATGAACCAACATCTTCGGATCATACTTCAGACCTTGAGGGATAGTTATTTATATGCCAAGTTTTTAAAGTGTGAGTTCTGGTTGGACTCAGTTGCCTTTTTGGGCCATGTTGCATCCTCCGAGGGCATTAAACTACCTAGACCTACTTCAGCTACAGAAATTCATAGTTTCTTGGGTTTGGCGGGTTATTATTTCCAATTCGTGGAGGGGTTTTCTTCTATCTCAGTCCCATTGACCAAGTGGACCCTGAAGGGTGCTCTTTTCAGATGGTCCGATAAGTGTGGGTTGAGGTTTTAGAAGCTCAAGACTGCATTGACTATAACTCCAGTGTTGGTGTTGCCCTAGTGTATTGTGATGCATCACATATTGGGCTTGGTGCAATATTCATGCAGGATGGTAGGGTGATTGCCTAGGTATCTTGGCAGTTGAAGGTTCATGAGAAGAACTACCTTATTCATGACCTAAACTTTGCAACCATTGTTCATGCACTGAATATTTGGAGGCACTACCTGTACGATGTTCATTGTGAGGTCTATACCGACCATCGGAGTCTCCAGCACTTGTTCAAGGAGAAACACCTTAATTTGCAGCGATGGAGATGATTAGAGATGCTGAAATGCTATGATATTCACCACATTATATTATCCGGGAAAGGTTAATGCAGTGGCCGATGCATTGGATAGGAAGGCAGAAAGTATGGGTTAGTTTGGCATACTTACCGGTAGTAGTGCGGCCACTAGCCATGGATATTCATGCTTTGGTCAACCGATTTGTGAGATTGGATGTTTCGAGCCCAAACGTGTTCTTTCTTGTGTTATAGCACAGTATTCATTATTGGAGCGTATCAAGGCTCGCGAGTTTGATGATCCTCAGTTGTTGGTGTTGAAGGATACGGTGCAGCGGGGTGGTTTCAAGGAGGCTGTGATTGGAGATGATGGTGTTATGTGGCTTCAAGGCTGGATTTGTGATCCAAATATTGATGGGTTGGGAGGATTGATCCTTGAGTAGGCTTACAGTTTGTGCTAATCTATTCACCTAGGTGTCACGAAGATGTATAGTTACTTGAAACAACACTATTGGTGGCACATAATGAAGAAAGACATCACTGCTTATGTATCCCGGTGTTTAAATTGTCAACATGTGAAGTATGAGCATCAGAAACCGGGTGGATTGATTAAGAGATTGGAGATACCGGAGTGGAAGTGGTAGCGCATCACTATGAATTTTGTGGTAGGCTTTCCACGAACCTTGAAGAAGTATGACACACTATAGGTTGTTGTGAACCGATTTACTAAGTCCACACACTTCATTCCGGTGGAAAGTTCCTATTCTTCAGAAGATTATCCGCCTGCACGACGTACCCATTTCCATCATTTCTGATTGAGACACGCAGTTCACATGGCATAACTAGAGAGACGTGCAGCGTGAGTTGGGCATGGGGGTTGAGCTGAGCACTGTGCTTCATCCTCAGGCGGATGGACAGTCTGAGTGCACTATTTAGATCTTGGAGGATATGTTACGTGCTTGTGTTATGGATTTCGAAGATTCATGGGACCATTTCTTACCTCTTGTAGAGTTCGCCTACAACAACAACTACCAATCGAGTATTCAAGTGGCGATATATGAGGCCTCTGGAGAGGCTAGGTTGTTGGGCGTTGATTTGGCCGGTGATGCTAGACAAAAGAGTTATGTGAACCGGAAGGGTGGGTGAGAAGGTTCTTCTTTGAGTGTCGCCTATGAAGGGTGTGATGCAATTTGGGAAGAATGGAAAGTTGAGCCCGAGGTTTATTGGGCCATTTGGCATCTTGGAGAGAGTTGGGAGGTTTCCAACAGGCTTGCATTGCCTCCTAGCCTATCTGGAGTAAATCCGGTATTCTATATTTCCTTCGGAAGTACCATGAGGACAGTTCGCATATTTTGGACTTCAGCACTGTTCAGCTTGATGAGAATTTAGCATATGATAAGGAACCGATGGCTATTCTAGCCCGGTGGGTTCGAAAGTTGAGATCTAAGAGTTTTTCTTATGTGAAAGTTCAGTGGAGAGGCCATTCGATCGAGGTAGCTACGTGGGAATCTGAGTCTGATATAATAAGTAGAAACTCACACCTTTTCACCATTCCATGTACTTTTCTATGTCCATTCTTGACGAATATTTCTTTTAGAGATGGAGAATGTTACGATCCGATAGGTCATTTGAGTACTATCTCTTATTTTCATGTTTCCAGACCTCCACTAGCTTCATTTGGTGATTCTTGATTTTCGTGCGTGGTCTGTATCTTTTCCAAAAAGTTTTTATGTAAAAATTTGAAGAAAATGTGATTTTGACTTTAAAAACAACTTGAGTTGACTACGGTCAATATTTTGGGTAAACGACCTCATATAGGTGTTTTGACGATTCCAGTAGATCCTTATCATAATTTTGGACTTGGTCATTTGCCTGGAATTGAATTCGGAGGTCCCTAGATTAACTTGACTTGTTTTCCCGAAAGTTAGCAATTTGAATATTTTCAAGGATTAACCGTATGTTGACTTAATAGCTATCGTGTTCGAAATTTAATTTTGGGACTTGGTATATATCAGTTTTGCTCTTTGAAACTTGTTTTCAAAATTTAGTGTATTTCGGAGTTGGTTTGGTAGGATTCAGACGCTTGGTTGTGATTTTAGAGGTTCTTGAGTTTTCTTTTAGATTTCATGCGTTTGGATGTCCGATTTGTGGTTTCAAATATTATTTTTGTATTTTGATTGGCGAGCGAGTTCGTATGATGCCATTACACTTGTGTGCATATTTAGTTTGGTGCCCGAGGGGCTCGGGTGAGTTACGGATAGGTTTCAGATCATTTTGAACTTGTGCAACAATTGTTTCTGGTGTCTGGTGTCTGATGTGTTGTGCTTCCCAATTGCGAAGCCATTCTCGCTGGGTCTGGGGGCTGGTTGTTCTTCGCGAACGTGAAGCAAAGTGGGGCTTACCTTTAGCGAACGCGATTGGAGACTCGCGACCGTGATGCTTTGGGGAAACTTGAGAGGAAAGGTGGTTACTCTACGTGAATGCAGACCATGGTTAGCGAACGCGAAAGCAGGCAGGGAATTAAGCCTTCGCAAACGCAAAGAGTACCTCATGAACGCAAAGGCAATTGGCCAGTGCATCGCGAACGCGTCAGGTGCTTCACGAATGCGAAGAACACCTAATGCCTAGGTATTTAAAAGATTTGAAAGTTGGGATTGAACTATTTTTCACCATTTTTAAAGCTAGAGCTCGGCGTAGAGGCGAATTTGAAGAGATTTTTCATCCCCACTTCATTGGTTAGTGAATTTTAACTTGTTTTGTTATATTTTCATAATACCCATTAATTTTAACCTTTAATCTAGGATTTTCATGGTGAAAATTAGGAATTAGGGTAGAAATTGAGAATTTTATAAATTTAAGATTTAGGCCTCAAATTATGGTCGGATTTCGAAACAAATCACGTAATCGGGCTCGGGGGGTGAATCTATAATCGAGTTTTGGTCCGAATCTTTTGTTTTGACCAAGCAAGCCCGGGATTGACTTTTTTGTCTTTTTTGTCTTTTTTCAAATTCATTAAAAATTGATTTTTTCTCACTCCTGGATAGTTTTAAAGCTTATTTTGTATTATTTGACCTATATTTTGCTAGATTTGACCGGTTTGGAGGCTAATTCTAAAGAAAATATTGTGGTTGAGTGTTGATTTGATTACGGAAAAAGGTAAGTGTTGTGCCTAACTTTGATTTGAGGGGATTAGACTTGATTGGTTTAATTGCTACTTGATTTATGTGTAGGGACAGCGTATATGCAAGGGAAGGAGTGTATATGCGTAGTTGGGGGTCAAGCGTGCAAGTTGGGATATTTATCTATTGTTTTCAACTATTTTTGCCTTATTTAATCCATGTTATTATTTTTAAATACTTTAATTGTTAATTGTAATTACTTGTTGAATTCATGCCGTTATCCGTTACATGCCTTAATTCTTATTGATTCTTTGTATTCGTATCTTTATCTATTAATTTTCATTACTTACAATTTGATTTTGTGTGCTATCATGTAACTGTTTTATCCGCTTTATGAATTTTTTTGTTTAGTTCCTTTATTATGTTTTATTTTGGGACACGCCATAGTTGGTTGTAGTTATATTTTACATTTATTATTATTTGGGATCGTGTTGCACACCGTAATGATATTGAAATGATATAATATGAAGAGACAAGGACGACATATAATATGAATAGATGATGATATGGTGGGTTGGGGTTGCACGCCGCAATAATATTTTTTAATATATATTTACGATCGTGTTGTACGCAGCAATGGAAAAGAATTGATATTTGTATATATTTGTGGATTGGTTTGCAAGAGGTAACAGAGAAGACTTATTTTATTGCATTTGACGGTGTGACTATACCGTATTATTTTGAGAAGTTGAGAAAAGGTGTTATTTTAGGCCCTATGATAGTTGACCTACGGGGCCGGATACTTGAGTTTACTGTTTACATTCTTGTTTCATGAAAAACCTAGTTATTTAATTAGATGTGAGTGGGCTCTAATACCAATTGATGGATTATAATAAGCTGCGGAAGCAATCCCAGTATTAAAATCACATGTAATCTAGACAACTGGTATAAACGGGATTTCACGGGTTACCTCTTGAAGCGTGAACAAAGCTCCTCTATCACATGAGCCTCCAATTCCACAACTACTCAATGAAATCTCCACCACCCGCATGATCAGGATCTCCAAACGTTCCACAGTCTTCTACTGTGTTACCCAAATAATATCCAAAAAATAGTAATTTCGTGTGGGCGAATTTTTCTAGGAAAATAGGCTGAAAAGTTCGATCACCTTATTCTCACCCTATATAGGTGAAAAACCTTATGTATTTATAGCATAAGTTTTAAGGGTTAAAACCCTTTTCCAAAACCTGTTAGGTTTTTCATACCACTAGAAAAAGGATTTCTTTATTTCCTAATATTTAGTCATAGTAGGGACCACATAATTTAATTAACAAGGCTTCCAATTATGGAATTAATTTTTTATTTTTGAAATGAATATCCATCATAATTAATTACTAATTATTTCACTAAAAATTCGTAATTGCACTCCTTATTCAATTTCAAAATTCATCCATTAAATCTTATTTAACTTCCCTTGTTATGATTCAGATACTAATCAATTAAATTAAATTACTGACGATTTGATTTATTGATTATTTTCTTTAGACTTTTGCTTAACTTATTTCATGTGTCGGATACAAAATCCACCGGTCAGGTTTACACATGAAAACTTATAAGCTTTCATAAAGGTGTATCATCAATCTCTAAACTTAGACATGAATTCTATCAACTAACTACTACTTTGCCAATGTACATTATTATTATCCAATTTATCAGTCATATTGACCCACGAAAGGATCTCGCCTTTAATAAATCAAAACAATAATAATGTACACAACTAATAATAATTATATCAAGATTAAGAGTATAAGTACATTTAATGGCTAGAGAGTTTATTTTATTAAGTCAGTATAAAATACTTATCTCTACTTGGTCCATTCAATACATACAAAATGTACCAGCACAAGAAGTTAGAATTAAACCATTCCCATAATCAAGATAAATTATATTTAATCTTGTGCTCCAATCATCCATGATGGTTTGTCCAATTCATCATTAGATTGCGAACTCAAACTTTATACTTATAAGAACTGATGATTTAATATTTCCGTGTATAAGCTAAACTCTACACACTAAATTATCTACTATATACGCAAAGGACACATACTAATATATGATCTATTTAAAACTTTATTAAAATTGAATAAATAATTATTTCATAATAAACACTATATCTAAACCAAACCCATGGTTAATAGTATATATACCAACAATCTCCCACTTAGAAAGTCAGTTTATTACACCCTTCATCCTCATTTAGTGATAATGTCTGATTGGATATAGAGTTTAAGACTAAAAGAAAGACTTTTAAAATTTGTGGTCTAAAACGAGCTATAAATACTTATGTTATTATAAATTATAGCATTAAAAATAAAATAATAAATTTAAAGTTAAATTGTTATTAAATATATAAAAAATATTTTTTTAAATTGATTAAAAAATAATAATTGTCATATAAATTAGGACGGAGGAATTAGTAATTTTCGGTTTCATAAGTGATTTTGACATCAGGTTATTAGGTGACCGAGTGTATGAAAAATGGTGACTGAGCAACCCTTCTAGTAGGAGTATTACTTATTTTTCATGGAGTATTTGTCGTTATTTGTCAATAGCACGTAAAACCGTTCCCTCTATAACACATATTAATAGCCAACTTGAATATAAGTTTCTGATGGCACCTACATTGAAAAGCGAGTAAAGTCGCATAAATAGGACAAGCACATTGTTTGGCAGGAAAGTTAGCAAATTGCAATAAACTTTTTTAATTCTGTTGCCATTCTCTTGGAGGATTGTCTTTCGTTGAATATATAGGATTTTAATAATACATTGAAAGTTCATTTTCTTTTTCTATCACTTTATTACTATACAGAAGAACGATGAAAGCGGGAGAGGGTCGTCATGCCTGCTTGCCTTTCAAGTGCAATTTAGTCAATTCATGCACAATCGTATTTGGAAGTCTATTATGTCCTTATGAGTGTCAACTCATCCGGCTCAGAATAGGATTATACAGTAATTTTCACCCAGACAACCTGACATCACCGTTTTCCTATGAAATATATGGGACCCACTTAAATTCATTAAATCACACAGCCTTTTCAAAACTGTTACTGTAGTATTTTCCTGCTAGCGGTGTAACGATATCACTTTCCTTCCTTAGGATATAATAATGATACTTAATTTTTAAAATTAGGTAAGACTATCAAACATACAGAAATAACTAAACTAACTGAAATAACATTTAAAGTCTTAAAATTCAACAGTTATTAATAAAAAGAAAACTTCACGACTCAATATATATACAATAGTTCAAAATCCGACGAAATACAAATTACAAGCTCTATGAAGTAATACTGAATATCTCTATATATTAGTGTTTAAATACAGATAAAGAAATAAAATAATTCAGGTGGAGGGAGACTCCGAGGCATGCAGACACTGGCAGGTGTACTTTGAAGTCTCTGCATACGAGCTCAATTCACTACCTGAACTGGTAGGAGGAATCTGGATCTACACAAAAGAATGTGCAGAAGCATAGCATGAGTACACCACAGCGGTACTTAGTAAGTGCCAAGCCTAACCTCGGTAGAGTAGTGACGAGGTCAGATCAAGGCCCAACTGGATTTAAATAAAGAAAACTGTACGAGTATATGGCAGTGTAGAAATGATAAACGTGAAATTGAAACAACAAATACATGACAAGGTTAACTACACGGAACTAAAGCAAATAAGGCAATACGGACGACACAAGAAATGATATCTAAAGGAAATAAAACAACCAAAGACAAGTGCAGCAATAGAGAAGTATCAATAAGAGTCACTATTGAGGTACCGTCTCGTGGTCTCAAATCACAAGAATAAATCACAATATTTCCTTATATCACCGTAGGAGCCTTGTATTTAATTTTGGAAATCATTTTCTGGAAATAGCGTCCCGCGTTTTAACCTACCTTATCACACCGCATGACTTCTAGTAGTTCCCCTACTAGCCACGCGTATCAAGCCCATCTTATCTCACAACATGCATTTCAACCCCAAAATATTATACCACAACATGCATATCAATATTACAACGTATCACAAACCGCACCTCAAGTGTCTAATATCACTACTTGGCAAATAAAATTAAATAATAACAGTGTTTTTAACAGTAAAGTTCCCTTGGCTCGACTACATTGTACACAAGAGTCACAATAATAACAGCCAGAAATCAATAACTCAACATAATGGTATTTCACAATTTAACACTTTGCCTCAATGTGAATCATGACCTTTGCAACCACAATAACAATGTCAACAACAAGATATTCCATGATTTAACAACTTTAAGTAAAGAGTTCAACGGCTAAATAATGAATATGGAATAAAGGAAACAAGAACTTCAACTAAACATGTAGAGCAATTAGCAAGCAAGAGATAAGACAAGTAGAACATGTGAAATAGATTAATGATGATGAATATAAAATGCTAAGATAACTCAATTAACGCATGAAAGGAATCAACTTAGCTAAAACCGGTAAATTTTCACATTTAACCAGTGTATACACTCGTCACCTTGCATACACGGTTTCCACACATTACAAATATCCCAAACAGCACTACCAATCCTAGGAAAAATTTCCTCCACACAAGGTTAGGCAAGGCACTTACCTCAAATCACGCTAATTCAATCCACTGGTAGGCCTTTCCTTCAATTATATAACTTCGAACGGCTCGAATCTAGCCAAAACAACTTCATACTATAAATATATACTATAGGAAACTAATTTGAATGATAAAGTTGTAATATTTGCAAAGAAATAAAAAGTCAACTCAAAAAGTCAACTCAGGCCCCTATCTCGGAACTTGACAAAAATTATAAAATTCGAAAACTCATTCGATAACGAGTTCAGCATAGAAGAATTACTCAAATTTAATCTCAAATTGGCTTTCAAAACTCAACAATTTAGTCTAGGAAGTTTTCACAATTTTTCCCTAAATTTTCAACTCAAATCCGTAATTAGATGATGAAAATAGTAATGGATTCATGAAATATAGACCATCTGGGTTTGAATCACTCACCCCAACGATTTCCTTGAAAATCACTCGAAAATCGCCTCACACCGAGCTCTCTAGGTCCAAAATAAAAAAAATAAGATGAACCCTCAATTTTGAAACTTAAATTTTGCCTAGGTGTTATCTTTCTTCGCGAATGCGAAATGTGCCTCGCATTCGCGAAGCACAAAAATTATCAGCTGCCAAATTCCTCTTCGTGAACGTGAGATCCCCCACGCGAATGCGATGCACACTGAGCCCAGGCCTACGTGAGCGCGACCCTTCAAACGCGATGCAGTGAACAACTTCTAACAACGTCAAAAACACGTGGCCATCTTTGCGAACACGAAGAACAACTCTCACTGCCTCCCAGATACCCGTCGCGAACGCGAGACCTCTCTCTTGAACATGATGAAGGAAACCAGATATCAGAAAATTCAGAAGCTTCAACAATCCTCAAGGTTCCGAAATGCGCCGAACATGGTCCGAATTACACCCGAGGCCCCCTGGGACCTCAACCAAACATACTAACAAGTGCTAAAACACCATACGAACACGCATGAAGCGTCAAATCACATCAAACAATACTAGAACTATGAATCCGCATCGATTCAAGCCTAAAGAACTTATGAACTTTCAAATTCAAAACTAATGCCGATTCAAACCAAAACAACTCTGATTGACTTCTAATTTTGCACACAAGTCATAAATGGCATAATGGACCTATTCCAACTTTTAGAACCGAAATCTGACCCCGATATCAATAAAGTCAACTCCTGGTCAAACTTTTCAACCTTCCAAACCTTTAACTTTCCAACTTTCGCTAATTCACGCCAAAATGACCTACGGACCTCCGAACCAACATCCAAACACACTCCTAAGTCTAAAATTACCATAAGGAGCTATTGGAACCGACAAAACTCCATTTTGGAGTCGTTTACACAAATGTTATACTATAGTCAACTATTACAACTTAAACCTCCAACTTAAAAACTATGTGTCCCATTTCAATCCAAAACTCACCAGAAACCAAAACTAATACCCCGACAAGTTACATAACCATAATATAACATAAAGGGGGCAATAAATAAGGGATCAAGGCTAAAATACTCAAAACGACAGGCCGGGTCGTTACATTCTCCCCCTCTTAAAACAAACGTTCGTCCTCGAACGAGTATAGAGACATACCTGAAGTGGTGAAAAGATGAGGATAGAGGCTACACATATCATGTTCAGTCTCCCAAGTCGCCTCCTCGACTAGGTGACCCCTCCACTGAGCCTTCACTAAAGGAATGTTCTTCAACTTCAACTTTTGGATCTATCAGTCCAAAATGGCCACCGGCTCCTCAACATAAGTTAAATCATTGTCCAACTGGACTGAGCTGAAATCCAACACATGAGACAAATCACCGTGATACTTTCGACGCATAGAAACATGGAATACTGGATGAACTACAGCTAGACTACGTGGTAGTGCAAGCATGTAGGCCACCTCTCTAAGAATCTCAAAATGTCCGATGTATCTTGGGCTCAACTTGCCTTTCTTTCCGAACCTCATAACACCCTTCTTGGGCGTAGCCTAGAGCAAGACTCGCTCCCCAACCATGAAAGCAACATCGCGAACCTTCCGATCTGCATAACTCTTCATCCTAGATTGAGCTGTACAAAGTCGATCTTGAATCAATTTAACCTTTTCCAATGCATCCTGAACCAAGTCTGTACCCAATAACCTAGCCTCGCTCGGCTCAAACCAACCCACCGGAGACCGACATTGCCTCCCATACAAGGCCTCATACGGAGCCATCTGAATGCTCGACTGGTAGCTGTTGTTTTAGGCAAACTCCGCAAGCAGCAAAAACTGATCCCAAGAACCCCCCAAACTCCATCACACACGCACAGAGCATATCCTCCAATATCTAAATAGTGCATTCGGACTGTCCGTCCATCTGAGGGTGAAATGTTGTACTCAAATCAACGCGCGTGCCTAACTCATGTTGTACTGCCCTCCAGAACCGCGATGTAAACTGCATACCCCAGTCATAGATGATGGATATCAGCATGCCGTGAAGCCTGACGATATCAAGGATATAGACCTGAACCAGCTGCTATGAAGAATAAGTAGTCACCACTGGAATGAAATGAGTCGACTTGGTCAACCTATCCACAATCATCCATACTGCATCGAACTTCCTCTGAGTCCGTGGGAGCACAACAACAAAATCCATAGTAACCTGCTCCTATTTCCACTCTGGAATCTCTAGCCTCTGAAGCAATCCACCTGGCCGCTCATGCTCATTCTTCACCTGCTGGCAACTTAGTCATCGAGCTATATACCCCACTATGTCTTTTTTTATCCTTATCCACCAATAGTGTTGTCTCAAGTCTTGATGCATCTTCGCAGCACCCGGATGAATGGAGTACTACGAACTGTGGGCCTTCTAAAGAATCAACGCACGCAAACCATCTATATTGGGAGCACATAGCCTGCCCTGCATCCAACACACCGTCATTCCCAATAGTGACCTCCTTGGCATCGCCATGCTAAATCGTGTCCTTGAGGACAAGCGCATAGGGGGTCGTCATACTGACGCTCTCTGATACAATCATAAAGAGAAGACCGAGAAAACACACAAGCCAAAACTCGACTCGGCTCTGAAATATCCAATCTAACAAACTGGTTGGTCAAGGCCTGAACATCCAATTCTAATAGCCTCTATGCTACCGCTAGATATGCTAAATTGCCTAAACAACTACTATCGGCCACCGCATTGGCCTTCTCGGGATGATACAAAATGGTGATATCATAGTTCTTAGGCAACTCTAACCATCTCCGCTGATGCAAGTTAAGATCCTTTTGTTTGAACAGATGTTGTGGACTTTGATGGTCGATATAGACCTCACAAGGGACACCGTCCAAATAGTACCACCAAATCTTCAAGGCATAAACAATAGCTATTAACTCAAGGTCGTGGACAGGATAGTTCTTCTCATGCACCTTCTGCTATCTAGACGCGTAGGCAATCACCTTACCATCCTGCATCAACACCGTGCCGAGACCAATACGCGACGCATCACAGTACTTAGTATAAGACCCCGAACCCGTAGGCAACACCAATACCGGAGCTGTAGTCAAAGCGGTCTTGAGCTTTTGAATGCTCTCCTCACACGCCTTAGTGTACCTGAATGGAGCACCCTTCTGGGTCAATCTGGTCGTAGGCGCAAAAACAGATGAGAAACCCTCTATGAATCAACGATAATACTCTGCCAAACCAAGAAAACTCCGGATCTCAGTAGCTGAAGACGGTCTGAGCCAACTCTGCACTACTTCAATCTTCTTTAGATCTACTTTGATCCCCTCACTTAACACTACATGGCCCAAAAACTCCACCGAATCAAGCTAGAATTCACACTTCAAAAATTTTGCATACATTTTCTTATCTCTTAAGGTCTGGAGCACGGTCCTCAGGTGCTACTCATGATCCTACCGGCTTCGGGACTACACCGAGATGTCGTCAATAAACACAACGACGAATGAGTCAAGATAGGGCTGGAATACACTGTTCATCAAGTGCATGAATGCTGTTAGGAATTGGTCAGCATAAATACATCATAAAGAACTCGTAATGACCATACCGAGTCTTGATGGCAGTGTTTGGAATATTCGGCTCCGAATCTTCAACTAAAGATAGCTTGACCGCAAATCAATCTTTGAGAACACTCTGGCATCCTATAACTGATCAAATAGGTCATCAATGCGTGGTAATGGATACATGTTCTTCACTTTAACCTTGTCCTATTGTCGATAATCAATACACATGCGAATCGAACCATCCTTCTTCTTTACAAACAATACCGAAGCACCGTAAGGTGATACACTGGGCCGAATGAAACCCTTATCAAGCAACTCCAGAAACATCTCCTTACTCCTTCAACTTTGCTAGGGCCATATGATATGGTGGAATAGAAATGGGCTGAGTGCCCGGTAACAATTCAATACAAAAGTCAATATCCCTATCGAGAAGCATGTTCGAAAGATCCGCCGGAAATACATCTGGATAGTCCCTCACTACCGGAACTGACTCAATGGTAGGAGTATCAACACTGACATATCTCACATGTACTAGATATACATCACACCCCTTTCCAACCATCTGCTGTGCCTTAAGGAAAGACACCATCCTACTAGGAACATAATCCAAAGTATCCCTCCACCCCAATCGTAGCAAACCTGGCATAGCCAACGTTACTATCTTGGCGTGACAATTGCATGATTAGGAGACAACCATTCCATGCCCAAAATAACATCAAAATCTACCATACTGAGCAATAATAGATCGGCTATGGTCTCAAATCCACCAAGAAATACTAAACGCGACCGATACACACGGTCAACAAAGATAGAATCTCCCACAGGTGTGGACACATAGATAGGAGAACTCAAAGAATCATGGGATATACCCAAATATGGAGAAAAGTAAGATGATACATAGGAATAAGTGGAGCCTAGATCAAATAAGACTGATGCATCTCTATGACAAACCCGGAACAATACTTGTGATAATTGAGACGAATGCAACCGCCTTCGTCCTAGAAGGAAGAGCATAATATCTGGCCTGGCCTCCCTCTCTAGGGCGACCTTTACCTACTCGACCTCCACCGCTGGCTGTGTAGGTGGAGTGGCAACTGGTACGGTAAGTATGGCTTGAGAAGCCTGAGGACCTAGTGGAATACGCGGAGCCTGAGTAGTTTGTGGAGGTGCATCACTCTTGAGTCTGGGGCAATCCCTCACCATATGAAGAGTGTCACAACACCCAATATAAGCTCTCGGAGGACGTGGTTGCTGGAATTGGCTCGGGCTTGATTGGCTAGATTGACCACTGAAAGCACCCCGTGTAGGAGGTGCACTAGATAGTGGCGGTGCATAATGGGCAACCTAAGGCGTGGGGGTGCCCGAAATACCACTGGAAGCTAGAAATGCTGAATGAACAGGGCGGCTTAGATAGCCCCTACTATGACGGGCTGTAACTGGGGCACAACACCACTATATGTGCTAGAATCTTGACGCCTCTTGGTCTCCCTCTCCTCTCTCTCTCCAGGGCCTACATACCCTCCAATCTCCTAGCGATCTCCACTAACTGCTAGTACGGGAAGTACATCTCCAACTCTCGATCCATGCTAAATCTACTACCGGGGTTGAGCTCCTCGATAAATTGGCGAACTCACTCTTTAAAACTATCAACCGAGGCTGCTGCATGCCTTGACAAATCACTGAACCGGACTGCATACTCCCATACGATCATAGCACCATAGCGCAATTGCTCAAACTCTACGTTTCATACATCCCTAAGGCTCTAGGGAACAAACTCCCTCAAGAACATATATGAGAACTGAGCCCAACTGAGTAAAGCTGCCTTGATCGGGTTACCCAACGCATAGGTTCGCCACCACTAATAAGCCGCTCCTTAAGGTGGAACATAGTGAAAGCAGCCCCACTCGATCCGCAATACCCATAGTATGAAGGATACAGTGACACTCCTCAAGAAAAGCCTTGGGCATCCTCTGAAGCCAAACCGCTGAAAGTAGGAAGGTGGTGCTTCTTGTACCTCTCGAGCCTGGGGAGTAAAGAAAAATTTTTGGTAGAAAAAGACATTTCTGCAGCCCACCATGCTGTCGCAGAATCACTCTGCGAGCCTGATGTGCTGGGTAATTTCGGCACATTTTGATACTACTTGCTTAGAGTTTAACTTCTTTTACGTGCAAATTCTACCGATACTTATGTAATTTTAGTGTATTTGCAGTACATCGAGTGTAAGGACCCAAAAGCTTGGAAAAGAGTTCAAAAAGCCAACTGAAGACAAGAACAGAATTCAACAGCATTGCAGATGTGAGTATGCGGTCGCAAACAGCACATGCAGACCGCATATTTCACAAACAAATCGCAAACAGGGACAGAACTCTGGGCACTTCTTCATGTCAAGAATGCGGTCGCATATGCGACCGCAAAACAAGAATGCGAACCGCAAACTTGTACTGTGAAATTGCAAATGCAAGCAGAGTTTTTGGGTGAAAATCGGGGTGAAAAATGCGATTGCATTTCGCGATCGCATAATCAACATGCGAACCGCAAAATCATAATGTGATAAAGGCAAAACTCTTGGGTTACATATGCGACAGTCGAGGAAGATTTGCGGTCCGTATTTCTGTTTTGCAACAGAAATGCGGTCCGCATTATTAACTCCAGGGGCAAATTAGTCCAGACCTCGCCTCGGGTTTTGGGACTTTATAAATAGGTTTAATAGGGTTTTGTGGGGGATATCTTGTCAGACTTCAGAGTAAAAGTACTGGCAATTAACTAGTTTGAATTCTTGGAAGCTTTTGGGATCAATTACTTTCTATTTTGTAATATTATGACAATTACTATTCTTTCTTATTCAATGATCAGTATGAGTAGCTAAGTTTAAACGCTAAGGTTGTGAACCCTAGATGGGTACAATGTTATTGAGATTTTGATATTGAATATGATTTCAACAGATGATTGATATTTATTTACTTGTTATTCTTCAAACAATTGTTAATGGTTACAAACATTAACGAACGCCAATTAATTCTATCTTTGCTTGGGAAAGTGTGATAGAATTTGGTAGAAGTAAATAACAAAGACTCAAGGCTTTAAACCTTGTTTAATAAAATCGCTTAGGAATAAGTGGGTTTTAATTTGGCATTAATTGATTGTTCTTAGTCACAACTCTTTTGTATTTGGGAAAATCATAAAGAGGATATATTATCAAATTATTAGAAAATATTGGGTAGTAAATTAGGTATCAATTGCATATCAAGAAAGTTGTCCATTGGAACTATACAATATTAATATCAATAGCATTATACTACATTAAGGGGAACACAACCTTGGTTTCTTTAATTCATATTATTCACATTCACAATATTGCAATCAGTTTTTGTTTACACTTAAGTTCAATATTCCTTTTTATACAATTACTTGATAGAATTACGACTTAGTCGAGTATTACTCTAATTAGATAAACGTTTCACACCTATTCCCCGTGGGATTCGACGCCAACCATGTTAGGTTATTATATTTGACACCGACCGCTTACACTATTCTTAAGGTGTAATTTGAGCGTATCAAATTTTGGCGCCGTTGCCGGGGAATACGGTTCTGAAATTACTAATTAGTGTATACTTTACTGTACGTCTAATTCTACTCTATTACAAGTTGTTTGTTTTGTTTGGTGTAGACAGGGAGATATGTCAGACCATGAAGATGATGTGGAGGTATAGGAGGAAGAAAACCCTTTTGCAGACATTGAGGAGTATATTGAGGATACAAACGCTATTGTACCTCCTGCTATCGGTGCCGCTACCTTCAAGGTGGAACATGGATTAATTCTGATGCAGAAAGCGGAGGGATTTTTCAGAAATTCTACTGATGATGATCCAACACAGCACCTCAGAAATTTCTTGGGTGTTTGTGCGATGCATAAACAGAATCATGTCTCCGACCATGCTCTGAGGTTGAGATGTTTTAAGTATTCTCTAGCTGGGGATGCGAGGAAATGGCTTCAGAATCTTCCTCCAAATTCTATACGTTCATGGCTTGAACTTGTCCGAGCTTTCTTATCAAAATGGTTTCCACAAAGCAAGAAATTTGAGCTCAGGGACAAGATTTTGTTCTTTAAGCAACTACCTGGCGAACAGTTACATGAAGCGTGCGATCGCTTCAAATTCTACTTGGTGAGGTCTCCAAACCGTGGTTTTCCAGATTCCATCTTGTTGGAAAATTTTTACATGGGTTTGGATCTTATGAACCAATCAATAGCGAAGAATGCAGCTGCTGGATCTTTTATGGACAAAACCTTCGCTAGGGTGACTCAGATCTTAGATAAAATCGCAAAACACAACCAAGCTTGGCACTTTGAAGATTCCACAGGTGGAATTGCAATTTGCTCTCCTTCTATGAACAATTTGATCAAGGAAAATCAAGAACGAGACCAAGTGATTGCAGAACTTGCCACAAATGTCAATGTATTGACAAAGCTTTTCACGGAGAATCAGAAGAAGAAAGTGAATGTGGTTGAGAATGTGCAGCCGGTACAAAATGATGATTATGAAGAGGAAAATTATATTAATATTTCTCAAGGAGGGTACCAAAGGCAGCAGTACCAAGGTCAAGGCTCTCAAAATCAATGGAGACCAAACCCGCAAGGGCAAGGTCACCATCAATGGCGAAACGACCAAGGTGGCTCTAACCAAGGAAACAGGAACAACAATAACAATTTTTCAAATCGAAGTTCCAACCCTTATGTTCCTCCAAAGGGTCATTATTCGAATCAGGTATCCTCTAGTGAGTCTAAATTGGAGAGCTTGCTTGAAAGGATACTACAAAACCAAGAAAAATCTGATAATTCCATGAAGAACATGACTGAGTTGGTTGACTCTCACACTGCGGCGATTCAAAAACTGGAATTGCAAATGAGAGATCTTTCTCGTGAGCAATATCCACAGCAGAAAGGAACACTCCCTAGTGATACGATTGCAAATCCAAAGGGAAGTGGGAGTGGCCCAACTTCCCATATCATGACTATCACTACCAGGAGTGGTAAGATATTGCAAGGAAAGAATGAGCAAGCAGTTGATGTGGAAGAACTTGAAAAAGGAGTCGACGTTGAAGAACCCAATGTTGCTAAAGTAAAGAAAACTCCAGAGGTTGTGCAAAATAGAGATGAGACCCGAGAAGGGATGAAGGAAAAGGCAGGAGAAACATCAAACATTCTTCCGCCGATTCCTAGACCCCCTCCTCTTTTCCCTCAGAGACTTGCAAGAAGAGTTGATGACAGCTTGAGAAGTTCTATGATATTCTCAAGCAGTTATATGTGAACATACCATTCTTGGAGACTTTTTAGGAAATGCCCAGTTTTGCTAAGTATCTAAAAGATTTGATCACGAAGAAGAGAACCACCAAGAATGAGGTGGTGAATATGACTCACCGGGTTAGTTCTATTATTGCTACAAATCCAATTCAGAAGAAAGAGGACCCGGGAGCATTTACTATTCCGTGCACTATTGGAGTGCGCGACTTTGCAAAGGCACTTTGTGACAATGGGGCCAGCATCAATCTAATGCCGCTTGCCATTCACAAACAAGTGGGATTAGGAATGCCAAGGCCAACGAGCATGAGGTTGCAAATGGTTGACCGTTCAATCAAGAGACCAATGGGTATTGTAGATGATGTAATCGTGAAAGTTGGGAAATTTCATATACCAGCTGATTTTGTAATTCTTGACTGTGCTGTGGACAAGGAAATACCTATTATCTTGGGGAGACCATTTCTGGCCACTGGAAGAGCCCTTATGGATTCGGAACGTAACGAAATTAAATTCCGAGTGAATAACGAAGAAGTTACATTCCAAGCAAGTAAGGGTATGAAGCTGCCAAACGAGTACGAGAGCATTTTAGTGATTGGTATTGTTGATGAAGTAGATGATGCTATGAGATGAAGATGGAAGAGCACTGCCTAGGTGAAACATTGGTAGCTATATTGGTAAACTTTGATGGTGATGATATGGATGGCTTTATGGAGTCAGTTAATACATTAGAGGGGCGTGGTTCTTACTCGTATACTCCACCAAAGCTTTTCCTTGATTTGGAGAATAGAGCTACACCTCCTGCAAAGCCGTCCATTATCGAACCACCTAAATTAGAGCTGAAACCAGTTCCTTCGCATTTGAGGTATAAATTTCTTGGCTTAAATAATACTTTACCAGTAATTGTTTCTTCGTTGTTGAATGATGTGCAGGTGGAACAGTTGCTAAAAGTTTTGAAGGAGCATAGACAAGCCATCGGTTGGACAATTGCGGACATTCGGGGGATCCCTGCTGGAATTTGTGAGCATAAGATTCAACTCGAAAGTGGGACAAAACCGAGTGTGGAACATCAACGAAGGCTGAATCCGTCAATGTAGGAAGTGGTAAAGAAAGAAATAATCAAATGGTTAGACGTTGGGGTAGTGTACCCAATTGCTGATAGTTCATGGGTGAGCCCGGTGCAATGCGTGCCAAAGAAGGGAGGCATGACTGTGATCAAAAATGAGAAGAACGAGCTTATTCCAACAAGAACAGTAACAGGATGGAGGGTATGCATGGACTATAGGAAACTAAATAGTGCCACATGCAAGGACCATTTCCCTATGCCTTTTATTGATCAAATGCTTGATCGGCTAGCGGGAAAGTCCTTTTATTGTTTCCTTGATGGATACTCCGGTTATAATCAGATCAACATAGCTTTGGAGGACAATGAGAAGACAACGTTCACATGCCCATATGGAACATTTGCTTTTAGCCGGATGCCATTCAGCCTATGCAACGCTCCAGCTACCTTCCAGAGATGTATGATGTCTATCTTCTCCGATATGGTAGAGGATTTTCTTGAGGTTTTTATGGATGATTTTTCGGTAGTAGGTGAGACTTTTGAGGATTTCCTGAAGAATCTCAAACAAGTGCTCAAGCGATGCGAGGAGACAAACCTTGTACTAAATT
>MCJB01008889.1:5287-58311 GCA_002018475.1 Nicotiana obtusifolia
ACCCACCCAGCTCGGGGAGTGGCTCAGACAGCTAGTGGTCGCCCAAGAGGGGGAGGCTAATCAGGTGGCGGTTAGGCCCGATTCTATGCTATTCCTGTCAGGCTATATGCCATTGCTTCAGATGTAGTGAACACAGGTATTGTCTCAGTATGCCACAGAGAAGATTCTATATTATTTGACCCCGGTTCCACATATTCGTATGTATCATTCTATTTTTGTTTGTTATTTGGATATGCCCCGCGAGTCCTTAGTTTCACCTATTCGTGTATCTATGCACGTGGGCGATAATATTCTTATGGACCATATGTATCGGTCGTGTGTGGTAACTATTGGGGGACTGTATACTAGAGTTGATCTCTTATTGCTTAGTATGGCTGATTTTGATATAATCTTGGGTATGGATTGGTTGTCTCCATGTCATGCCCTTCTAGACTGTCACGCAAAAACCGTCACTTTGGCGATACCGGGGTTACCGAGGGTCGAGTGGAGAGTTTCTCTGGATTATGTTCCCAGTAGGGTAATTTCTTATTTGAAGGCAGAACGTACGGTTGGGAAGGGGTGTTTGTCATATTAGGCCTTTGTGGGAGATGTCAATACAGACACTCCTACTATTGATTCTGTATCGGTAGTGTGAGACTTTTCGAATGTATTTCTTACATACCTTTCGGGTATGCCACCCGACAAGGATATTGATCTTGGTATTGACTTGGTTCCAAGTACGCAGCCCATTTCTATTCCTCCGTATCGTATGGCACCAGCTGAGTTGAAGGAATTGAAAGAGGAACTTCAGGAACTTCTCGATAAAGGGTTTATTAGGCCTAGTGTGTCGACTTGGAGTGCACCAGTTCTATTTGTGAAAAAGAAAGATGGTACTATACGGATGTGCATCGACTACAGGCAGTTGAACAAAGTTATAATCAAGAACAAGTATCCTTTGCCTCGTATTGATAATTTATTTGACTAGCTTCAGGGAGCGAGGGTGTTCTCCAAAATTGATTTGAGATCTGGGTATCACTAGTTGAAAATTCAGGATTCGGATATTCTAAAGACGGCATTCAAGACCCATTATAGTCACTATGAATTTCTCATGATGTCTTTTGGGCTGACCAACGCCCCAGCAGCATTTATGCACTTGATAAATAGTATATTCCAGCTATATCTTGATTCATTCGTCATAGTATTTATTGATGATATCCTGGTGTACTCACGTAGCCAGGAGGAGCATGCACAACACTTGAGTATTGTATTATAGAGGCTGAGGGAGGAGAAACTTTATGCCAAATTCTCTAAGTATGAGTTCTGGCTTAGTTCGGTGGCATTCTTGGGACACATAGTGTCCAGTGAGGGAATTAAGGTGGATCCGAAGAAGAGAGGGGCAATTCAAAGTTGCCCCGGGCAATCTTCAACTACTAAGATTCGAAGTTCTCTTGGCTTGACCGGTTATTATCGTGCTTTGTAGAGGGTTTCTCATCTATTGCGACACCTATGGCTAAATTGACCCAAAAAGGTGCTCCATTCAGGTAGTCGGATGAGTTGAGAAGAGCTTTCAGAAGCTCAAGACTGCCTTGACCATAACTCCAGTTCTAGTTTTGCCTTCAGTTACAGGCTCTTATATAGTGTATTGCGATGCTTCTCGGATCGGTATTAGGTGTGGCTTAATGCAGGAGGGTAGTGCTTATGCTTCGTGCCAGTTGAAGCCACATGAAAAGAACTACCTTGTTCATGATTTGGAGTTGGCAACTATTGTTCATGCATTAAAGATTTGGAGGCACTATCTCTATGGTGTGTCTTGTGAGGTATTTACAGATCATTGGAGTCTCCAGCACTTATTCAAACAGAAGGATCCAAATTTGAGGCGGCAGAGATAGTTGGAGCTGCTAAAGGACTATGATATTACCACTCCACTCTGTATCATCCCGGAAAGGCCAATGTGGTGGCCGATGCCTTGAGTAAAAAGGTGGTAAGTATGGGTAGCCTTGCATTCATTCCTGTTGGTAAGAGACCTCTTGCAGTTGATGTTCAGGCCTTGGCCAATCAGTTCGTGAGATTAGATATTTTGGACCTCAGTCAGGTTCTTGCTTGTGTGATTTCTCGGTCTTCCTCATATGACCGCATCAGAGAGCGCCAGTATGATGATCCCCATTTGCTTATATTGAAGGACACAATTCATCACGGTGGTACCAAAGATGTTACTATCGTAGATGATAGGTGTTGAGGATGCAGGGTCAGATTTGTGTTCCAAATGTAGATGTGCTGCATGAGTAGATTCTTGAAGAAGCCCACAGTTCGCGGTACTCCATTCATCCGGATGCGACAAAGATGTATCAGGACTTGAGACAGCACTATTGGTGGATAAGAATAAAGAAAGATATAATGAGGTTTGTAGCTCGATATTTAAATTGTTAGCAAGTGAAGTACGAGCATCAGAGATCGGGCGGATTGCTTCAGAGACTTGAAATCCGGAGTGAAAGTGGGAGCGTATTACCATGGACTTCGTAGTTGGACTTCCACGGACTTTGAAGAAGTTTGATGTTTTCTGGGTGATTATGGATCGATTAACTAAGTTCGTGCATTTTATTCCAGTTGGTACTACTTATTCTTCGGAGCGATTGGCTGAGATTTATTTCCATAAGATTGTTCGCCTTCACGGTGTGCCAGTGTCCATCATTTCAGATCGAGGCACGCAGTTTACATCACAGTTTTGGAGAGCAGTGCAGCGAGAGTTAGGCACACAGGTAAAGTTGAATACAACATTTCACCCTCAGACAGACGGGCAGTCCGAGTGCAGTATTTAGATATTTGAAGATATGCTACATGTTTGTATAATAGATTTTGGGGGTTCTTGGGATCACTACATGCTTGTATTATAGATTTTGGGGGTTCTTGGGATCAGTTTCTACCACTTATATAGTTTGCCTATAATAATAGCTACCAATCGAGCATTCAGATGGCTCCGTATGAGACTTTATATGGGAGACGATGTCGGCCTCCGATGGGTTGGTTTGAGTAGGGTGAGGCTAGGCTATTGAGTACTAATTTAGTTCAGGATGCATTGGAAAAGGTTAAATTGATTCAGGCGCAGCCCAGACGGAAGAGTTATGCCGACCGGAAGGTTCGCGATGTTGCTTACGTGGCAGAAGAGAAGGTACTATCCCAAATTTCACCTATGAAAGGTGTTATGAGATTTGGGAAGAAGGGCAAGTTGAGTCCTAGGTATATTGGGCCTTTTGAAATACTTAAGAAGATTGAAGAGGTGGCTTATGAACTTCCTTTGCCACCTAGTCTATCGGGTGTTCATCCAGTGTTTCATGTATCTATGCTCCGAAAGTATGTCGGAGATCCGACTCATGTTTTGGATTTCAGTACAGTGCAATTAGATGGTAATTTGACTTATGATGTGGAGCCAGTGGCTATTTTGGACAGGCAGGTTCAAAAGTTGAGATCAAAGAACATAGCTTCAGTGAAAGTGCAGTGGAGAGGCCAGCCAGTCGGAGAAACTACTTGGGAGACTGAGCGGGAGATGTGGAGCAAATATCCACACCTATTTGAGGCGTCAAGTATGATTCTAAACCCATTCGAGGATGAACATTTGATTAAAAGGGGGAGAATGTAACGACTCGGCCGGTCGTTTTGAGTATTACAGCCTCGTTCTCCTATTTACTGCTTATCCTATGTTCAATTATAATTATGTGACTTGTCGGGGAGAATTCAGAATGAATTGGAATTCTTAGTTCCAAGATTTAAAGTTTAAGTTGAAATTGTTGGCTGGATGTTGACCTATGCGTAAACAACTCCGAATAGAGTTTTAATGATTCCAATAGCTCCATATGGTGATTTTTGACTTAGGAATGTATCCGGAAAATTATTTGAAAGTCCGTAGTTAAATTAGGCTTGAAATGGCAAAAATATGAAATTGAAAGTTCGGAAGTTTGACCGGGAGTTGACTTTTGAATATTGGGGCCGGAATCCAGTTCTAAAAATTTTTGTAGGTCCATTTTGTCATTTATGACTTGTGTGCAAAATTTGAGGTCAATCGGACTTGATTTGGTAGGTTTCGGCATCGAATATAGAAGTTGAAATTTCTTAGTTTTATTAAGCTTGAATTGGGGTATAATTCTTATTTTTTGCGTTGTTTGATGTGATTTGAGGCCTTGACTAAGTTCGTATGATATTTTACTTGTTGGTATATTTGGTTGAGGTACTGAGGGCCTCGGGTGAGTTTCGGATGGTTAACTGATCAAATTTGGACTTAGAACAAGTTAAAACTTGCTGCATACTGATGCAATCGCACCTGCGGAACTTATCTCGCAGGTGGAGCTTGCAGAAGCGAGCCGGATTACGCAGAAGCAGATTTGGGGCTGGCCTGGGGCTAGGTCGCAGGTGCATGAAGGCTCCGCATCTGCGAGCACACAGGTGCGAGCCATGCTCCACAGATGCGAAGTGAAGGGGGCAGCTGGAGACCGCAGAAGTGGCTTGGGCGACCGCAAAAGCGAGGCTACAGAAGCGGACCTCATGTCCGTATAAGCGAAAGGAGCCGCAGAAGCGGGCAGGACCTCGCATCTGCGAGACAACAGATGCGGTTATGTACTCCGCAGAAGCTAAAACGCTGGTCAGGCTACAAAAACAGAGGGGTCCGAGAATTTCTCATTTTTGGGCATTTCAAACATGGGTTGAGGCGATTTTTCAGAGAGAATTTATGGGAAAACTTGAGTTAAGTCACTTATGATCATTGTTAGTCAATAATATTAAATCATCATTGAGTATTTCGACTAGATTACGTGTTTTTGAGGTGAAATTTGAGGATTTGGGCCTAGGGATTTGAAAATAAGATTTGCGGATTTGAAGGTCGAGTTGATGTTGGAATTAGGTTATGGTTGAACTCGTGGTTGAATGAGCGTTCATATTTTATAACTTTTGTCGGGTTCTGAGATGTGGGCCCCACTGACGATTTTCATATGGAAATTAATTCCTATAATTTGTGTTGACTGTATCGAATTATTGTGACTAGATTCGAGGCGTTCGGAAGCCGATTCGCGAGGCAAGGGCTTGTTAGCGGAGTGATTTGAGTTGCTTGAGGTAAGTATCGTATTTAAACTCGGTTAAGGTACTAGTTGCCTGAATTGTTGTGATAGAACGTGCTTTTGGGTGCGCACATGTGTGAGGATGGTCCCATATGCGGGCACCGGAGTTGTATATTTATGTTGGGTTGTGCTCGGGCTCCTATAAGCCCAGAAATGACTGTTAAGCTTCGAGCTTCGATAACTAATATGTGGTAACAATTCATGTGATCTAACTAAACTATGATGTGATTACTCAGAGGCTTATATCCCGGAACAAAATTAATAAATATTTTTCATTGATGAAATTTCCGGATTTATTATGATAGCACACCTTGCACATGCCTACACTTTAGCATGTCATTTATACCAGTCCAGGGACATGAGAATCTCATTTCATTCATTATTTACCTGTACCCTTACTTTATTGCTATTGCATGATACTTTGACACGTGAGTTGTCCGTGCAGCACGTGAGTTGTCCGTGCAGTACGTGAGTTGTCCGTGCCGATCCATATATTGATATTATTGACACGTGAGTTGTCCGTGTCGCACGTGAGTTGTCCGTGCAATGTGTGAAACTTGTATTTCTCGATCATTATCTGATTTACTGGTTTTCTTTCCCCTACATGCCATAATACTGTTGAGCAGGATTTACTTATACTGATTTAATTGGTGAATTCAACAAATTAAGTTTCTCTTACTTTGCCCTGTTTATTTGCGATACTTATTAAGCTGGTTGTACTCACACTATAACCTGCACCTCATGTGCAGATCCAGGTACTTCCGAATACGACGGTTGCTAGATTTGGGGATCCATCTGTTGGAGACTATCGAGGTAGTTGCTTGGCGTCCGCAGACCTTGACTCTCTCT
The DNA here is from genome assembly GCA_002018475.1 of Nicotiana obtusifolia. Taxonomy (NCBI): domain Eukaryota; kingdom Viridiplantae; phylum Streptophyta; class Magnoliopsida; order Solanales; family Solanaceae; genus Nicotiana; species Nicotiana obtusifolia. The sequence continues at coordinate 11,218 of MCJB01008889.1, forward strand.
CCCTTTTAGTTATTGTGTTGTTATATATTTTAGACAGTATTTTTATTAGTCAGACAGTGTTATTATTTAGATGCTTATGTTCTCAGTGACACCGGATTTTGGGAGTGTATTTGTATCAATAATTGCAGGATTTTTCTATTAAATTTACATATTATATTTTCAAACTTAAAAGAAATTATGGTTTATTAAAGTTATCGGCTTGCCAGATGAAATATTGGATCGTGACATATACTAAGAAAATGGGAATAAAATTAATGTACATTAAGATGAAATCTGCATAATATGAGATCGAACAGACCAAGTAATTAAGGAAATACTAGTAACCTAAAGTAAGAGGAAAATCTGCATATATAATAGGAAAATGGAAATAAAATTAATGTGCATTAATTAAGAGGAAAACTGCATAATATGAGAACGAACCAAGTAACTAAGGAAGTACTACTAACCTACACGAGGGAAATTGCCATAATTTAAGGACGAAAAACAACTATAAAAATCAGCAATATTATTGTACAATAGTGTGTACACTAATTCTTTTAATTAATTGGAGAAGAAAGATCCAATATACAATGGTTCCTATCGCCGTCTGTGACGTCATGCCGGAGGGAACTCTTGCTTATTTCGATGAGGAAGATCAGCTTCAGAGTGGTTCTATACACTCACTAGCCAAGGGCAAAAAGGTCATTATATTTTGCTATTCCCGGCGCCTTTACTTAATTATTTTGTTGCATCACATATATAACTACAAGTTTTAGGAGATTATCCTTAGGTGAAACTAGAGAAGGAGTTAGGATGTTCGGGTTCGAAATTTTAAGTTTTTAAGTTATTGAGTTCTAAATTATTAAATTATAAAAATAATCAATAAATTATTCAAGACAATTACATAATTTAAACTGAAACTATCAGATCCGCTGAACTCGTAGCTAGAACACTAACTAGCTCGGCCTCAGGTGCAAGTATATCCGTTCTTTGCTTGTTTGTCTCTATGTTTAAGTTTAAGTTGTTTGAAACAATTTGAATAATATCTCCAAATTATAAGAATTATATTCCTGATTAGCAAATTAAAGAAAAAATATATATATTTGTTGTATATATAGATACTATGTGTGTTATATGCAAAAATTATATAAATTTATATACTTTTTCAGTTACCGAATGTAAATAGTTTTTGCTGCAAGCTAAAAGTGATAATAACCCTTAAATAATACTCATGAGCTTCTAAAAGGCCGGGCTTAATTAAACATATCAGTTTTTAATTAGATATTAAAAATTAATTTTATCAATGACCATATTTCTCCATTTAAACTCATCCTAAGCCAAAATTTTATAAATAAGTTCTCTATATTTCTACTAATATATAAAACTCTGACAAAGCTAAAAGACTCCTAGAAAGCATAGGAACTAAAAAAAATTACAGTACTAATATGACTAAAACATATACTATAGACCATTTTCTTTCATTATGCCTTATCTTTTGCTAAGTGTGCATAGACTCTATAATATTGCAAAAATGTTAAAATCTTAAAATAAATATATAATAAAATCAAATTCATTCTAAACTCTCTGTTAGTATTGTATCAGACATTGTTTTACGTATTAATATATCAAATACAAGCTAGATACAATTGTGATACAAGTATGATACATTTATTATACAATTATGTTTTAGGTATTGATGTATTAGATACAATTTTGATACAATTATTACACAATTATCATACAACTCCTGCAACTTCTTCTTCTTCAAATTCAAATCTAAATTTTCACCTAAAACCAACTCTATACTTAACCAATCTCCCTCAAAATTGAGATATAAATTCCAAAGGATATTCTCAATCACTAGCAAGAATATCCAATCCAAACAAATCCTAAAATCTTAAAACTCGAAATTGTATGTATGTATGCTCGAGAATTATAAGTATTTTTAGTGTTCGAATGGACCAATTAGTGGATGATTGTGTTAGGCAAACAAACTGAAGAAATTAGGGAAAGGGAAAAGAAAAAAAAAAGAAGGAGAGAGAAGAACAGAGGGGAAAAAAAAAGATTTAATCGAATCCCTTAAATGAAGACACTAATAATGGCGTGGGAGTAGGCATGTCCATGGGTCGGATCGGATCGAATTTGGCACCTTTGGGATTATAATTTGGGATTCGAATTTTGTAAATTGCAATCCAAATTCGAACCAAATTAAATTCGGATCGAATCAGATTTTGATGTTTGAATCAGATAAATATTTTGGATTTTGGTTCGGATTATACGCCTTATTTAGATGCTAAAATATATAATTATAAGATGCTTATCTCCTATAATTTTCAATAGCAAAACTCATTGATTCCCATATCTTTCACATTTAATATTGAAAAGAAAGAATAATCAAACACAGTGAGCGAGATAACAAAGAAAACTTAAAATTTCTGAAAGGACACATTTATCTTTTATATATAAAATATAAATTTCGGGATTCAAACCGGTTCAGATGTAAATTGAGCCAAATTGTATTCGATCTGATATTCAAAATAATTAAATTAAAGATTCAAAATCCGATCCAAAAAGCTAAAATCTGATTCAAACCAATCCAAATAACACAGATCGGTTCGAATATTCGGATTGACCCAAATAATGCACAGCCCTAGGTGGAAGCCTTTTAAGGGGCTATATATACAATTTGTAAGAAAAATCTAGATGCTTACTAAAAACTACAAAACCTAAAGAAAATAGGTAAATAAGTTTCTATTATAGTGTGTGTGCGCGCGTGTGTATATATATATATATATATATATATATATATATATATATATACTTTTAGAAACTAATGATGCAATTTAATATTAATAGGGTAGTACTGTATTGGAGAAGGATGTTAGAGATAATATATATCAAGGGGCTTCTCATATGTTGTCAACTGTGAAACCTCTTATCATATACTTGAAATAAATTATGTTTTTCCTTCTGTTCGTTAATTTAGGCCGTAATTTTTTTCTTAATTACTCCAAAAAGATAAAGTGGGCTTTGGGAAAAGGCTTGGAATTGGTTCAAGTGTATGTAAAAATTCAAGAAAATGACGTCTAATAATTTGTGTCTAATCCAAGAGTCGCAATACCATTATTTGCCATCATATAAATAAAAAAAGCTAACCTATACACAGTCGCAGACATTCATTAGTCTCGTACTCAAACCCTCAGTGTCCTGTCATTATCTACTTTTTTAATCATGGTTATAAGATGCAAGTGCAATTTCATATAAAAATTTTATATATATGGTGTATAAAAGTTATATATACATTGTTATATGTATATACTATACATTTGTATTTTATATAATATATATATATATATATATATAATATTATATGTGGACTGTTATATAATGTATAAAAATTATATATACATGATTATACATTTTGACAAAATTTATATATAAAGTGTATCGTACATTTTACAATGTATCATTAATGTATCCTGGACGCTTTTATATATCCAAATTGTACAGATTATTCTATAATGTATAAAATTGTATATATTACTCTAGGATGTATCAAAATTGTATATATACTATATACATTGCATAGAATTTGTATATAAGAATTTGTATATAAAGTATATCATGCATCTTGCAGTGTATCCATAATGTATCATTAATGTATCGCAAGCGCTTTTGTGTATCAAAGTGTATAGACTGTTCTACGATGTACAAAAATAATAAATTACTTTATAATATATTATAAGTGTATATATATTTTATACTAATGTATAATGTGTGTACTGCTTATACAATGTATACATCACTTCCTTTTTCTTTTTATATCATGGATATTTTTGCTTATGCAATATCATATATATTTTTCAAAATTCAGTCAATAAAAATTTCAGGTTCTTTGTCAAAAACAAAAAAGGGATTAAATTAGAAAAAAATAGTTATACTGCTTTCCTTATTATCTATTATGTTTAATTTTGTGGGTGAAATAGAAGCAAACATATAATTCTAATATTTTTGTGAAAGCGTAATTATATTATTATAGAAACTATAATAAAAAAAGAGAATAAAGTTGGAAAGGACTGATACACAACAAACAGTGTCAAGAGTTATACAACAAAGATTAATTCTAGATGTTTGTTCGCTTCTTGGCACCCACGCGCAGAAATTAATAAACATGATGAGGTTAGGAAAAATAATTAATCATGGCCAAGTTAACTATTTTCTACGAGGATATATACTTTCAAATAAGAGAAAAAGGTATGAAACACGTTATTTATAAGGTTTGGAACAAGAAATAAAATAACAACTCAAATAAAAGATAAAATAAATAGGATATAGTAATACGAAGAAGATGAATTCAAGCCACATAAATGAACACATGCTATTCTGAATTATGCAAGTGTAATGTTTGTCGGCATGCAAAGAAGATCAATTTAGACTAGCCATTATAATTTGTTTGGGGCTATGAATTGCATGGCTTAATTTATGACTAGCGAATGGCAATTGTTTTCACCGGCCGACTACAAATGAGTTTTCCTCAAAATACATTGATCTTATAACATTTCGTTTCATAGCAGCATCATTGTTTGCTAGCTTCTTCTACCTAGAAAATACTACTAATAATTCCTTCTTGTGAGTGAAAACTATGGAAATTGAGGGAAAAAAAGTTGGAGAGGTTATCAAGCTGCAGAAGTGTATCTTTCGAGATTCAACAACCTCATGGTCAATTTGTTGTTCCTAAACCACAAACCTCGTTTTCAACCTTCATGCAAAGATCAATCAGCTGCCACTTTTGTGATATAGATGGAGCTGATATTATTCTAGCTGCAGACATTGAAGAAGGCGAGCAAGTGATAGTGAAATCACTGCCATCTCCACTTCAAGTGGGGTTTTCATCATTGCCACTTTTGGATTCTCAGTTGAGCAAACGTAAAAAAGTTACTAATGAAATGAAGCATAAAACAAAGCCATCATCAAGATTGTCAGTCATCTGTCTTGATCAAGACTTGTTTACTGTTTACAAGCGCTGGTCCATGTTGTATTTCATTGTGAATATCACCGGGTTGATTCTTGCTACTACTGGAGTTTTCCCCTACGCAAAAGAGAAAGCAACTCTCTTTTTCTTTGCAAACGTTCTCGCTTTGACACTCTGTCGGAGTGAAGCTTTTCTAAGGGTGGTTTTCTGCTCACAGTTAATTATCTAGGATGGTCTTGTATAAGATTCTTGAGTTTTTGAATTTTCTAATCATGTGCGTCTTATGTGCATCTTGTGTCAACCAATACAAACTTTTTTCAAAAAAAAAAAAAAAAGCACATAAATCTATATTCTTAATATGTTATAAAAGTAGGAATCTCCTAAAGACTCATAATTTATATTTTCTTCTATTTACAGTTGAAAATTATTTCTCTTTTCAGCATGTAAATCTTTACAATAGATATTACTTTTTCCGTTTCTTTTTATTCGTAATTCATATACTAAAAAAGAAACTTTTTTTGTTTATTTGTCCATTTTAACTAGTCGGAGAGAATTAATTTTTTTTAAAATAACTATTTTTCTAATTGCGTGCTTTACATGTGCATCTTATATCAATTAACACTACAATTACTCATGATCACGTGCGTCTCACGTGCTTCTTTTTGTTAAGCAATATAAACTTTTTAAAAAAATACATAATTCTATATTGTTAATATGTTATAAAAGTACGAAACTCCTAAAGACTCATAATTTATATTTTCTTCTATTTATACTTGAAAATTTCTCTCTTTAGCATGTGACCTTTGCAATAGATATTACTTCTTTCGTCTCTTTTTACTTATACTCCATATACTAAAAAAAATCAGTTACTTATCCACTTTAATAAGTCAAAAAATAAATTATTTTTCAAGTTGATTACTAAAGAATCCTCCTTTAATTTTGTGTGGGGAAAAAATCACACGATGTTAGCAGATGTTGTTAATGATTTCACGAAATCCCTAGTGGTATATCCTCCTAGCAACGGCATTTTTTTTATATGCAAGAGAAAAAATTACTCTATTGGCTTGACACTCTGTCAAAGTGAAGTAAGTCTGCGAGTATTTTTTTTGGCTCGCAATGAATTGTTTATGATGGTCTTGAGTTCCTATTCGGATCAAGATATGATTTTTTCTTCCGACCACTCGATGAAATTAATAATCGCTTTATAATTTCTTCAAGTATGACTCGGTTATTCTTTAATCCCGATGCTTAGTGACAGAGACACTACTTCTCTATCATATCTTCGTCCGTTGCAATAAATATTATTCTCTCCGTTTCTTTTTACTTATACTCCATAGATAATCTTGTATTTTCTTCTATTTATAGTTAAAAACTTCTCTCTTTAACATGTTATCCTTGCAATAAATACTACCCCTTCCGTTTTTTTTTACTTGTACTCCATATACTAATTTTTTTTCAAATCGGTTGAGAATTAATCTTTTTTTTTAAATTTTACCCTTCTCATTAAGTAATCATTTCCCTAATCGCGTGCTTTACATGTGCATCTTGTGTCGATCAATATAAATTATTTAAAAATTATATACATTGAATAACTAGTTCGTCTATGCTCTTTTATTGGAATTACCTTCTTCGTTTTCGGTAACTAGCACAAACAATTCACTAATTCTCTTTGCAACCTATATTTGGACAACTCATTCAAATAATTGGCCTATTGAATTATACCTCAGAACTTATAAATAATTTTTCTCTAATTATAAGTTGAAAAATTCTCTCTGTAATCTTTACAATAGATACTAATTTCTCTGTTTTTTATATATTTTCTTTTTTATTTGTCCACTTTAAAAAACTAAAAGAGAATTAATTGCACAAATAGAATCTAGCTTGTTAGTCATCAAACTCGCCACAAAAGTCGTTCTTAGCCGTTAGTAAAATGGCCCTATCTTCAACCAAAAGTAATATCTAAGCTTTTTTTAAATTTATTGAGATGCTTTAATGTTTTCTTTCTAAAAAACCAAGGGAGTGAAATATGTATTCTTCTATCATCTCAAAAATAGAGAAGCCCTGAGATGAACGTTTCAAAGTTCATAAAATGTGTCACTGTAGGGAATGGAGCTGTTGGGAAGACCTGCATGCTAATTTGTTACACTAGTAATACGTTTTCCACGGTACAGCAAGTCTTCCAGTAAACCGACAACTGAAGTCTGATCGTCTTGAGTGATAAGCACTATTAAATTTCAATTCAGTGCCTAATTTTTTTTATAGCACCCTCTATTAGAGGGCAGACTGCTGTCTTAATCGGGCGTAATGCTCTCCCTTCGTCATAAGGCGTGCTTTCTCACCACCTAATGATGATCAAATCACGATCAGGTACAGAGGCGAATTTAGAAATTCTAGAATATGAGTATTATTACTAAAGAAAGGAGAAAAAAATATATTAAGTGAGAATTGATCCATATTCCTCTAGATAAATAACTCTACATTCAACCAAGTACACTATTCAGTCTTTTGGAGCATGAGAGTCAGATGATATTATATTGATTTTAGAGAATATGTACATAAAATACCTAGTTTGGCAGGTGATATTATATACTTTTTCTTCTTCCTCTTTATTATAGAGCTATAATGAACATATATACTTTTCTAATAACTGCAATTCACAAAATTCAACATTTTTCGTGCTACTGTCTAGATTTTGTCTCAATTTAAGGATTATGCGCAAATTGCATACTTAAAATAGGTAAATAAAAGTATACTTTTTTAATAACACTTTCTTCTCCGACCATTTAGACCAGGATGAGGTATACTGTGAGGTTGCTCAAATTTTCCCGTTGGCTGTAATTTTCTGAAGTTTAATAATACTAACATTATTATTATTAATAATAATAATAATAATAATAATAATAATAATAATATTTATTATTATTATTATTATTATTATTATTATTTTCCATATTTATGCATAGTCTATTACAAGCGACTTCAATTACCGTCAAACTTTTCTAAGTCAGACTTAATTGTTTCAGATTTTTTTAGTTGTTATAACGAAGTGCTGTTATAGAGAATATATATTCTAACATAGAGTAGAAATTGGTTCCAACATAAACATGATTTTTATAATGAATGATTGTTACTCCTTGCATTTCAATTTAGATGGAGTAATATGACTTAGCACGAAGTTTAAGAAAAAAAAAAAGACTTTTGAAATATGTGGTCCTAAAAGCTTAAGGAGCAAAGGCTTTGTGGGGTCATGACATTTGTGTGACTATAAAAGCTTCTCGTTGAAGGTAAAGTAAGTAAAATAAAAAGCTTAAAGTTGAATTATTTCCAAATATAAAGATGTATTATTTGTTTTGAAATAAAGTAATAAATAAAATGAGTCATTTAAATTGAAACAGAGGAAATATATAATAATTTTGTTACAGAAAGCTCGTGGATTTTTCAAAATTTATGTTTAGTCTAACTTCGGTGCACGTGCAATGACTACAACTCACGTGGCATAACCATTTTTTTCCCCTTCTTCTTCTGTCAACAAACCAAAAGAAAGAAAAAAAGAAAAAAACATAACAATGGACCCTCCACACGAAAAGAGCTGGAGCATCCATACCCGAAAAGAAATCACCACAAAATACGAAATCTTCAACCGAATCGGCGCCGGCGCATATTCCGACGTCTACAAAGCTCGCCGGAGATCAGACTCCGTCACCGTCGCCCTCAAAGAAATACACGATTACCAATCAGCTTGTCGAGAAATCGAAGCCTTACAAATTCTTCAGCACTGTCCAAACGTCGTCGTTTTACACGAGTATTTCTGGAGAGAAGATGAAGATGCTGTACTCGTATTGGAATATTTGCCTACAGATTTGAGCTCTCTTATAAAAGAAGCGAAGAATTGGGAAAATGGATTGGGCCTTGGGGAGATTAAGAAGTGGATGGTCCAGATTTTATGTGGAGTTGATGCTTGTCATAGGAATTCGATTGTACATAGGGACTTGAAGCCTGAAAATTTGTTGATTTCTGATAATGGAGTCCTCAAATTAGCTGATTTTGGCCAGGTTCTCAGTTTTTCTGCTTTTTCGAGATATCAAATTTTTCCATTTCGATTCCATATTTCTGATTCATTTGAGCTTACAAAATAGTGTTTTACCACATGCACAAAGCTTGTAAGATGTGAACTTTGATATGTGATTCTCTTCAAGTTTACATCTTGTATTACTAGCAGAATTTTGATTGCAATTCGTAAGAGAATTATAGCTTAGCAACAGCTGCAGTCGGCTTGGCGATTAAAACTCATTTAAAGACCACTTTATACCTATGTTGCTCGGACTCTCTAAAAATATCGCGAGGTGCATGTCGGATCCTCCAAAAGCAGTTCCAAAAGTAGTGTATTCTTTGGAGGATCCAACGGGGGTGCGGCACAATTTGGAGAGTCCGTGCAACATATCTTTATGCAAGGATCTTATACTAGAACTCTAGAAGATATTATCCTCTGAGGTATCCGTTCACTAAGCTCCCTGTTGCAGTTAGTAGCTCTATATGAAGGCAAATCCATGATATAGAGTGAGTGAATTTAGAATGAGTGTGATGTTATTATATACTAGTTATTTATACATTTTAATTTTTATTTTTTTGCAATATTATGCAATCCATGTATACATAGCGAAAGATAGGACATAATAGAAGAAAATGATCTGTATAGGCGATACCAGTTAGTTGGATATATGTTTTAGTCATACTAGTACGTTTTTTTAGTTCTATGCTATCTAAGAGTCTTTTAGCCTTGTCAGAGATTTATATGTTAGTAGAAATATAGAGAACTTATTTGTATAATTTTGACATGAGATAAGTTTAAATGGAGGAACATGGTCATTGAGAATTCATATAGCAGAACTCAGCTTGTTTGGACTGCTCGTAGTAGTTGTTGCTGTTTGTATGTGTATAGTTCGAGGCAAAAGAAATAGTTAATTGATCCCACAGTAGTCGCTTTAGATCCCTTCTGGCTCTATATGCATAACTTTTGTTCTCGCAAGCATAGAGTCTTCTTCAGGATATCCATAGTGCTTTTGTTCGTGTGATGGAACATCCTTGGATACCTGAACTCTATTCAAGTCTACTTCTGATTAATGTTCTTTTCCTTCTCAATACATGACTTTGCCTCTTCTTGTTCCACACAGGCTAGGATACTACTGGCCCCCGGGTTTGTAGCTGCTAATGACAATCAACAGCCATACGTACAGAGCAATCCCGATCAGGCAACTGTGGCCGGTCCATCACATTTCAAGCACGTATCAGATGTGTCTTCTGAAGGAGGTCTATATATTGAAGAGCCAGCATCTCTGGTTCAACCCGAACGCCTTGGAGAGTCAGATGATCTGAGATCCAGGTTCTTGGATGACATTGATAAAGATAGTAATATTCAAGATGGAGACACTTCCTGTCTAGCTACAGGCACCATGAGTAATGTTGAGGAAGATCTCTTACCGGGCACATATTCATATGATGTTGAAGATGGTGAACGTGATTGTTTTCCTCCCCTTACATCCTGTGTTGGAACTCGTTGGTACAAGGCACCTGAGCTACTTTATGGATCCACAAATTATGGGCCGGAGATTGATTTGTGGTCACTAGGTTGTATTTTTGCGGAGGTTTTGCATTTGGAACCACTTTTTCCTGGAAATTCAGACATTGATCAACTCGGCAGAATATTTAATGTTCTTGGAAACTTATCTGAAGAAGTTTGGCCTGGTTGTGCAAATCTTCCTGATTACAAGATAATTTCATTTGGTAAAGTAGATAATCCAATTGGCTTAGAAGCATGTCTATCCAACAGGTCAACTGATGAAATTCTGCTCGTAAAAAAGTTGCTATGTTTTGACCCGGCTGGCAGAGCTACTGCAATGGAATTACTACATGACAAGTATCTGAACGAAGATCCTTTGCCTGTCCTATCATCTGAACTGAGGATTCCCTCCAAACATAGTGGCGCAGATGAAGATTCACCTGATGAATTAGGTGATTATAGGGATTTTAACTCTGACTCAGACTTTGATGATTTTGGCCCAGTGAAAGTATCAAGTACTGATTATGGTTTCTCAATCAAGTTTTCTTGAGCCCCCGGGTGGACAAATTTGTTCGAAATTTACTTCCTTTTTTCCCCAAAATTTTGTGGCTGAGCTGTCCTCACATTGGTAGAAGTGATTCCTCTCAGAGTGATAGAGATTCTCAGTTTGCCATGTGTTATTCAAGTATCATCATTTTGTTGCAGCACTTCATATATTTTGTTGTCGGGGTTTCTCAAAGTTTTGTAATTTGTAACAATTGTGGCTTCCTCTGTTGGAATAGCAATTAAGAAACTGAGACATATACGTAAACGGCAAGTCTATATTATTAGTATTGTTTTTGTGCTGAAGGAGACTTCTTGTATTGTGCTACAATCTACTTAAAAGGACTTCAATGAAGAATTGGATCCCATCTGTTTCAATTTCAGGTATATAGTTATTCAGTTTTTTTTTTGGTTTCTCACCCCGGTGTTGGTACTTGCATTGGGGCTCGACTAAATCCGGATTCGCACCGGGAAGTCCCTCATTGGTGTTAAAATGCTCCCTAACAAAGGTGACTCCATACCTAGGGCTCGAACTTGATACCTCTAAGTTAAGGATATATTTATTAAGTGGTCCTCAATGTTGTCAGTACTTTTGCTTGTGAAGCCTCTAAAGCACAAAACAGAGCAAAGGATTATATAGAGCAATTTGTTCCTTATCATGAATACAGTTTCCAGTGAAGTATATAGAAAATCATTTATCTCAACTTGTATGTAAATGAGGTGATTCTTACTGAACTCTGTTGTTTGACACTTGCAAATGACATCTGCTTCATTGTCTTTAAACCTCAAGAGTTTGCTCTCATTTTGCGCAGGACTGTTTCTTTCAATTGCAAATTAACCCCTCTAAATTTGAAACGTGGAAGTGATATTGTTTCATCCAAAAGCACTTTTTCTTCCTTTAGTCATTGACAAATATGTTATCAGAAACTTTTGGTGGAACTGGAACAAACCTGGTGACTTTGAAATAACACTAGATAACATATTATTCTATGATAACCTTCTAATTACCCAGTTTAGCTTTATGTCTCTTTCTTCTACTTCCTTTGGTAGGTAAAAACAAATTTCATTTCAAAAGACATACGTACACAATTCTGAAAAAGAAAGAGCTTAAAATAATCCTTTAAGTTTGAGATTACACTCAAAATGATCCCTAACATATTAGACAATATTTTCTTTTTTGGTTTCACCATTTGGTATTCAAAATTTTCTAGACCGATTAATTTCGATTCACTCCCAACCAAGAATTTATTCATTCTTAAGGCTCAAATTGAGAGCTATGATTAAGTGTGCAAGGATTTTATCCATCATATCATACTCTCTGAAGAATTACTAACCGTCCTCGAAATGTAAGTACATAGTTCCAATCTCATTATCCTCATTTTGTCTCTCCTCCTTTACTATTACGGTCGATTGTCAAATAAAAAAAATTTAAAGGAGAAAAAAAATCATATCCTCTTTGATCTCATTTGAATCTCTAATTAATAACTGCAAAAATTTATAGTCTAGTGATATCAGTGAAAATTTCTCGCATGATATGTGCGGGTTCAATTCTCACGATCTCTTTGTGCTCCTTTTCTTATCACCAAGGTAATAATAGAGAAAAAAATCCCTAGTAAATCTTGTCCGTCTATCCGAATTCCCTAGTGCTTTTATACAAACTTCAGCATTCATTGGATCAGTAACCTCTTACGCCAAGAAAAAAGTATAGAAATGTCACCAAATAATTACTTTAAAGGACTTTTATTCAGGAATTAGCTTATGTATTTTGAATTTTATTTTTTCAATTCAAATTTTAGAATACAAATATCCTAAAATTAAAACTTTTTATTTATATTTTTAGGATAAATAAATATTGGCTAATCCGTAAATAGGATGACTATTTATGCACTTCCCGAGGAAAGTCAACGTCCTCGTGGACCCTTTAGAGCCAAAAGGGTGTCAATGGATATTTAAAAACCGACTAAAACGACTGAATTGTACCGTACCGAACCGATTTTCAGGTTTCTTTTAATAAAATCGTAGGTTTTAATATAAAGCTATAACCGTACCGATAATTAGGATAGGTTTTTTATTTTACGAAAATAAGCCGAAAAAATACCGAACCGTACCAAATAAATTTAGATGTGAAAAATATATTTATATGTTACGTTTTAAAAATTATAAAGCATTAAATTTTTCCTTGGGCAGTGGAATTATGAAAACGGTTACAAGCCAACAAGTAAACTCAAAATCCTAATTCCCAAACCTATTATGCTATTCCTGTCGAAATCAAATTATTTCCAACATATTTACTAGCAAGAGACAAGGTATTCTAGCAATTATGAGTAGCAAACTACAAATGTATTGAATATGTTTCCTTTCGTGTGATTTAGATTTATCTTTTGAATATTTAATCTTTCACTCGTGTGATTTATATTTTCTTTGCCCGTGCCTAGTTTCTCTTACACTACTACAGAATAGTTGATGGATCTATACTCTTGCCATCTTTCATGTTTTCTTAATTCATCACCCTTTAAACAGTAAAAATGCTATAGAGTTTTGTGAAGACCTATAAAAGTACGCAGGTTATCGCATTCTACTTCTACTACTAGTGCATTTTACATAACACTAAAAAAATAATCGAAAATTAACCGAATTGTACCGATACCGAATAGAAACCAACATGATTGAGATAGTTTTGAAAAGTTTAATTTTAATTATATATAGTAGAATAACCAAAAAAATAATATGATACAAATCTTATAAAATAACCGACTGAAGCGAACCTATTAATGCTACTATTTGCATTGTACCCTATTTTATTTTCTTCAAATTGAACATAGCAGAGAGATTCCCTCTATATTAAAAAATAAAATAAAAATAACAATCACGTGCTCTCGAGCCCTCCTACTTTCCCGCTCCTCTTCCCAAGCAATGTGGCGCTTAATGCCATGCCACATGGCGTCTTACCATTGGTCGCTTGACAATTATATGACTGGTGATGTTAGCTGATATAATCCTACTCTATTTTATCTCAAGAAAATGCATTAGCAAAAAAAAAAAAAGATCTCAAGAAAATGCAGTATTGTATAGGTTTTCGCAGTTGAAGATTCAACGCGACTAGTATTTTTAAAACGAAAATATTGAATTTTGCAGAAAATATTAATTACTTTCATTTTATCTACAAAAATAACAGTATATCAAAAGTATTTTAAAACTTTTGTAATCTTAAAGTTGTCATAATATTTTTCCGACAATAAAAACATGTTATTAAGAAACATATAATTTTAAGTTTAAAAAAATTTTAAATATCAAAACGCGTTATTATTTTTTTCTTGATACAAGGAGGATTTACAGCTCACTGATACAATGCTCTAATTTGGTGTTTTTAAGCATAGTAGTGTGTTCCATCCTTCCAATTTTAGCTTCCGTTTAACTATAGATTTTGGTTACTTTTTTTCACAAAAATAATTTGAAATACTGTTTATTCATTGAATATGATAAGTTTTTTAAAAAAAAATTAAGTTCCCAAAAACTTTAAGGTAGTTTTTTGGGGTAATTTTTTATTTCACTTACAAAACTTTAATTTTTTTTAAATAAAATGTATGTCCGAATATAAATTTAACTTTCAAAAACTCTTTCTCAGATTTTAATCAAACTATATGGAAACGCTAGGTAAAATTAGTTATTAAATAATAAAAGTGTCATCTTATTTAGATGAAATGAGCATGTAGAAAAGACGAACACGCATTTTAATTCTCTTCTAATCTGACGGTTGTAGATAATCCTACAAAGCTTCTATGAATTTAAGCCGTTAGATTAATTCTCCCCGTAGCCACCGCACGATGAAACTTTTTACCGAAATCGTACCGTCAAATATTTACAAAATTGAATTTCAAAAGCTTTAGAGGGAGCAGCAATATTTGCTGCTGCTTCTCTTCTTCGAAAAATCCCTTCGTTTCTCCTTCCGCCTGTGTACATACATAAAATACGCACACATACAGTGTTTGTGTATTTGTCGATTGAACTTATTGTTGAATTAGGTGAATAATTTGAGTGGATTCCTAGCCAACATTCGCTGGATTTTTGTAATTTGAATCTGATTTTTGAATTACACAGCTTCACCTGTCGAAATTTTGAATTTTAAGCAGTTTTTTCGTTATGTTTGTTGAAGTTTGTGGAATTATCGTGGTATTTGCAGTGGATAATCAGTGAATTTGTGAGATTTTGTAATTTTTGGGTGTTTGGTGAGTTTTTATTGTGTGTTTGAATGGAGAATAGTGAGGGAGGGGATTTTTTCTCTCCTAACAAGGCTCAATCGGAGGCGGTTGTTTCCGCTGCTGCAGTTACGACAGTGCAGCCTCATGTGGCAGTGGATTTTCCAGCGAAGAAGCTGGCTAGGCAGCTGGATTTCACGGTGTTCGGTGGCAGCGGTAGTCAATCTCCGGCCCCCGCTATGCCGGAGCAAACAAAGCAGATTCAACCCCTTGTGAAATCAATACAAGTGCAAAGGCCACAGACGCAGCAACATATGGTGTTAATGCCGACGAAGCAAACTGCGGTGCCGACTACTCATCCGTCAATACGACCTCCTCTGTAAGTATCTACGGGAAAAGGGGTCTTTTTTAGCTCATTTAACTGAAATTTGTCAGGATTAGAGGAAATTGTAGTTAAAGTTTGTTATAAACTCTATAATTTGTTTGTTATTTGCTAAAGAATGCATCTTTGAGCATGTAGGAAGAGAATATAAGATGCCTCTAGGGCTTTGATTCACCGGGAACGGTATTACAAGCAGAGGCTAATTCAGAATTTGGAGTTTGTGGATTCCTACAATGACCACAAGTTAATATAGAATAATATCTTGTGTTCAAAGTCAAATATTTATTAATATTTAATGGATTTCTTAATATATATATATATACCGAGGAATTTTGAACTTTATAGATTTTGGATTCTAGGACAACGATTTCAAGTGCTAGTAACTTAATTTTAAATATGATTTTTTGTACGTATTTGGTGGATTTCTTAATACTTATACAGGGTTTGGGCCAAAGATACTTGGTTTTGCCGAACCCATTTCTTAAAGCCTACATTCGCCCCTGCTTCTTTGAGCATGTAGAAAGAGAATATGAGATGCCTCTAGGGCTTTGGTCAGTGGGAAAGGTATTAGAGGCTATATTTGTGGTTGGCGCATGTCATGAGTTCAAATCTTGGCTGGTGAATGAAGTGTGTTATTTGAATGGGGAAGGGTAGAGAGCCATATCCACTGAGTTTCTAAACCAGAAACAATGGATTTCTTGGTCATCCATAAAGAGAAAGACACAGAATTTGAGATTTCTTTCACAAATACTAGGGGCTGTTGCTAGGGAAAGTTCAAGCTTTTCTGGTGGAACTAGGATAGATAATTAATCAGTAATCTGTTTGTAGGTTAGTGTCAGATGAAGAAACAAATTTTGTTTCTTATATCCATGAGGAGAGGGGGGAAGTGAGAGCCCGAGAGCGTAGAAAATGTTTGGATTCAGATATGTTTGAATTTGCCTTTCTTGTTCTTTAGATTTCATTTGGTCCAGCTTGCTAGGCTTTTATGGTTGATTCTTTGTTTCTATATTTTGGTTGACTGGTGAGCAATACAGGACATTAGAGATGATAATCATGATCCTTTCCGTACAACCTTGTAAGTCGTTTGCAACTACTTGCTAACTTACGGAAAGAAACAATATTTGTACACATGTAGGCATGCTCCAGCCAAATTGGTTTCCATTTACGCTTGTGGGTCCACTTCATAAAAAGATTTGACTTTTCAGATTGTTTCTGTCACACAAATTTCTTTAGTTTAAACTGTTAACCTTATATTAATTTGTGGTTAGCCACTCCGACATCACTCTGATTAGTTGATCATATAATCTTCTGTCTTGTGGAACCTAATTTATCGATAAGTTTCTAAATCATTGTCAGAGTACATGATAATGCTTGTCTCACATCCCTCTGACTTGAAATTGGACATTGTTATCAAAGAGCTCTCTGTTTCTTGTATAAGTAATATTAATATCTATAGCTATCTCGTTTTGCTCACCTCAAATATGTTAAATGCTGGGTGTATTTGTGATTTTTTTGGGGTGGGGGAGTTGGTGAAGTAGTCTCTAGCTCTTGGTTTTGGCTTCACATTTCTAATTGTTGATCATCATATCGGGTTTGTTTGTGGGCTCTACACAAGTTTTTGGGATTTTGATTTATGAAGCTGTGGGAGGGAGCATTTTTATGTTAGCTTAGACTGAATATGATCTATATGATGCTAATACTCACTGTTTCCAGGAAACCAGATTCTCCAAGAGCACGGTCAAGGCAAAGTGTTAGTGAGGTAAAAGATGGTACTCCTAAAAAGCAGAAGCAGTGTAACTGCAAACACTCTCGATGTCTAAAGTTGTAAGTACTACCTCCGTCTCATACAGATGTGTGGAAAATCTCAAAAATAACTAAAATCTATTAATGGATGGCAAACACATGAAGGTAGCACTGATAAGCTCTGAAAAGACTGTTCTTCTATTGTCCTTTCGGCACTGATAAGCTCTAAATATTCTATTTTTTCCCTTCTTGATGGCAAAAAATTTGTTGGAAGGGATACATGAGGTAATCAAGCATAGATATGTCATAAAAAATTAACATATAAATTGGTCCAAACAAATATTATCAATTAAACAATTCCCAACAGGAAGGATTAAGAAAATGGAAAATAAAGATGCGAAATGACCAGATATTGTAAGGATTATTTACTCCTTTTGGCACCTTCGATGTGTTTAGTCCCTGTTCTAAAGAAGCTAATAATTTTATCCTAGGGCTTATTTTGTAGTTTTGTAAAAGAAGGATAATAATGAGATTAAAGCGTAGTCCATCACTTAAATTAACCTTGGGCACCAGCTCGATTCAATGCTTTTTCCAGGGCCTTTTTTCTTAATCTGTTCAAGTGCGCAAAGTTTCACTTGCAGGAGCACATGTGAATTATTTCTCTTTGTGTCATAGTACTGACTGTTTTGCATTAATCTTGTGAGCACATGCACATAGTGGTAAAATTTTAGGAAAAGTTCTCTGCCGCATACGATTTCCAATCAATGATGACTAGATGTGTACATGGATGTACATAGGCGGTTTGGGGTGGTTTTGAAGTAAAACCATAACCTAATCATATTTTGTACTTGTTTTTCCAAAATATCCAATCGATTTAGTTTAGTTAGCTTGTGGTTGGTTGGTTGACGATTTGGGCAGATTTAGTATAGATTATAGTTTAGGTATTTACGGTTAAACTATACGTTAGTGGTGCTTTTGGTTATATGACGTTACATTAGGAGCTCAAAGTTTAGGATTATAGACTTTACATATGATAATTTGGGGTTTAGAGTTTATGTTTTTGTGCTATACATGGAAAATTGTGGTTTATACATAACACGAATACATACAAAAATTACCAGCTATAGCCCACATATCAAACCACACTGTTCTTAGTAAATTCACCATTTGCAAAAGTGAACCTTTTGGCCATTAGGTTCTAGCCATGAAATAAATGGGTTATTTGTTTCAAAGTGGCCATGCAATACATGTATACAATCTACATTTTGAAAATGGAGGTTTTATTTGAGTTTTTGCAGCTTTTTATATATAAAAATCAAAATAAACCACCACATTGGTTTTCTAGGGTTGAAAACCAACCCATGGAAAAGGTCAGTTTGTGGGACATTGGTGTATTTCGGTGGGTTTATGTTAATCCCTCTTTTTTCCCTCTCACAGTTAGGGTGCAGGCAATATGTTTATACAATTCCATTCTCTGCTATTTGTAAGATTTATTTTGCTTTTATGTATTACTACACTATTAGAGTCACTGCTTTAGTTCTTATGCAATGTGACTTTTCTTTGCTTTCTTTCTATTTTTGGATCAGGTATTGTGAATGCTTTGCATCTGGCATATACTGTGATGGGTGCAATTGTAACAATTGTCATAATAATGTTGAAAATGAACCTGCAAGGCGTGAAGCAGTTGAAGCTACTTTAGAGCGTAATCCACATGCATTCAGGCCTAAAATCGCCAGCAGTCCACATGGAGCTCGAGATAATAAGGTACTTCTTAAAACTAAGCGGATTCGTGGATGATGCTTACTTAAAAGTTGAACTATTCACAAAAAATCTTTATTCTAATTATGCTAGAGATCTGAAGATATCCTGGATATGTTGTCTATGATACTATTTGTTTATTCAGATTCTCTTCAGGCAATGACCTGGTTAAAAATTGCTGATATGAAAAGTAGGAAATGCAATATAATCAATATTTACTTGAACTTTCTGAGCTTGAGTAGTCAATTAGGATCAATTTTTGGTTTGACTTTGAGCTCGAATTCAGCTTGTAAATAAATGTAAATGTCAGTGGTTATTCAAGCTTGCATTTGAATACTGGAATTTTGACTAATCTTACAAACAGTAAAATGTAACCTGTATCTGTACCTTATATAATATAAATCTATATTCTGTGTATTGCGTGTAAGAGTAAGAAAGCTGTTTCTATTAAAGGTATTTTCATAACCAATGCACCCTTTGAATTTTAGTTTGACTGAGGAAAGCATCACATCAGAGTTTAGATTTGAATGACAGAGTTTGACTTCTTGAAAATTTGCAAGTTGTATAAAAAGGTATGGTGTCGATCATTTTTGGGACGTCCCAAAATGAGAAGAGTGAGTTTGGACAAAGGAATAGTTGTATGAACTTCTTTATGATTAATTTTAAATCATCTTTTTCCTACTGGGAAGGAAAAAAAAGAAAAAAAAAGAAAAATCATGTCAAAAGAAGAAAGAAAACATAGTATATCCAGTATGTCTTTGTGCTTGACCAAACTAAATGATCCAAATTCTGTTAAAGGAAAACATTCATCAACTATTTGGTGGTTGTAGATTTAACAGCTAACAATCTACTTATTGAAAATTGCTGGAATCAGTGTTGGAAAACAGAAGAAGAGATAATCCTTATACGGAAGAACTTTAGAGCTAGATAGCAATTTAGTCAATTATCATTATTATAAAAATTTACATTTAGAAATTAATCAAATGTGGCTCCAAAACAACATACGCAGTGTGTTCCCACAAGTGGGGTCTGGGGAAGGTGGGGTGTACCCAGTGTGTGAGGTAGAGATGTTGTTTCCGATAGACACTCGGCTCAAGAAAAATATTTTCAAAATAGGTTTGAAAAATACAAGAGTAAAAAAAGCTAAGATAAAAATATTGACAGCAAAATAGTAAAGATAACTAAAGTAAAAGAAACAACAGTAGTAATAAATTTGAGGGATAAAAAAATAATAGAATAATAACAATAATATTGATAAGGTGAAGAGGGAGCAGATAAGGTGCTCTAAAGTAGAACCATGCTCTCCCATAGAAAAGAGAGAAATCGCTTGACTACCTGCTAACCTTCTATCCTAATTCTTGACCTCCGTACTCTCCTATCTAGGGTCGTGTTTTCGATGAGCGAAAGATGTGTCATATGCTGTCTAATCAACTCTCCCCAAGACCTATCAATGACAGTCTCTTGCACCTCCTCACTGGGGCATCTGCGCTCCTTCTCTTCACATGCCCGAACCATCTCAGCTTTGCTTCTCTCATTTTGTCTACCACAGAGGCCATTTCCACCTTGTCCCTATATCTTCATTCCTAACCTTATCTCTCCTAGTATGCCCACACATCTATCTAAGCATTCTCATTTGCGCTACTTTAATTTTCTGAACGTGTGAGTTCGTGACTGGCTAATACTCTGCCCCATACAATATAGTAAGTCTAACAACTACTCCATAGAATTTACCTAAAGGGGTCAATCTAACTACGAAGTCAACCTTTTTTTCTTTTTCTTTTCATTTTTTTTCAACTATGGAGTCGACTTAGTTAACTCAAGTTGGTGGTTTTAAAGCTGTATCATGTTATACTATTGTTTTCATGATGTCCTAAGACCTTATTCTCTTTTGTGAAATTTTGCTTGATCCTAGAACTACTTGTGCTTATAAGGATGAATTTGGCAGAGTTGAAATTTGATGTAAATCAAAGTAGCTTCAAATATTGTTTCTTATTCTATTTGGTAACTTTCAAACTGTGTTTAAACCTTTTTAGGAGGAAATTGGGGAGGTCTTGGTCTTGGCAAAGCATAACAAAGGATGCCACTGCAAGAAATCAGGTTGCCTCAAGAAGTACTGTGAGTGCTTCCAAGCCAACATTCTTTGCTCTGAAAATTGTAAATGCATGGACTGCAAGAATTTTGAAGGAAGTGAAGAGAGGCAGGCTCTTTTCCATGGAGATCATGCAAACAACATGGCATATCTCCAGCAGGCGGCAAATGCTGCTATCACAGGTGCCATTGGATCCTCCGGTTATGGATTATCTCCTGTGAACAAGAAAAGAAAGGGTCAGGAGCTGTTCTTTGGGTCATCAGTTAAGGATCCTGTTCACAGGCATGGACAATCCCAGCAGGTAAATGATATCCTTTACCATTGAACTCGAGGCATTTTTCAACTGTTTGATTGGTGAAGAATGTCCGAGTTCCTTCTCGTAAGTATAATCCACCGGGCATCGCTGCTGCTGATATAGTTGATTGCACACTGAAGGGCATGGTTTTCATCAGAGAAAATGCATTTAACAACTGCGTGAAATTCGTTTTCTGGATTTATTCTTGTTGATATTTTTTACTTAATATTAGCAGGAGAGACAACTTGCAGTTTCCCAGAAAATAACTGATGGATGAATTAACATACTGTATTATACAGGGGAACCATATCAAGGCTTCTGTGCTACCTTCATTATCTTCAGTTCCTGGTCCTTGTGTTGGAAATGCTGTAACAGTGGGTCCTTCCAAGTTTACTTACAGGTAGCAGTAACTACCCCTAAGAAATTAACCTTTACTGCTCATTCAGCAAACTAATTGTCATGTTATGGTTGAAGGTCTCTGTTGGCGGACCTCATCCAACCACAGGACTTGAAGGAACTTTGCTCAGTTTTAGTTTTACATTCAGGAGAAGCAGCCAAGATGCTGGCAGGTATATATCTTTTAAGTACTTTTGATTACTTGTATGACCAATACGTTTGGTCCATCTTCTTTGTTATATTGATTCTACCTTTTTGTTCACTTTAAAATCATAAATTGAGTTTCCATTGGAAAGTAAGAAGTTATCAAGACTTTTTTCTGACATGTTTTTCAAATAATGGTTGAAGTATTTTCTTCATTCTCTCGCTTTGCTATTTAAGTCTATTTCCTTCTTGATCCTTGGGAAGTATAAACAGCAGCTTAGTGATGAATGTTTTTTTTTTCCTCCAAATGGATAATCAGTCAAAGATAATTGGAATGGGGTATGAAATGATTTCTAGTGGGAATGAATTAGATCTAGTGTTCCGCTGGTTGAAACGTGAAAGCACCATGTCATCACAGAAACTCAATTTTTTTAGCCGGCTTGCGCGTACTTCTACTAATTCATCAGCATAGGTAGCAAGTAACTCTACCCACCAAGGCTTAGGCCGAGAGGAATAGATCACCTGGTTTTTTATTGGCTTAGACTTGAACTTCGGTCTCGTGTAGCTTTTTCCACTTCATTGACTACTAGGCCACGCCCTCGGCTGCTCATTGAAGTGAGACTCATTTCTTTTTTCCTCCTCCACCCTGTGTTTAAATGAAAGCCTTATGCACAATACATGTTTTCTGTTTTGGAGTATCTATAAGATCTACAGCAGAATTACTTGTGAGTTTGCGCAATTAGGATTAAGCAGAAGCCACATTTAGGTTCTACAGTCACCACACATGCATTATGGTACCGTATCCAAAAATAAACCACAATGTTCCTAACTAGAGCATGAAAGTTGGGCCAGATGTACTCCAATTTGTTAGAGGGAGACTACGGGGATCAGGTAAGGTAACTATGCATAAGCTGGTTTTCAGACTGTTATGCCTCCCTGTGCATCTGGTGGATGACAACAGATATATGAATTTAACTTGGCTTCTTAATAATTCTGATTTGAAAAAAAGGGAACTAATGAAAAAGATTATATTTTTTTATCAGTTCTGTGTATAAAGAATGTTTTTGCAAATAGACCTCCTAGAAGAAACACGAGTGATGTACTTCTTTTTCAGAATGGAGAACCTTGGAATCATAAATTGGTTATAATGAGGATTCATTGTAAATGGACTAGATCTACATAGACCATCGACCTACCGCAAAACTCTCTCTTTATGCGTTTGGGACAGGTATTATGAGTTCACATAGGATGCTAAGCTCGCATAGGTGGAGTTATGTGTTGAGCATGGATTGAATGTGCAAGTCAGATCTTATGTTGTTGGAAAGATAAGATCTTTCATCTGGTGGTTCTACCATGTGATTTTTGTGATTTTATTACACGTTTACAGTAGTTGGTGTCCAATTATTTTACTGATTACGTGTTGCAATGCTTTCAGATGAAAAGGATGCTTCAATAAAACAGGCTGAGGGGCAGAGAGAGGCTTCCTTAGCTTCATCAACTCAAGACCGAGTACAAAACCAGAAAGATTCTGGTAGTGAGAAGGATATGCTTGACTGTTGTTCAAGTGGGGACCAGGGTGAGAAAATCAGTGTGGAAGAGTCTAGTTTGGATGGTGCTGATGTATCAAAAAGGCCAATGTCGCCAGGGACGTTAGCACTAATGTGTGATGAATCACACACCATGTTTGCAGCTGCTGTTGCTTCCCCTAATGACCTAGCGACTCTTAGCTGTAATACATCTTCTCAATTGCCCCACGGGCAGGGCATGACCGAGACGTATGCAGAACAGGAAAGAATCGTGTTGATGAAATTTCGTGATTGTCTTAATAGGCTTGTCGATTTAGGACAACTAAAAGGTAAGTTTCTCTTTCTTTTCTGTCCATACCTGGTTCTTATTCACTGAATATGTAGCTGTTACCAAATTTATCTACATCAATGAATCCATAAATAAGCCCCAAAATACGTTTCAGTGATAGGCACGAGAAATGTAGTATTATCAGGGATATAAGTGTAATGACCTGAAGAAGAGATGGTAGCTGATAACTGCAATCTATTACTAGATTCCTAAGTATAACCCAAAATAATTCAATGTGGTTAATTAATTCCCTTATAAATAATCAAATATGCAAGTATCCTGACCTACCTACCTGAGGTACATTGTATAATGTTTGAGTTGGACATGTTTACTTGTGTATCCGGACCCTGCGCATTGCAAGAGCTTAGTGCATTGGACTTCCCTTTAATGTATTCTAAAGGATTAATGTGAAGTGCTCAAATCCATAATATTACCCAATCCATACAAGTGTATCAAGACAAAATAATTGTGTACTTGATATAGTTTATGATAACCCACGACCAGACTCCCTGCATACACCATAAATTAGCATGTCATTGGCTACTGAATGTAAAGGAGTGAAGATTGAGAACTCCATTACTCAATAATCCTTCGAAGTGGAACTATCCCTTCTTTTTCACGGTAATCATAATTCTCTTTTCTAGGAAAAGTCCACCTTTCACTTCCTCTTTAGCTCCTGGCAACTGGTTCTGCCCTTTTATGGGTAAGGTAGGAAGTCTATTTACGTGCTCGTAAATGTGCCGAGTTGGAGCTACGTTGTAAGCATTACATCTATTGACCTACCATCAAACTTGTGACATTGTTCTAATCATTTACATCTATTTATTCACCCGATAAGATTATAGTATTTGTGCATCTATGCTTTAGTCTATAAAGCAAGATCTTGTATTCAAAGCGTCTCCTATTTCCTTCTCTCCAGAGTGGCTACATTATGTAAGCGGCAGTGGTATCTCAAAGTCTTCTGACTGATCGAGATTTTGTTCCCTTTCCACATAGCAAAACTTTCGTCAACTGTTTCAGCATTACCCAGTTCAGGCCAAACAAGGCAAGGAACACACCACAAATTTTAGCTACTTCACAGTGAAGGAGCAAGTGACTGATCGTTTCTTCCTGTCTGCCATGCCGCAGACCTGTGCACAGTGGTCTTCTTTTCTGTGTAAGTTATTTATTATAGCTCCATGATCTGCTGTCCAAAAAAAAAAAAAGATACTTCCGGACTAAGTTGCTCGGATTTGGGTGCGGGTGTCCGTTACGGGTGCGGATCTAGAGGTCGGATCCTTCAATGATCTAAATTTTACGATTTGGGGATGCAGATACGGGTGCTGGGATTTGGTTAAAAATAATTTAAATATCTAAAAATAGAGTTATAAAAATATGTCTAAATATGAGAGATTATGTGTAAAACTTACCCGGTATTCCGAGAAAGAGAAAATACTGATCAAGAGGAGAATCCTAGAAGGAGATAAATGTAAAATGACTAACGTAGAAATTTCTGTATACAAGGTATTCCATTTTCTTCAATTTCACCGTAGCTTTTGTTTTGATTTCAGAAATCATTATATTTGTCCCTAATTTCTCCGTCGCTTTTGGTTAAAGTACCCAAAATCGATTGACCGGATCCGGTACTGTCCACGTGTGTCGACACAGGTTCGGCACGGAAAGTGAAGAGTCCGAGCAGCTTAACTTTTGGAGGCACTTGGTCTGACATAGTGCTTTCCAATGATCGAATTCAGCTTCCTAATTCCTTTGAAACTATTCTAGAGTGAATAGATATTAGCAAGAAGCTGCTGTTTTGTCTCCTTCGCAAGTAATTATGTCACCTTCAGTATTTAGTTCCACATATTCTTACAACCTGCTAAAAGTTGATTAATGAACCACAGTTCTTACCTATCTGAAATTCGAATAACTCTACTTGTTACAAGAACACAAATTTGGTGTAATCACAGAGATCATTCATTATTCTCATCCCGAGAAAGGAGATTGAAGTTTCGTTAGATTAGGCGGATCCTAAGCATAGATATTGGGATAACTATGCTTAGCTTTAAGAAGAATTACATGATGAATGAAGACTCACTCCATCAAAATAATAAAATTGAGGAGTTCTACCAGAATAATACGTGATAGAAGGGTAATCAATGAAGTAAAAGGCAAGTTCCATAGAACGAATGTGAGACCAACAAGTAATATAGGGGAGAAAGTTGAGTCTGAAATGCCCAACATACCCGCAAGATGGATATCATAGAATAAGCTACAGATTTTTAGAGAAGGGGAGGCTTGGCGTAACTGGTAAAGTTGCTGCCATGTGACCAAGAGGTCACGGGTTTGAGCCGTGGAAATAGCCTCTTGCAGAAATGCAGGGTAAGGCTGCGTACGATAGACCCTTGTGATCCGGCCTTTCCCCGGACCCCGCGCATAGCAGGAGCTTAGTGCACCGGGTTGCCTTTTTTAAACTACAGATTTTTAGAGGATGTGTGGTCAGTCAACGAGATAGAACAAATTAAATAATCACATTCAACAGACGGTTCATATGGAGATAAAGCCAGAGAAGGTTACCTGAGACAATTTTGTTCTATCTTATATAGACCTCTATATGCACTGGTTCATTGGCATGACAATATGATGATTAAATTTTTTGCACTGGACAATATGATAATTAAATGTGATAAAAGAAGAAGAGATAGACCTAATCACATAGAGGGAAATAGTCTCAAAGAACCAAAATCTTGTGGAATTCCATGTAGACTTATTTATTAAAGATTGATAATAATGTCTGAATATTGAATGGTATTTCGATTAAATTTTTAAGTATTAAAAGTTAATAATATGTCCAGGTGTATAGCATTGCTTTGTTTTTGGTGTAAAATGGAACAAGTAGATAAGGCTGAATCTGTTTTAGAAGTGCTACATTCCCTACAGGTTCATAAGGGTTATACTTTAGCAAAGTTTCTTTTTTGGCTGCACATGAATTTTTTTTGTTTGTTTGATAAGGTGAAATTTTTATTAATAAGGTGCCAAGATGGTACAATAAAGTTACAGAAAAACATCCCAAATTACAACATCAGCAAACTATTCTCCCCCTCCCAACACCTCTAGAAACTCCATAAATTGATACAGATTTCCTAACTGGCTACATTTACACCAAAAATACAGATATGAAGACATATATTCTTAATTCTAATAATGTTATTTCTATGTCCTTCAAAGCAAGCCTTGTTTCTTCCCAGCCATAAGGTCCATAGAATGCACAATGGAATGGTTCTCCACATCTGTTTCAGCCTTCTAGGTACTCTTTGGTATTGCCAAGTTTCTAATAAGCCCCTCACAGATTGAGGCATCACCCAAGAAATACCACATATGCTGAAAATAATAATGTCCAAAAAGTATTATCATTTGTGTTGTTTCATTTATATTATGCCTTGCCTTTTCAAAAAATAATAATGTCCAGGTATTGGTTGAAACAAGTGATATGGAGTAGTTAGAATAGTTATAAAGGAAATGACTTCTGCCTATTAGTGAAGGAGTTCATATTTTCCTTTTTGGTGGAATATGTTCTCCTTAGAAAATATTTTCCTGTAATCCATAATCAAACATCAAAATATGACTTATTTACAGAAAATATTGTGTCAGCCAAACAAAACTAAAGCTAAAAGCACAAAGTAAAGGATCCAAATAGTCGATACAATTGTTTGGGATTTAATCAGTTGTCTAGGAAAAGATTAGTGTGAGATTTATAGTGCTCCTAACATGCCCCTTAGAATGGCAAATTATTTACTAGAGGATTGAAATGGACTTGAATAAAATGATATGGATTTAGAGTATTCATATTGTTGGCCCAGCTGATTTGTGGTTGAGGCTTAATTGATTGTTGTTTGATTAAATTGATTCACAATCCTCGTCTACAATAATCTGCAGAGCTCTAGGTACTGCCACCAGCTTCCTTTCTCCATTTTTCTTTTGTATCTCAGATCAATTCCACTTGACCACACTTGCTAGGTCATGGTGAATTAGAACGTGTGCCTTGTTTTTCTCTTTTTGTAGAAATTATTTACCTGCACTCCTAGAAACAAATAAGGGAAGGATGCCTTGCATTAGCGTTGAATGTTCACATAACCTATGTGTACTAGCTGGCTCTTAAATTCCTAATATAACCTATCTACCTTTTCCTGTTATTTTTATATTCTTAAATCCCTATTAATTTAAATTAAAACATCAATAATACAATTTGTTAGAACTTTTGGTTCAACCATCCGATGTCCGGAATACACTGGCTTGAGTAATCTAGATTCACACCATAGAGAGCCCACTATGGGTGATTTTTGCGATAGTGGGCTTCGTGTGCTCACTATCACGAAAAGTATGATCCTTAATAGGAAGGTGTGGAGGTTGAGGTAGGTTAGATAGTCTAGATTATTCATACTGATAGTATTAGTACATACTCTGGCATTCTGTTGGTATTAGATTTCGTTGACTACCTGTCTATTATTGTATTCGATCATCTTACTATCTTGTTGTTATTTATGCTGCTTTTACATGGCTTCTCGGTGTTGTCCCGTCTTGTTTTTCTTTTATTAATGTGGTACTTATGCTTTCATGAGCCGAGGGTCTATTGGAAACAATCTCTCTACTTTCGCAAGGTAGGGGTAAGATCTGCTTACATACTACCCTCCCCAGACCCCACTATGTGAAATTATACTGGGTATGTTGTTGTTGGGCTTCGTGTGCTCCCTACCAAAGATGAACTCCATTCTCGAGGCTCGAAGGCAAGACTTCTGGTTAAGGGTTTGTTAGAACTATTTGTGAAGTATTTAGTTACAGTATCATTTTATAGGCTTTTAGAGCTTTCCACAAAAAACATATTATGCTTGCTTCATATGCAACTGCATACGCGCCCCCCACCCCACCCTTCCTATTTGCTCCCCTTTTTCTTTATGCTGCTTATCACTGTGTTTCATTTGGAATGACGTTATGTAACTAACTATCTATTTCAAATTTCAGAACGAAAATGTTCTTCAATGATCCGAGGTGCTGACCCTGTCGATCAAAAAGATATGATTGGTAATGGTTTTACTACGACTGAAACAAGGAATCAGCATGATTCCTTAAACAATGGTGTTGCCAAGTCTGCTCTTCCTCAGCCAAGAACTACTCAATTGTTTAGTGCAGTAGTAACTACTGCTAATAATAATCCATTTCCTAAAGTTCATCGTCCAGATGAGAATGGGGATGTCAAAAAAATCTGAAAATAAACCGTAGTGAGTTTTGGAATGAGATTTGCCTGTAACTGCTGCTTCTTTTGTAATATTAGGCTTTATTCATTCTGTCTTTCTTTGATGTAGCAGTGAAGTTCATTCAGGCCCCATTTGTTAGAGCTAACAACCCATGTAACTTCTACCACATTTACTTTAGTATAATTTCAATCAAAATTGTATTTTGTTTAACTTTTTCTTGAATGTGCGTGTGCTAGCTAATTGGCACTTAGGGGAGTCAAATGTGTGTAGGGCTGAACTCAAGTGGATTAAAACGGGACATCTGGATTGAGACTCGCTCTTCTCATCTAGAAATGCACACTCCTTTTGTTGTTATTAAGGTCCCTGCCGCTGCTCAGCTTATGGGATTAAGGCACGCCACCTTAAGCAGAATTGTTGATGCAAATGTGCCAGGTTGTATTTGCTTGAAGATGTTAGGCCTGTTTCATTAGAGTTTGATGATTCTAATAGAGGCATATATCTAGTGCGAGATTGCAACGTCGAAACTATCTTATGGTCATTATTGTAACTATTTTACGCGGTAAATATTTCCCCAATTTGCTGACAACTGAAATAGTACAAAGAAAATACTATTTTCACGAAAAGAATAGCAAGCATGGATATGCTAAACTCACTAAATTACGCCTGATTAGTGAAATTTTCAACGTTGTGAACTTAAGATCTACTTCCTGAACACATAAATAGTTACAATAACCAAATGAGAAATAGCATATAAAAAATTGGAAATTCTTTCCAACATTATTCAAGAAATTAAGCAATCCGCTCCATTCTTGTCAATAGTCCACACTACTAAATTGGACTTCAAATTGGGGTGTTCTATACCAAAGAAGTAAACATTATAAAAAGATATGACCATGATGCTGAAGAGGTCAAAGTAGGTGCCTCCAAGGAAATTTTACATTTCTATATTCCATCGCGTCGTATTTCCACAGCATCTGAAATTTTATTGCATTACTTACATGCGTGACCTTGAAGATGAAGAGGTAGAAGCAGGAGCGCTCTGCAGCACAAGAAAAGATGTTATAAGTAAACATTTACGATATGCACATAGCACAAAAAGGAAGCAATCGCAGTTTAAAATGTGCACACAGTTGCCAACAGTCAGTTGTAAGTCTCCCAAGTTGAACAGATAGTGATGAAATTAATCAATAAAGAGCCGCCAAAGAAGAATTCCGAGTGTATCATCTGCAGCAAAACTATGAAAGGGATCTAGCAATCCCTGGACCATTGAAAGGTTCCTTACAATAAGGGCAGAACAAGTTATTCCAACTATCTTGTAGTTGGCAGTGAATATTGGAGTTGTCCCCTCTTTTTATCATGCCTATCCAGATTCTCTTGATCCGACAGAACCAAATACGATGTATGATGGAAGTCTGTCGGTAAGCAGCTCGGTAGCTGTTCCCAGCTATATGATTATCTCGTCTTTCTTGTTCTTTCATCCCGACAAACTGAACTAAAACTAAGATGGTGCAAATCACAAAACCATGACTAATATCTCTGCTTTATGTGGTTTGGCAAAAGAGGGCTCATAATATGGTGATGTTTTGCTTATTCTTGGTACTTCGAATACTATAAAGTAATAATAGTTAAATCGGCCAAAGTCACTGCCTCAACTGTATATTGATTCTTAATAATTTGTAGGCACAAATCAATGACCAAATTGCTAGTTGAGACACACGAGACAGGTAAAAAGATCTATATATTGCACGATAAATCTATAAGATCAAGTTCTTACCAAGGGAATGCCATTTGCTGCTCTCTCTTCCAAGAGCCTTGATGGCTTGAAGAAATTACCATATAGTTCTGACCACTTCTTGAGGCTTTTATATATATGACCAGCCCCAACTGTATCTGCCCAGAAAACAATGCCACCTCTGCAAAGGAAAATCATTATTGTAAGAAACATTTGTTTTAAGAAAAAAGTGCTCGTTTTGGGGGGAAAAAAAAAAGACCAGTTACAAAGTGTCGAGAAAAAAGGTTAGAAAAGCTGGTGATCTTTTGTCTTCTGTAAACACCATGATTTGATAACAACTTGCACTTGTAGACTGTCTATTCCCTCCATCCTTTCCCATTCCTCTCCACCGATTAGTTTTAACAATCCCCTTGTCTCTTGGGTATACAATCTCTCCTAAGCATGCGAGATTACTCCCCATTTATACCAAGCAAAACAGGAGATATTGATTTTGTGTTAGTCCCGTTGTTCACACTTCATTAGTTATCACAAGCTAGCAAGGAGTAAATATTTGACTTATCCATGAAGGGAAGCAAGTGAATGCTGAATTCACAGTAGAGAACCAACCTATAAGATGGGAAACTCATTCCAAGTACAGAAGCGACATCAAGGTCTGATGCCCGGACTACAACCCCGTCTTCTAAAACACGACATGCCTCGTTCACAACGGGAAAGAGTATCATCTCAACAATTTCTTGATCAGTAACAGATATTGGCTGCCACAAATTAAAAACAAAGACACCGGTTATGGTGAGGGATTTAGAATTTTACAAACCCTTCAGAACCAATAATCAACTAATGATTTGAGATTTGCTTTTGTTAGCCGGTAATACCTTTCCTCCAGGCATAATATTAGTGAGCCTTCTGGACTCCTCAATAATTGGAAGCACTGAAGGATCAGGTTTTGGCTTCTCTCCCTTCTTGTAAATGTAGTATCCTTTTCCATTGTTTTTACCTGCAGCACCAGTGTCAGTAGAAAAACCATACCTAGAAAGCAACAAAACAAAGGATGAGACTTGCAATATTACCATTTCGCCCACTTTTTATTAGAAGGTCAAGCAATGGAGACTTAAATGTTCTATCAGGAAAAGCCGAAGCAAACTCTTTCCCTGTAGCAACAGCTACTCCATATCCAGCCAAATCCTGAAGCCTACAAAATGTTGAAGCAAATTATTTTACATGCCTAACCAACTTAACTATTGCTTGCAGTAGGCAGGCTGCTGTATGTGGAAAGAAAACCTGTTAGTGTTGATGTTCTAGGTGCATTTAAAAAATTGAATTGTTTAAGTACATATATCATCTTAAAGCTGTGTAAGTCAAATCTACCATGAAAATTGCATTTGCAGGCTGCAGAGAACTGCTGACTAGTTTACTATCCCTAACATGAAAAAAAAAATGATAACTTTGTGGAAGAGAATTACTGGAATGGACCAATAGGGAGACCAAAGCTAGTGATTTGCGCATCAATCCTGTAGACATCCACTCCAAGATTGGCGAGAGTATGTGCGCTCTGGGAATATGGAAAGAATGTCCTATTCACAGCAAAACCAGTACAGTTTCCCACTACAACAGGTACTTTCTTTATTGATTTGCCAACAGCCATGAGGTCGAGAATTGCCTGTGCAGATGTCTTCTCGGTCCGTACTATCTCCAGCAGAGGCATCACATGAGCAGGACTTACCATAGCAAAAAATCAATCATAAGTGCAAAACAAGAGTGCTCCAACAGAATTATCACCAGGACTTCTATTTAAAAATATATATAAAAATAAAGAAGAGAAGGAGCAATTAGCTTGTTAGGCAGCAGTCTTTCTCACTAGGTTCTCCCTCCCTTTTTTTAGATTGCTAGGCAGCAGTAATAACAGCTTTTGCTCTATATCTCCCAAATTTCTCTTATAAAGAACAAAATAACCAAAAGACGAATTGAAGAATATCCCAAATTTTCTGGGAGCAAAACTTAAAAATGGAAACTATATTGAGACATGTGAAAGATAATCTCATCACATCCACACAACACTTTGTTCCACATTATTCTGTTTCCCATATTATATTTATACTTCTCTTTCATGTGGCGGTCATATTCCCCCCAACAAAAAACATACAATATAATAACTTTTATACTTGAAAATCAGCTTTACAGGATCATAGTGGTCAATTTTTCTTGATTAGTAGGGTTGGCCTTCACTAAAGAACTAAAGTTACAGGGCAAGAACTCTAACCTGAAAAAGTGTGCCCCTATAATCCGATCTTGAGATCTCGTCTTTTCCCCAATTAGGTTGAGGTCGATGGTAGATGTATTGGTTGCCAAAATACAGTGAGGAGGACAGACCTTCTCAATATCACTGAAGATTTGTTGTTTTAGCGGAACATTTTCAATGACAGCCTACAGACAAAACAGGCACTGTTTCAAATAAACTTACGACAATTTCAACAGATTAAGAATACTAAAATTCTGGTCATTGGCATTTTTATAGCACCAGGAGAATAGAGAAGCAAAACAAAGAAGCAAGGAGGGAAAAGAAGAAACCATCCTGCGGAACATTACTTGGCAAAATATAGGTTCAGTCCCTACCTCTATGACCATATCCACATCCTTAAATTCTGAGTAATCCAGTACACCTTTAACAATGGAGAGAGCTTTGTTTGCTTTGTCCTGCTGCAACTTCTTTCTCGCTACCAATCCTTGTATGTTTGCTGTAATACAAGGTGCTCCATGTAAGTTTCTAACTTCCAAGACCATAAAAGGAGTATCAATATAAAAATGGTCAAAGGGCCTCACAATCTCGCAATCTATCACAACATATTACCAAGGCATCAACTACTAAAATATAATAAGTTCCTGCTGAAAGAGTATCAATAACCTTCAACTGCTTTTATCCCCTTTTGAAGATACTCGGGATTAATTTCCTTGAGAATAACAAATATGTTGCTCAGAACTAGAGCGGTAGCTATGCCTGAACCCATTAAACCTCCACCTATTACGGCAACTTTCTTCATTGGCCTTGGTTTCAGACCAATATCAGTTACATTAGGTACCTGAACCATTTAGTAATTAAAATATAATTCAGAAATAAGATAGAATTGATTGTCCCATGGGGAAGCAGATATCACAATAACTTTCTTAATGAAGTCAAACTAGCCCTAGAGGAGGAGCATAAAGGCAACAGGAATGATCATAAACAAATATAATATAACAAGTACAGAATACATAAATATATACAAGAGATCCAGAGTTCATGTTACTTCTCATTCGTGAAATCATACCGGTAACAAACTTTCATTAGCTGACGCACATAAAGAAAAGCCATCCCAAAGTGAAACCTCAAGACTCAAGTATATGAAACCTACCAAATCAAGTTTGTGTTATGAAAAAACAACAGATGAACCCAACTTTGCTTCTCAACCATGCGATCAATCTTATCAATGAGAAGCTTTGTATAAAGACAGACTGTTTTGCGCCCAACAGCTAATACCTTTCTATCTTTTAACATAAGAACTATGATACGAAATAATCTATAATCAGATTTATGTGCTCAGAATTAAATGTTTAAGAGCCATTTTGGAAATTGGAGACAAAGCTACAGCAGATAACAAGAGGAAAAAAAATAAGATTTAAGCTTTAAAACTGCTAGGGAGCATAAGTTCTAATCATCCACATTAATTTTATTGTTCATTCTTGCCTACTCAGCATTCTTGTCCATAAAGTTATCATGTTCCATGGTGAAGCATATATTGTACCTTTGATGTAGCCCGTTGGGCAAAAAATACATGAACAAGACCTCTTGACGTATCTGATAATACTAGGTCCTCAAATACTTTAGCTTCCTGCAAAAGACTCGAAACAAGCTTGTTAATCCATCTGGTCCACTTTTATCAAATGGCTAAAGACTGAGTTAGCTACCTCTCTATGACACTATTTGTGATAATCTGGATTTTGTTAATAAAAAATGGTTAAACTAGAGCGTTGTCTTTTTCTGAACATACGCATTAATTGACCACATGCATTATAGAACATACGCATTAACTGACCGAGCAATAGATACCTTGAGAACCCCATTATATCCACCATGGACTATGCCTTCTTCAATTACATCAAGGCATGCCAAGTGCTGAGGCATATTCCGAGCTGTTTGCTTTACTTGTTGCCTAGCCGACTTCAGTACCTCCCGTGCTTCTGAAAGGGAACCAATTTTGTCGGTCCTGTGAAGGGAACGGATCCAAGGTTTGCGCCTTTCTGCAATGTCAAGTGCCCACTGTCTAGCTACTTTCAACAACTCTGTTGAAGGGACAATGGCATCAATGAGACCTAGCTTCTTCCCTTCTTCTGACATTATTGGTTTGGACGTCTGCAAGACATTGTTCACATTAATTAAGCTACAGAAGTTGTTCATACAAATCATTGTTTCTACATTGATTTACAAATTTGAGTAAAAAGCAACTCAATTATTCTGCATGTATTGCAATCTCGGGGGAGATCAATGTGTGGACAGCTGATTAAAGTTAAAACCCAGCAATCACAATCAGCCAAAAAACAGAGCTTGAACTAGTACATGTAATAAGGATATTTTTGCCCGTTCATATTTCTTATCCTATTTAAGTTGCTATCATGAAAGAAAGTCCAGAATCACCATCTAATGCTGAGAATAACTATGAAATCTGTTTAAGATGATACACCCGGTAAACACATTATTTCTCCAGCAGTTACTTTGAAAAGGAACTAATTGCA
Source organism: Nicotiana obtusifolia (assembly GCA_002018475.1). Classification (NCBI taxonomy): domain Eukaryota; kingdom Viridiplantae; phylum Streptophyta; class Magnoliopsida; order Solanales; family Solanaceae; genus Nicotiana; species Nicotiana obtusifolia. The sequence continues at coordinate 46,850 of MCJB01008889.1, forward strand.
AATTGTTAACGCAAGGACGAATCAGGAATGACTTACCATCATCATCTCAACGGCCTTTGACAACCCTATAAGCCTTGGAAGACGTTGTGTACCTTGAGAAGAAACATAATCTCTATGCTCAGTCAAAACATAGAAAAGAAAAAGACATTTAACCTAAACGCAATTTCAATGAGCAGTAAGTGGCAAAGTTACCTCCAGAGCCAGGAAGAACTCCAAGGCTAAGCTCTGGCAACCCAAGTTGTGTTCTTGGCGCAGCAATGCGTGCATGGCATCCCTACCAAAAGCATGCATTACATCATTTACACACCAGAGAAAGAGTTAAGCACATGCAATACATTTTATAGAGACCACAAACCAATGCCAATTCCAAGCCACCACCAAGACAAAGTCCTTCCACGGCAGCCACTGCAGGCTTCTTTCCATCTAAAGTTACAAAACGAAATGATCAACAGTATTATAAATAACAATTGACACCAAAATGACACGGAGAAGTAAAATAAGAAGTTACAGTAAGTCATTTAAAATTTTGAGATCCTAATTTGGACCAACAGTCCTCTTACCTTCCATAGTGTTCACCACGAGATCAACAGAAACACCAGGCAGTAAAGAAATATCTCCTGCAATGCATATGAATTCCAATTTTCAAAAACAAGGTTCCTTGAGACACAGTAACAACTTGCATAAAGATGAAAGGAAACTAATCATTACCCGTTGTATGAACCTTTTGGAAGACATTGATGTCAAAACCACCGGAAAACCTCCCACCATGTCCTGCAGTAAAACAATGAGAACATAAACAAAAAGGAAGAGGGAAGACCCACATACACAAAGCAAACAAAAGCACAAAGGACATGATGAACCATGAAGCAGAAAAGAAAATAACACTGTTTTTCTTTGACAAGGTACAGAAAAGGAAATTAACCCTTTACTGTAGCTTGTCCCGAAGAAAGAAAAACAACAACAACAACAATTACACCTCAATCCCCAACTAATCAGCATCCGCAACTCAGACCATTTCATTCCAATACTGGTAAATATTTGTACATTAAAGCAAATTAGGGACTAGAGCATCTCTAAATCTGCCGAACCTAGTGTAAGTATAACTGAACAACTAAACCTTAATCACTACTAGTTGGTATTATCCATGTCGTTGTCTGCATCGTGTTATATTCTTAATTTTGCATTAGCTAAGTCTGCATTGATTCAAAGATATTGTAGTCAATTTCATTAAAGAGAAAAGGTCAAATTTGCCCATGTAATATTTTATCCCTGCTGTTAAGAAAAAGTCTTTTTTTTTTTACCCTTGACTCCTAACATAGCTCCGGTAATTTTAAACCATAGTTACACATTTAGGGGTATAATTGCACTTCTATATTTGAAACTTTTGGACAAGTGGAGTCCACCCATTTCACGTTGGAGCTCTGCTAATGACAAGAGAAAATACGAGATAATTTGCTAATGACAAAGGTATGAATGGATCAAAAGTGTCATGGAGGACAAAATTGAACAATTCCGGATAGCACAAAGGCAAAATTTGGACCTTTACAAAAGTAAATTTTACTAGCAACGATTACTAGAATTCAAACAAACACCAGCTTCACAAATTCATAATTCAGAACACTAACTAAATTTCTAAAGCTAATTAGGAGTACTATTTAATGATACTAAATTCTATCCAAAATCAAACAGTCAAAAAGAAGAATATTAAAAAAAAAAAAAAAAAAAGAAGACGAATTATTAATAAAATTGAGATGTTACCAGTCAAAACAATAGCTTTGACATCATTTCTCTTAGCTGCTTCATTCCATTTCTCCTTTAATCCAGCAAAAACTATAATAACCAAACAGAATTTATGAATCAAAATCAAAACACCGTTTATATAAACAAATTGAAATACTTATAAATAGAGATGAATTTAATTATTTAAACTTACTCTGAATTGCAAGAGCATTAACTGGAGGATTAGAAATCGTGATAACGGCAACACCGTCACTTCCAACTTCCATCGTCACTTTCACTTCCGCCATTTGAAACGCCGCCAGTTCCGAAGCTACAAATTTGGAAATTCTGTGGGGAAAATAATGATGAGAAAAGAAGAAGAAAGTGTGTATATTGAGGATTCGCTGAATCTGAAAGGGCTGGATGTGACGTTGATAATGATGTCAGTTTTCTGCATAACAGCTTGTCTGGATGTTGTTACGTGTCGTTTTGTATTTTATTGTATTGTATGTAGGGGTGTCCGTTGGTCACTAGTTAACATATTTAGCCAATTTAGTTTTACATTTTTGTATTCGATTTCTTAAAATGCTATATTAATATCATATTTAATTAAATTTGGTATGATTTAGTTTTTCTTTTTTCGATTTCGCTCATTCGGTCTAGTAATTTCGATTTATTCGGCTTGAATATTAACTAGTGCATAAAGTCATAGACCGTAATATTCTTAAATAAGATACGCACAAATATGAAAATAAAAAAATTATAATGTAGTAAAAAAATAAGAACCAAAAATATTAAACCTAAACGGGAGAAAGGTTGAAAAGGTAGTACGCAACCAAAGAAAGGGAAACAGGAAAGTATAGAGGAAAAAAAAAAGGGTGGCAAAGCTTAAAGAAAACTATAAAAATAAGGGAGAGTAAGATTTAGAAGTTTAATGTTTATGTTATAATCATTAATATGTGTATTGTGTAATTTAGTATATATTTCGGTACAGTATCAGTATTTCGGTATTTTATGTTTAGATACCGAATACCAATTTTCAAAAAGAACTTAAACCAAATACCAAAGTATCGATTACCAAATATCAAAATTTTCGGTTTTTGGTACGGTAATTCGGTACCAAATTATGCACAGCCCTAATTGTATTGTACTACATTATTTGATAAATATAATATTTAGATAGATTGAAACGTTTATCGTTGTTTTATGATATCACGCATCAGCAATATGAAGAATAAACTTGTAATATTGTTAAATATAAATAAATTATTTAATAATAATGAAGGGTGAGATGAGAGAAAAGGACAAGGTAACGATGCAACCATATCAAATCGGTCGTCACATAAAGTAGCACATTTCTATATTGCGTAACAACAGAGTTAACGATACGATACAGTAATTAAAAACCACATGGACTTATGATAGTGGTAAGGTTTACGTACACACTACTATTCCCAAATCCCACGGTGTGGGATAATACTTGGTATGTTATTGTTGTGGACTTATATTTTTAAAATAAAGAAATTTGTTGTTTTTTGGGATTGAGGTTATAGTATTAAGGGAAAATGTCCAATTTTTGTTTAAATATTTATTTTTTGCGTAATTATTTGTCCTTTATTGCACTTTTGATCCATTTATATTCTTATCATTAGCACAATGACTTCTTTTTCTTTTTCATTTTTGATTAATGAAGTTCCAATGTGAAATAGGTGACTCCGCACATTTAATTTCTTCAAGGAAAAAACTCTACATTTACCTGTCAAATTACCCTCGGGTTAGAGTTTCATTAGGGGGGCAAATGTGAAAAATGAGAATGTTTCCTAATAGCTAAAATAATATTAGACAATTTTTTTAACTAATGATAAAGTTGCTAAATTTGGAATAGTACAGGACAAATTAAAACATTTTTCCTTTTTTTTTTTATGAAGGAACGAGCTTTTTCGAAAATACATTTCTATTGATAGAGTCAACACCAAGGTCCAATATATGTTGCCAATTTTGGTAAAGGCAAATATGTTAGCAATTATGTCTTTAGCTAGTTTCAGTAAAAGCAATTTTTAGCGAGTGTTTCTAACGTACTATAAATAGGGAAACATATCATGTAGTAGTGATATCGGTCGATTCGGTTATCAATTCTTATCGGTTAATCGGTTATTAATCTTTTTCGTGTTATCTGGTGGGCATCGCTCCATTCGGTTATCAATCTTTATTGGTTAATAGGTTATCAATTCTTATCGGTTATCGAGTATCAGTTAATCGGTTATTAATCCTTATCGGTTAGGTTATGGTTTATCCGATAATAATAAAAAAAATATCTAATTTTTTATATTTTTATTATAGAAATCGTGATCATACCTTTAAGTGAAAGGGACTAAATTTTTATTCTTAACAAAAAAGGGGATTAGTTTCAATTTAGAAAAGAAAACTTTTTTTGCATGTGAAAATCCTAACCAATGATCTCAATTTTCAAGGATATAAGTTAATAAGAGTAAGTAATAAGACATTTAATTTAATCTTAATAACTATTCAGCACATGTGGGCATAATTCACATAATAATAAAATCATTATCTTATAAATGCTAAAGAACCATTGCAACAAAAGAAACAAATAAAAAAACAAAAAATTTGAACAATTAATTTTTTAAAGTTTAAAAATAAAATTCTCAAGTGAAGAAATGAGAAATTCAGAAAAGTTTAAAACTTACCCTAAGGATTAAGGTCTAAAGATGAGAGTAATTGTTAAGAGAATTTAGAGAATGAATCCATAAAGTGACTTTATATACTCAATGGGTAAAATTATAATTTTGATAAAGCTTATTGCGTTATCCGTTAAACCGTTAATAAAATTAGGCAAATCAAGACCCGAACCGGTGACCCAATAGTCAAATAACATTAAATCATTACTAAACCATTTACCCAATAATCCGATATCAATAACTCAATAATATTTTATCGGTTCGGGCTATCGGTTAATACTCGATATATGCCCAGTCCTATCATGTTATTTGATTATATTATATTATATTGTATAGTTATTCCAAATATAATGTTTGCTTTGATTGTTACTTAAATTTTATTATATCGTATCGTTAAATCCATCGTTACATAACGATGAAAAGTTTCATTTTATGAAACGGCGAATTTAGTGTACTGGCGTCGTTACCTTGGATTTTTTGTCTCATATTGCTCTTCCTTATAATTAAATAAACATATTTTATCCTTTACCCTACTTTTTTATATGATAATTCTGCTTCATGTCCTATTTTTTCTTAATAATGTTGCAATTTTATTCTTCATATTGCTGGTGCACGACATCATGAGACAACGACAAATGATACAATCTATCCAAACATTGTATTCAGTAAACAATACAATACAATGCAATATAATACAACGCGATACATTATAAAACGATATGTAACAACAATCAAAATAAGTTGTTAGTAGTATGAGTTCAATCAACTCATTAGAAGAAAAAAAAACGTAGAAACTTAATTCCATTTTTTAATCGATATATTCCCGAGGACCGATAGAACAGGTTCAAAATGGTTCTCCAATTAAATACTAAGCTTTTGTCTATAGCAAGATTCGAACTCGTAACATTCGCCACATACAAGTTGTGATCTTACCACTAGACCAAAGCCCCGGAGCTTGATTCTAGTCTGTTGATCCAGGCAAATTCTAAGTCTGCAGTTTTTCATGATGCAGATACTTAAAAATAGGGGTAATAGAAACCAGAATTATGGTAATTTACAATAGAACTGTAATATACAAAAATGTTTATTTTCATAGAGATCAAATCGGAACTCTGCTATTAAAGTTGATTGCTGCTAATTTTCTAAAGACTCAATGAGCATAGACAAAAGTACAAGATTGCTGGTTCTTTTACAAGAATAATCATTCTAAAGTCCCCGGGAAAGCATGAGAACAAGAGGGGCAGAAATAAAGGCATTTTTTTTTCTGATTCTGCAAGTTGTGCTTCTCCCGGTCCCGCACATAGTGGAAGCTTAGTGCATCGGGCTGTACTTAATATCAGACCATTTTTGCGACGGAGGGTAACGTCTTGAGAAGTGACAGAGAAGGTCGTTGCACAGTGTGACTGAGAAGGATCATGAATGTTAAAAGAGTCAAAGCTGCTGCCTGATGAGCAGTTCCTAGAGAAACTGGGACATCAGTAAGAAGAGTAGATATGCCCAATGTTACCTGCATTTGCAATCAAAATGATTCAACCACAACTTCCAGTATAATGGTACATACCAGTGAGAGGCTTCCACACAATTGGTCCGCGTTCAATTCTCACTATGGGAAAGTTTCCCACTTTATATAATAGAAATTATTTTACTTTTTTTAATTAAAAAAGACAAGAAATAGCCATTGGGAAATATTATCGATAATGCAATGTTGATACCTGCAGAGCAGCCAGCCCACGGTGCTTCCGATTAAGTGCCGTACAGCAGGATGCATATCCAGCTTCCGGGTTGACCACCATAACCCGCCTACTGCAGCTAAAGTAGCAGTGGCAAGTCTACGATGATCAACCTGCAAAAGACAAGAATGAAATTTGTCATTTACAACATGTGTCTAGAAGTTTTGGCATTCAGAAACTGGCATTCCAATCATAGTTTTCTGCCTGTTGCTTTTTATTTTTATTTTGATAAGGCCATGTTCTGCTATTGTGGCAAGTGCATATAACAAGTCTGGCTCAATGTCCAGAAACATAAACTTTGTCAGAGCAGCTTTATCATAAGAGACAAATGAAATACCTATTAGTAAAACAAATCAAATTCACCAATTATTTTTGATTATGTGTTTAAATTAGAAGAAATGCAAAAGTTTAACAAGGAAAGTCCAGAACACATTGCCTCCTGCCCTTTTGCAGAAAGAAACTGAATACGCCGGAGTAATTACTAAGAAACATACAGGCACCTTGAGTCAGTCTCTTCCGATAGGAAACAGAAATTTACCTGAACTGTTGCCGTATTCTCGAAGAAGTTGTGCATAATCGGTTGCATACTAAAGATATCATCAGGAATCCATGTATCCCACATCTTTGGAAAAGTATTAAATGCTCGGTCCTGGAAGTTAATTCGTTCTGCCAATATTCAGATGATGAATTCCCTTTTACCAAACTTATTAAGAGAATAATGTGAGCACCATAAACAGCAGAGAATAAGATATCTTGCTTCAAGCAACAAAATAATATCATTTTCTTCGTCTCTCCGAATTCAGCAACAGACCATCAAATACTTAACCCGCGCAAGCATAAAACTACAATATGGAGAATATTAGTTACATACAGCATCATTTTCAGCCACAAAAGCTCCTGAGATAGCAGTAATTCCGACAAGGATGCCACAGGAAGTGCAAGCCGCTTAACTTTTGCAGCCCCACGAACACAGGCAAGTGATTCGGCAGGAGGTTCAGGCATAACGACAGAAAGAGCCGTCCAGAAGAGTCTACTATAAATAGCAAATGCAGAGGTAAGATGAGCTGCAAGACGGTAAGGGCTTACTCTTGGTTCAACATACTCAGATGGTGGCTCTTGCGGGGAAAAAATAATCATTTAATCAAAACATAAAGAATGCTGTGTCTTATGTGAGTTTAAGAACGGCATAAATGAAATCAATTTGCTTGGTACCTCTAAACCACTTTTCACCATCCACCAACCGAAAAGCCCCTGTCCAGCACCAAAAGCAAAGAGTCCAGAAAGTCTAAGTCCAAGTCTTATTGTTATGTATCCCTTACGGAGAAAATATGAGAACGGAAGTGCAAACATTATACAAAGGGCCCTTCCCCACATTCGGTGCGCATATTCCATCCAATATATGAACTTGAAATCCTCAATCTTCATCCCCTTGTTCACACTGTAAGGGTTAAAATTTAAGTCAAAGCACTAGGCAACCCAATGCAAAAATAACTCCAGAAATAAGATTCAATAATAGTCTTCATAAACTCATAACAAAAAATATCTGTGCTATAATTGGAGTAATTGAAGTGCACATACTGCTGTTTGGACTGACCGTTTGTATTCAGGGGATTGCTTGTACTTCTCAAATTCAGCCAACCAATCTTCATCCGTTAGAGGAGGAAGGCTCCCAGTGAATTTCCAGTCTGTCATTGATAGACCAGAATGCGTCAGCCGTGTGACACCACCAAGCACAACCATACTGAAGACTCAAGCAGCAGATGCAAAAAGCTATATGCCAACCATTTTCCGGGCATGGGGTCCAGCAGTCACAAGGAACTTCAATCGCTCCTTGTTTTCAGCTACAGACGCTGCCACTGAGGAAATTTTCCTGCAAGACATTCTATGCACACCCTGAAATCAATACAGATACCCCTGTTGGCTGCCATAATGAAACTTTTTGGACACCAAAACAAGACACAAAGGGAAAGAAATCTGACTTAAGCACTTCGAAATTTCTTGCATATTCATACACCTATTCATATCTGGATGCAGTCGCTTAGCAAGCTGAAGTATAGCACAATGTGTCACCTATAACAGAGATAAGGTAATACCAACTCCGGGAAAAAAGATTTGCAAATTTCTACTTGAGTTATTACATACTCCTATTCGAGTAGTAAGTCAATAAAATTTTACAATTACAAACCTTAAAGGACAAGATCAACCAACGAAGAAGGGGATAACAAACATACCCCATAATAAGATTTCTTGATTTCAGATGCAGTTGCATTCCTATTGACGCCAAGCACCTCATGAAAAGCTTTCATACTCGCGGTTAATCAGACATTAAGAAGGGAAGAGGGTGGGAGTTATATGTTAGTGACTTAACTCAAAATTCATCTGCAATGTGATAGGAAGATAAATACGAGAGAATCAAAAGATAATTCTAAAAAATACCTTCATTACCCATTTTCCCATGATACGACCAAAATTTCCAAGATGAACATCAAAGCATAATATTTGAATACCACTTTTACCAATACGCAAAACATTTCCCAGTGGATAACAATTTTTTGTTTTTTGACAAGTATAGTGGATATTTATGTTTTTTTATATGAATATTATCTGCTTCTAGATACATAGATATTCCGGTCACATGGATATATGAGTCAGATAGGATGTCATTAACAGAATAAGATGTAACCCTTTAGCACATCCCAGGGACCAAGTAACCAAGATAATGAAAGCATGCTTATATGAAAAATCCTCAAAGCCAGGATTTTGTTACTTCAACAATTCACTTATTAATTTCTTTAGAAAGAACAATTCACCAACTAATACATAATAACAGCGACACTTGCTGGTCCCTTTTTGGGGGAAAAAAGGAAAACAATAAAAAAGAGAATCTTTGATTTAAAGAAGGAACCAATAAATGTGATTGAGCTTCATCTCACCTCCATTTTCTCAGAGAAACTCAGAATGCACCATAGGACATGATAAAGTAAATTCAAGCTATCTCCCACCTCTCCTATCAGTTTACTAACTTCAATTACAAACAAGCTTTTCTCTCTCTGTCTCTCTCTATAATATCTATCTATCCATCAATACAACTATCTATCTGTCTACCATCATTCTGTGTTGGAGGGGTACACAAGATTGCCGGCCTGCTAGTTAGAGCTTCTACACCGCTTCTTTTTCCTCTTCTTGGAATAAGTAGCAGCTTGCAATCTACAAAAGACACCGAGAAACGCGGTGGAAGTATGATATTTTCTACATTCGGCTTTACCAGCCTCTATGAGCGTGCATAATCTGTACTCATCAGGCTTTAGAGGCAAAAAGATTTTGATTAAAATGGAATAAGAGTCAAAACGCAGCAAGTCAACAACTGATTCAACTAAATGAAACTAACCCCTAGAAATTGCACTAAACACCTCCAGAAGAAATTATAGCTGGATTGCCCCAATATATGGGAGTCTTGGCGCATCTGGTAAAGTTGATGCCATATGATTAGGAGGTCACGGTTCGAGCTGTGGAAACAGCCTCTTGGAGAAATGCAGAATAAGACTGCATATAATATACTCTTGTAGTCCGGCCCTTCCCGGACCTCTGCTATAATAACCCAATATGTTTTTATTAATATACTTATTAATTTTGAGATTAGAGTTGCTGCTCACGTTCTTGGTTCACAAACACATAAATAAAAATAGCTAAAGAGCATTGGGTGGTTGAACCACATCAGAGAGCTGCTACTTGTGAAGATTCTTCATAGCTTCATAAGGTTCAGGTAGAGATGCTATTTTGTATGTACTTTTAATTAAATGTTGGCAAGTAGTTATAGAGAAATATAGTGTAGAAGTTAGTTAAGATGCCATAATTGAAAGTAATTATTAGGTAATGATTATATTGTAATTATTATATAAAAATTAAGGGATTAAGGATATGTTCATTGTATAGTTTTTGAGGAAAAGAATTACTGACTTCTACTACTACAATGTCTCGATTTTTACGGTACTAAATTTGACCTTCAGTGATTAAGTAATGATTAGCCCATAATTTATAGATTAAAGTAATGATGATTCAATGATTAAAATAGTTTATAATGAGATTGGGTGGATTAAGCCATTGTAATGCATTCTACAGTTGCACTGCTGCGGCGTTCATGTTCTGCGTTTGCTAATTTGTACAGATTTTTAGTAATTGGACTGGGGGTTAGACTTTGATTTTGACTTGTACTAAGATTATGGAAATTATTCACCTAAACTAATTAGGACGTGTTATTCTGAAAAGCACTAAATCTTTTTTCCTGGTTGGTTACGGTGGAGGTTGGTTGAAGATGATGTTACGCGGCGAATATTTTGAATAGATTGAGGCCATTGGATGCTGTTTGGTTGGTGTTCTAGGCGTTGCAAGGTTGGGGAACTTCCCGTTAGCGAGGTAAGTGAGACTTTAAGCTTTGATGCTTGCTTTTCCAAAACCTGTTTTGAAAGTATGTTTTGTCTGCCTGGTTCATGTGTTGGGATGAGCGTGCGCTTGACAGAATCGGTGGTCTTTGACCAGCCGCAAATATATATTATTTTGTAAAAAGCTGAAATTATTTAATAAGTGATATATGGTGTTGTCATGCGGCGTAGCCTCGTGCTAGCGTTAGGGCGTTAGAAATTATTTCTCCGCTGCCGTAACATATTTGGGGCATTGTGTACGCCGCAGTGGTAGATTTGGGCATTGTGTATGCTGCTGTGGACTCGTAGGGTGTCACGATCCAAATTTTTCACCATCGAGAGTCGTGATGGCGCCTAATAGTGAAAGCTAGGCAAGCCAATCAACCGAATTATTTGCCTTGTTTCCATTTTTAAATTCATTACAACTTAAAACCAACAACTAATAAACAGCATAACTTAACAAGCGGAATAATAAAATTTCAAACTTTAAAATACTGCTAATAAAATCTCCTTAACAAAACTACCTAAGATATGGTGTCACAGCTTCACAGACTGTCTAAGAGTGCTACAAATAAGGGTCTGAAAGAAATAACAAAACTGTCTCTGGGACTACATAAAAGAAATAGGTAGAATAGATAGCGGGAGACACCAAAGCCTGCGGACGCCTGCAGAACTACCTCGGGTCGCCTGATAAGCAAGAAGCTGGAAGCTCACTACGGTCCGAAATCTGCAGCGCTGGGATCTGCACAAAAGAGTGCAGAGTGTAGTATCAGCACAACCGACCCCATGTGCTGGTAAGTGCCTGGCCTAACCCCGGCGAGGTAGTGACGAGGCTAGGACCAGACTCCAGATAGACCTGTGCAGTTATATATATATATATATATATATATATATATATA
>MCJB01008889.1:61500-142866 GCA_002018475.1 Nicotiana obtusifolia
AAGAAATCCCGGCAAGGGAACAAAAGCAATATAATAACTTCCCAGCAAGGGAACAATAATATCAAAGCAAACATCCCGGCAAGGGAGAATCAGAAACTTAACTCAACTTCTACTCAGCTCAACTAATTGCACTACTCAATTATAATTAAAATCCGATAAATAAACTGAGTTCTTGCTCAACATCGAGAATCATCAATTAAGGTTTTCGTAGTATCATTTAAGAACACAACAACTATCCATATAAGACTAACGGTCATGCTCGACACCAACGTATAGATACTCGTCACCATGCCTATACGTCGTACTCAACAAGAAGCAATTAACAAATAGGACACAACTCCTAATCCCTCAATCTAAGGTTAGACCGGACACTTACCTTGCTTTGCAGCCAAATTCAAGATTCCAACAAACCTTCGCCTTGAAACTTTGGAAACACTTAGCCTTTGGATTTGGTTGCAAAGCGAGGTAAGTGTTCGGTCTAACCTTAGCTTGAGGGATTAGGAGTTGTGTCCTATTTGTTAATTGCTTGTTGTTGATTACGACGTATATGCATGGTGACGAGTATCTATACGTTGGTGTCGAGCATGACCGTGAGTCTTAAATAGATAGTTGTTGTGTTCTTAAATGATACTACGGAAGCCTTAATTGATGATTCTCGATGTTGAGCAAGAACTCAGTTTATTTATCGTGGACTTTAATTATAATTGAGTATTGACATTAGTTGAGCTGCGTAGAAGTTGAGTTAAGATTGGTTATAGCTGATTCTCCCTTGCCGGGATGTTTGCTTTGATATTATTGTTCCCTTGCTGGGAAGTTATTATATTGCTTTTGTTCCCTTGTCGAGATTTCTTGTGATTTTTGTGATGACTTATAAATGGGAGCGGGTGGTACACCTACCACAAAATATGATGTAAATGGGAGCGGGTGGCACGCCTAGCACAAGATATAATGAAACGAGAGCGGGTGGTATGCCTACCACAAGATATGAGAAATGGGATCGGGTTGCACGCCTGCAACAAGATGGAACTGAAAGTGAAAGTTGCCTGTATTTCACTTTATTCGTGTTAGAAGTTAAATTGTAGTTTCCTTATTATTCTTTGATGATCTGTTTTATCTGCTACCCCGAAGCATGTTTCCCTTCCCCGCTTTAATTGTTTAATTACTTCTATCTTTCCGCTGTAGATGTATGTATGATGTATATATATATATATATATATATAAAAAACTGCACAGGTCTATCTGGAGTCTTGTCCTAGCCTCGTCACTACCTCGCCGGGGGTTAGGCCAGGCACTTACCAGCACATTGGGTCGGTTGTGCTGATACTACACTCTGCACTCTTTTGTGCAGATCCCAGCGCTGCAGATTTCGGACCGTAGTGAGCTTCCAGCTTCTTGCTTATCAGGTGACCCGAGGTAGTCCTGCAGGCGTCCGCAGGCCTTGGTGTCTCCCGCTATCTATTCTACCCGTTTCTTTTATGTAGTCCTAGAGACAGTATTTTGTTATTTCTTTCAGACCCTTATTTGTAGTACTCTTAGACAGTCTGTGAAACTGTGATACAAAATCTTGGGTAGTTTCGTTAAAGAGATTTTATTAGCGGTATTTTAAAGTCTCAAGTTTTATTATTCCGCTCGTTAAGTTATGCTGTTATTTAGTTGTTGGTTTTAAGTTGTAATGAAATTAAAAATGAAAATAAGACAAATAATTCGGTTGATTGGCTTGCCTAGCTTTCACTAGTAGGCGCCATCACAACTCCCGAGGGTGGGAAATCCGGGTCGTGACGTAGGGATATTTGGTTAACTTCCTGCACTGCCGCTTATGACCAGTCCTTTGTGTAGGTTATATTTGGGGCATTATGTATGCTGCCGTGGACTCGTTAGGGATATTTGGTTAACTTCCTGCACTGCCGTTTATGACAAGTCCGTAGTGTAGATTGTGTTGAGATATATATAGTATTGTTGTTGAATAATTATTTGGACCTTATAAATTAATTATATGGTGAAACAATTTCTGTACATATTATTTATGTGCTCGTTGTGTGTTTGTATTTTCTAACACTTGTTCCGGAGGCATTCAGAGTAGCGGGTTGAGGATCTTACCGGGTTATATTTACGTATAATTTACTCCTTACCTGCATGTCTATGCAGATACTATTGGTGAAGACGGAGCTAGTAGCTGGCGAATCCGCTAGAGTTAGATTCAATTTATTGAGGTGAGCCGCCGCATCATTCGCGGAGGCTGCCAAAAGAGTCTTTATTATTTATTCATATAATATCTTTTGTATAAATTTCCCAAATTTTTTATGTCATTGGACAGATGAATTATATATTGACATTTAATATATTTTCCACATAGAATAACAAAAAACACATAATTCATCACAATCATTAAACGGGGCGTGGGTAATTGGTACCTGTTCCATGAATTGATCTTTTGGCACCAAAATTGGCTTTGAATAATCCAAGTCTTAACCAATCACCCCCTATAACTCACACAATAGCAAAAAAAAAAAATCAAATTCAAAACTGTAAAGAAATAAACTTTATGGCTATAATTCAATCAAATAACACAAACGAAAGGTCAAATTTACACATACCATTATTAGAGCTGACCATTTCAGTACACTGGATTGTTAAACCCTAGAAAAGCCCTAGTTAGTGAAGTGAAAAAGAGATGGGGTTTTTATTTTACTATGAACAGAAAACCCACAAAGGTGCAAGCTTTTCTCAAGCTTGCAATGGAAGCTTCTAGTTTACCAGTTAATGGCGGAAGAAGTAGCAGAGGCTTACTTTTTCGGGGGCCTAATTAGGTATTAAGCTGAAATGGAGGGGCTTTTTTAAAAAAAAGAAATCTATAGACCTTGCCTACGTACGCAAATGTTAAAACGAAAAAATATTAAACTTGACTATTAGAGAGAATACAATTTTATTTATATTTAATTATATTTTTAATAAAATATTTTTTTTTATTTTCTTCTTTGGATCGCAATAACTTAAAGATATCAAATTTCTTCAAAATGTAGGTAATTTCTCATTTCTTTTTCTGTGAACGTGGACATGGCATTTGCGCCTCCATCCGTAATACCCTTTAAAGCAAAACGCGTTTAATATTAAAAAAGAATATATCATCAATATTCGAACCCGAGACGTCTGGTTAATAATAAAAGAACTTTCTTCTATCTTAATAGATTCTGTGATATTATTCTTTTCCTTTTTCTCTGTTGCCTCGCATTCTATTTTGCTGCCAGCCGCCAAAATAATTCCAAATGGATGTAATGGAAGTTGGATTTTGTTAGTTTCTTCGTTTTGGAGTTATCCTAGGAACATCGGAGTATTTTAGTAAGCGGTATTAGTATTTAAGAAAATAAATAAATTATTATAATAACAAACAGTGTTATATCTTTTATTTATACTCAATATTTTCATTTGTATACTATCTCTCTCTCTCTCACTCTCTCTTTATATATATAATAAAAATATTGGTGAAGCTATGTCATGTAACAATACCGCTTGCTATAATATATCCGCCCCTGCCTGGGAATTAATTTTGTACACATCTTTCTCAAGGGGGAAAAGCATTTTAAATTTTATGCATGACCGTATAAAAAAGTATATAGGTAATAAGATTACTTATTTATCTATATCTATACTATATTAAAAGCGCGAAGGCCCTTAGCGAAATGTCGTTTGTCTTTTTTATCCTTTAAAAGTATAGTTCACATTGAACAAAATAGTCATTTGATTATCATTTTTTCATATTTAGAAATAGCCATTTAATTATTTTTTTAATATTTAAAACTTTAAATTCGACTAAATTTTTACGTATTAAATCTTTTCTTATTTGAACCATGTAATATAAGATATTTCTAAATGAAATATAATAAAAGTTGAACGGTTAATTCTTTCCAAATATTTTAGTCAAATCTTTTTATCCTTTCAATTCCTTTAACGTTGGGATTCTTTATTTTCCAGAAAGGAAAAAAGATTCTCCAAAGTGGTCTTTTCCATGAGTAATTATTGGTCTTTTCAATAGGTAGCACACAAGTTCAATTTGATAGATATTACTATTTTATTATTGGTATATATTGACTAAAACACAAAGGCCTAAATATTTTAGGTCAAATTTCGAGCAGTTTTAATTCCTTTTAGGTTTAGAAAATACATTAGCTTCCACAAGGATATATATAAATATAATAAAAATATTCTACGCATTGATATAACAAAATTTTTTACATTTGGAACTAAAGTTAACTTTCACAAGGATTTATAAATCTTATAAAAATATTATCTGCTCAATCAACATAACAAAATCATTTATGCTTGTAACTCAAATTAGTTTTCACAGGGATTATAAATCTATAAAACTATGCTACTCTATTTTTATTGATTTTCTACTAAGTATTTGATACTTGTATTGGGGCCGATTAAATTCGATTTCACATCAGAAAACCTCACATTAACAAAGATAATTTTATACCCAGGACTTAAATCCAATACTTTTGGTTAAGTGACGAGCGCAAAACACACACTTAAATTATGTTCGTTAGTCAAATATAGTATAGTATAATATCGTATCTACAGAGATTGGATTTAAACAGTATTCATGTAGCTTCTAGCTTGATTGCTATCCAAGACGATCAACAATGGAGATTTTTATGATTTCTAACTACAATTAACTAAGAATCTAAAGCTATTGACTAATGACAATCGCAACAAAGGTAAGTAAGGAAGTTATCAATGGGAAAAAATAGGGGTTGATAGGAGAAGTGTAAGATAATTATTTGGGATCTAACTCTAGATAATTCACTTCTAATGTTTTAGAGAGTCTCTCGAATTCACTCAATTATCAGTTCAACCGTTCAGCAAAAACTCCTCTCTCGATTAAGTTTCAACCTCACAAGATGAACTAATTCAAGCACGTGAAGATATGCAAGAATGTGTAGTGGATTGGTCTTTAGGAAAACCTTTTTCGATTATTCTCCTAACTAAGGTTTAATCAATGATTCAACTAGCCTCTTTCAATTATTAAGAAGAATCTATGAATTCAACCAACAAAATAATGCAAATATGTCACAAGTTACGGCTCTCTCGATTACATGAACAAGTGAATATAAATGCAATAGTTAAATCATCCAAAAAATATTTCCATACATAAAACTAGAGTTATAATCCACAAACAGTCATCAATATACCAAATCCATCAAACCCTAAAGGGAACTACTCCATAGATATGAAGCAATTCATCACAAATAAATTTAAAGTAAAGAAAAACATAAATTCAATCCAAACTCGGGTCTTGAGTGAGGAATGAATGATGAAATCCTTGTGCTTTTGTTTTTCCAACTCCTCCTTAGGTCGAATATGTGTCAAAAGTCGAGAAAATAACGTTTTTCCATGTATTCATACCAAGTAGGGTCGGGCCCAAATGAAACCACCATTTTCTAGCCGAAATAGGATTTTCACTCTGTAAAAAGTTACATAGGCGCACCGCATTGGATGACGCGTCATGTGGAGGGGCATTAGTGGGGATATCTAGAGACTTAGAAATTTTCACTCTGTTGCCTTTTTCTCTTGCCGCGTTGCATCACGTGACACACTGTGACGACGCAGCTAGTCGTCTCATGAACTACCACTCCGTTTTCCCCGTTTCTGCCTTACTATGCTTCGTTAGCCGTGTTTTACATAATCACGTTGGGTAGTTTGAGTGCGGAGTAGATTTGGTAAGAAACGAGACACTTAGTCTCTTTCAAGAAGGTTTAAACCGGAAAAGTCAACCGAATGTTGACTTATGAGTTAGAGGGTTCGGATGTGAGTTCCGACGGTTCGGTTAGTTCGGGAGGTGATTTCTGACGTAGGAGTGTGATCGAAATTGGTTTTGGAGGTCCGGTGTAGAATTAGGCTTGAATTGGAGAAGTTAGAATTTTGGCGATTTCCGGTTGATAGGCGAGATTTTGATCCGAGGGTCGGAATGGAATTCCGAAAGTTGCTGTAGCTTCGATATGTGATTTAGGACTTGCGCGCAAAATTTCAGGTCATTCAGACCTGGTTTGGTTGGGTTTAGATTGAAAGAGTGATTTAGAAGATTTTGGAATTCTTAGGCTTAAATCCGACTCGAATTTGGTGTTGTGACGCTGTCTTTAGCGTTCCGAAGGTTGGAACAAGTTTGAATAATGTTATGAAATATGTTGGTGTGTTTGGTTGAGGTTCCATAGGCCTCGGGTGAGTTATGGATGGTTAAACGGACTAATTCATCATTGGAAAAGAAAGTTGCAGAAAACCAGATGTCGAGAATGCGATCGCATTTCTCAAATGCGGACCGCATATCTCTCAAAGAGATTGCAAACCCAGTCATATTTCTGGGCAAAGTTCATGTCAGAAATGCGGTAGGAAATGTGGTCGCATTTCTAACATGCGGACTGCAGATCCTACATTGAAATCGCAGATCAAGACAGTGTTTTGGGCAAAAATTAACGACAAGAATGCGGTAGAGAATGCGATCGCATTCTTGAAATGCGGACCGCAAACCATGCCTCACACTGAATTTGCGATGAAGACTAGGGTACAATCTGCGATGGTTGCGTCCAAAATGCGGACCGCATATCTGTTATGCGACAGATATGCGATTGCGTTTTTAACCCGACATGGGCATTTTTGTCTCGATTTTTGACCCCTTTATAAATAGAAATCAGTACCCATTTGCCATGCAAAACCCATTTTCGTTACCCACGAAGAGGAACACCTCCAAACACCATAAAATTCACAGCAAATCAACCTCAAAACTATATCCAAAGGACTTTTCTTGGACAAATTCTCAAAAGAATGAGTTTTGGCCATCTTGAACATTGTTGGAGCTATAGAGCTCGGGTTGAAGCGAGTTTTAAGGCGATTCTTAGAAGATTTCCAAGGGAAACATCGGGGTAAGTGATCCTAACTCAATCTTGGTCAAATTACCCAAACCTATTGCTATTCTAGTATGTAATTGGTGATTAAGTTGGGGAAATTGTGGAAAAACCCTAAGCTTAGATTTTAAGACTTGGAGGTCGAACCGATGTAGGAATTAGATAAATCTTGTATGGTTAAACTTGTGGGAAGATAAGGAACCCGTTGAGGTGAAAATTACTAAATTTCGAGAAGTGGGCCCGGGTCTCGGTTTTTTGCTGATTTCGGGATTTCTTAGTAATTATTGATTGTGTTTTTGCATGGGCTTTGTTACCCCAGCATATTGTGACATATTAGTTCTAATTTTGGATAGATTCGACGCGCGCGGAGGCCAATTCAAAGGGCAAAGGCGTCGCGGGCTAAGAATTTAGTCGGTTCGAGGTGAGTAGTGATTGTAAATGATGTTATGAGGGTTTAAAAACCCGGATTTGCACATCGTAGTGCTATATTGAGGTGAGGCACGCGCTCGATGATGAGCGTGGGGTCGTTTACTACTGGGGATTGTGACTTGGTCCGTCCCGATTGATAATTTTACTACATATTTGATTGAAACTTATTTGATATCATCATGATTTGGGCTGATTGCTATATTTGGGCTTCGCGCCGGTTATTTGAACCCTTCAGGGGTATTTTCACTGTTTCCTCATTGTTTTGATTCATTACTTGAACTCAATCATGTTGTTTTTCACTGTTTTATAACTCAGTCACTTTTACTCAGTTTTGAGATTTAAATGACGTTTTAAATAATGTAAAAGGGATCGGGTGGTACGCCAACCACGAGATATGATATAAAAGGGATCGGGTGGTACGCCTACCACGAGATATGATGTAAAAGGGATCGGGTGGTACGCCTACCACGAGATATGATGTAAATGGGATCGGGTGGCACGCCGCCACAAGATATGATATAGCGGTTGGGCCGTAAGGGGCCCCTCCGGGAGTCTGTACACCCCCAGTGAGCGCAGGGTACCCATTGTGATATGGAAATATAGCCCAGGGATGTTACAGTTGGTAACAATGGCAATTGGTAACCAGAGCTGGGGAGATGATACTGTTCAGTGATATTGCCCGAGGGGCGTGATTTTTAAATGATACTGAGCCCAGGGACGTTATAGTTGGTAACAATGGCAACTGGTAACCAAAGCTGGGAAGATTTTGCTTGATTTCTCACTGATTTACTGTTTTCAAATAATGTTTTACTGCTTCATTATGCATTGCCTTGTGCTTTACGTGTTTCCTTACTTTCAGTCATTATTTATATGCATTACTCACTGAGTTGGAAGTACTCACATTACTCCCTGCACCATGTGTGCAGATTCAGGCGTTATTGATTCCGCTCCGAGGCATTGACTACAACTGTCAGAGGGGTGATTCAGAGACTACGAGGTAGTTGTTGGCGTCCGCAGCCCCGTATCTCTTTTATCTTGTTGTTTCCACTTTCTTCAAACAATTGTGCCAGAGTTATTGTAATAGTAATCTTATTATTAGGATTTCATTAGTTGCTCATGACATTGTGACACCCCGGTTTGGGCTGTTGTCGGGATGGTTAGCTATGTTTCAGCAATTTGCTGTTATTAAAAAATGTAAGTACTGTCATAACTGCTTAAATCGAGTTATAGTTCGAATTGGTTGGCCTTGTCTTCACGAGAGGCGCCATCATGACCGGGTTTGGGATTTGAGTCGTGATACGCACGGTACGTCGCACCACTGTATTGTTTCTGCTGCCTTACGCTTTTGCTTTTGCAATGTTAAATCCAAGGCTCACTTCAATGGACTTCTCGCCTAACTCTCCATTATCTCTTTCCTTTCCCAATTCTTTGTGTTTGTCTCAAATATTAGCTTTAATCTTTTGCATGATGCATTTTTCAACTAGCACCTCATTAGTCACATTAGCTTGCAGTATAATTCCATTCATTTGTTAGTTTTTCCTTCTTTTTTCCAACTTAGTTTTCGACCTTCGAATTTGATCTCAGCTTAGCCCTTGGACTTCTACTCAAACTTCAAAGTCTCACTATATTCATTTTAGCTCTAAAAATGCGCCTTAGCTCTAAATCACAACCTACAAGGTATAAAACACACAATAAGTACAAAACACTATCAATTAATGCTGAAACACAAATAAAGTGCAGTGAATTAAAATGACTTAAAAACGAGATTATAGCCTCCTATCATTAAGGACGGATCTGTTAGATTTACAATAGTTGAAGGAGTTTTTCAAGTATCACTACAATGAGAATAAAACTTTTTGCAAAGTTTGAATCCTCTTTGAAAACTTATTAATAACTTTCTTTTTTGTTATACAGTTTTTTCTTTTTTTGGTTTACAACAGTTAAACTTTTTTTTTAAAAATAAAAAATCTATAAAACCCAAACGGGGCAGTGACCAAAAAAACGCGATGTTAGATTCTACTTTTTCTTTTAAATAGATCTAGATTCTCAAATTTTTACTTTTAAAAAGTTAATGATAACAACATTCAAATTAATTGAATTTTGTTTTCATGGAATAAGAAATAGATAAATAGATTATGACAATATCATATAAGTACATGGATTAGGTTTTCTTAAAGTCCCTTTCTTAATTTTTAAGAAAAGAAGAACATAAATATAATAACATTAACATGTGGATGAGAAAAAAAAGGGCAGAGCTTTTTAAATCGGCACGACATTTATTATTTTTAGAAACTTACATACATTTATCATTATTTTCAATTTTATAACTTCGATACATTTTTAATAATATATGAGTATTTTAAAAATTTTAAACATATTAATATAGAGTATACGCGCAACGTGCGTATCTTGAGACTAGTACTATATTAAAATCACGAAGGTCTTTAGCGAAATGTCATTCTTTTTTTTACCCCTTTAAAATATAGTTCACATTGGACAAAATAGTTGTTAGATTATTTTCCTAATATTTAGGAATAGTCATTTAATTATTTTCCTAATACATGGGAGTATCTATTTTAATTATTTCTATAATAATTAGAAATAGTCATTTAATTATTTTTTAATAGTTAGAATTTTAATTTTTTAATTCTAGAATTCCTGCACTTTTCAATCCAAACTAGGAAAGTTTCGTCCACTTTGTAAGGATTTGTTTTGTTAATAAAGTTTTTTACCTTCAACTCCATTCAGATTTAAGAGTATTATATTAAAGAGAAAAAACATAATTTAAAAAGAAAGATCGAAAGAAAATGGGTGAAATATCTCATGTATGTCAACGACGGGATTTTGTTCTTATTTCCAGCTTTTGTTTCATTCACTTATTTATTTTAGTGTTTGTACATTTCGTGTAGCATTAGAAAATATCCAATTAAGAATTTAAATAATTTTGTAATTTATTGAATTAAAATCTTAACTATCAATAATAATAAAATCTTTTACATACAAAACTCTTAACAATTGTCATAGAGACCACTGTAATAAAGGAATAAATTTATAAAGTAGAATGTCAATCACAAAAATAATATCAAATTATTGATTGACTAATAATCCGCGCAATGTTTGAGAGTGATTTAAGTATTCACTTAAATTTAACAACAAACTATAGATTATTTTGGTAAATAAACTAATTTTCAAATTTCTCTAACAATTTGAATTATTACTTCAAATTTATAATAAACAAGCTTTCCTTTTGATTTGATATTCTGCTTATTGACCAATTTGGTATCATATAATTTAACATTTTCTCAAAAGAGTTGTTATTACCATTAAATCTGAGTTATTTTCTTTACTTGTATACAAATTTTATTAATTGATGCGGAACACACGTGCAACACACTTACACTAAAACTAAAAACAAGTAAAATGCTATTAGAGACATTAATTAGGAACATGGTGAACATAGCAACGTAATAACCCGCTATCGCAAGTTTAACGCAAATCCAACAAAAGAAAAAGAGGAAATGTAGTATCTGAGAATCTGCAAAAGTAAATCTTTTCCTTTTTGGAAACAAAATAATAGCAAAAATATACAACTTTTATACACTTCCGCAGCTATCATCAAATATAAATAATTTCAGCCGCGAGGTAAAAGTGATTTCTCAGCTTTAAGCCCTCAGAAAGCTGTGTGTATTATCAGTTTGGCAGGTTACATTCAGATAGATTGTAAAGTGAAGAACAAAAGGTCACGAGACTGGCAAAAAACTTGTCCTTTTTTGGATGTGGTCACCACAGTCTATACACAAACTTCTAATAAGAGAATCTCTCAGTTAAAATCCTTTTTGGTTGTTTCCTCTATTTTTGGTTTTTTGTTCTCGTTTCATATAAAGTGACTGAATAATTGTCACGGGATTTTATTATAACCGACCACCCCTCTGTTCTCCACGTCCATATAAGCTCAAATAATTCATAAGTACAAAAATAAACTATATATTGTTTTCATTTTTTTTGTTACTATCAAGTATCAAATAAAGAGATAAGGAGAGACTGTGATTTGCTCTATTTCTTGTTCTTTATCAGAACTTATTGCAGTGACACAAGAATGGAGGAGGAGGAATTTAATTCATCTCCAAAAAAATATCCACAATCTGAAACTGATGATGCAACTAAGTTTAACAACTCCCTGCAAGTAAGTTAATAAGAATTTTTCTTCTAAACCTATCTGATTATGTGAATATTTTGTTTGTTTGTTGGCCAGTTTTTGGATGCTGAAAACTATGTGTGAGCTTGCTCACATTGTCAATCCCAAAGTCTGGATAAAGGAGTAAAGTTGCGGTAACCTAACAATCGATGTAAAACTCGTCAGTTTATGATGAATCCTCACAATATAATATTAGATGGCTTAAATTACAGCAATATGGATGGTGAAGATTCATATAGTCGACTCACTACTTGTTTGAAATTAAGGCATAGTTGATGTTGGTATTGTTTTTTTCTTTTTAATACTTTTTCTCCCACTTTTGGGTTCTTGAAACTCTATGTGAGCTTACTCACATTGTCGATTTCACGTTTGAACAAAGGAGGGCTGCAGTAAGCTGACAATATATGTAAAATTGTAGTCAATTTATGACGAATTCTCACAATACAATATTAGATTGAGATATGCTTAAATGGAGCAATATTGATAGTGATGAATTATATAGTCGACTCCAATTTGCTTGAAGTTGAGGCACAGTTGTTGTAGTTTTGGTGCTAGAGGAGTTTATGCATGTATGGTATTTCATGCCAACAATTACTTGTGGAGCTAATGTTTGCATTAGGGTAGGCTGTCTATTTACACCTCTTACAGTGCGGCCTTTTCCGGACCTTATGTGAATGCGGGATGCTTTGTTTACCGGGCTGCTCTTTTAGTTACTTGTGGAGCTAGCTTACATTTATTTTTGGTTGCAGGAACTAAAGGACTTGTGCTCTCAGCTTCACCATGCTGCAGATTATTGTGAGAAATCTTTTCTAAAGGCAGAAGAGAAAAAAGAGTGAGTATTTCTGTATCTGCAATCCAGCAATATTTGGTCAAAATTTCAAATTTACTTCTTTTATAGTTCCAATTGAACCTTTTCCTTCCACAACATGTGCACAAAGTAATGACATCCTCTAAAATATTTTGAATAGATTTAAGTATATATACTGGCAATGTAAAAATATCAATGTAGTTTAACCTGTGATAGCATGTCGGTTATTATTTTTACCAAGTTGTCAATTAATACTTATTATAGAAATTTATATGTAATTACCTTATAAATGACATGATTGTGTTAATATTATTTAGTGCATAAAACTTAAATGCGCATTGAATAAGTGAAGCATTTCGCTAATGTAACAAACTATATTTCCATGTGCAGTGTAGTGGAAAACACAAAAGAGTACCTGTGCAGAGCTGTTGTTACAGTCGTCGATCATTTAGGATGTGTATCAGCTAAACTTGAATGCCGGATTGCCAAGATTGACACAACTTCTGAAACAGAATTTCGAATTGATGGCTTGACTCAAGTTCGTAGTTTTTACTCAATTCTTTATACTGGCAATATATATAACTTAAACGCATTAACAAGTAGTAGTAATGTTTTTCTGTGTTGGTTCAATTTAATTAGAGACTTGCAACCTGCCAACAATACTCTCACAAGCTTGCTCTCTCAAGGTTTTGTTGGACTACTGCTTTATCAACATATCATCGTCGCTACATATCACCACGTAATCTTTTATTACTTCAACATCTTCAATCCGTTCGATAAGGTCATAATTTTTTGAAACCAAACATAACTGTATACTAAAACTTTTGTGTTCTAAACCAGCAACTCAAGATCTCAGGAGAACAAAAGAAATGTCAAGGTAATATTTTTATCCAATCGCGCCATTTCAAGAACGGAAAGAGAGTCTTGGCGTAACTGGTAAAGTTGCTGCCATGTGACCAGGAGGTCACGGGTTCGAGCTGTGGAAACAGCCTCTTGCAAAAATGCAGGGTAAGGGCTGCATACAATAGACCCTTGTGGTCCAGACCCTTCCCCGGACCCCACGCCTAGTGGGAGCTTAGTGCACCGGGCTGCGTCATTTCAAGAACGATGTGAAATGGTAAAAATAGGACTAATGGACTTGCATGATAAATGAAGGGGATTCAGTATAACAATTGACAATAAGACTGTAGACAAAGATGAATTTGAGGCAGAAGAAGATGTGCCACTATTTATATACACTTACAACTACAAGCCTTCTCTACTTGAATATTCAGAGCAAAAGTCTAGCTTTTCACCTCCAGGTAAAGAAAATATATTTACAAAGTGGAAAATTTTCAGAATCAGAATTTTAGAAAGAAATGTTCAATTCACATATGGATTTGCAGTGCTTCCAGTTCGCGACGGCCTATCTGTAGTACCAAAAGCACAAAATTCCAACTTTGAATTTCAGGTACCCTTATATATCAACAATCTCTCAATAGTGATGGTTCTATATACAATATGCTCATGTGTTTTCTTTCTTTCTTGTAAATGCAGGAGGCTCGAAAGCTAAAACGAAACTTATTAAATTGGAGACCGATGCATAATAAGGACATCAGGTCACTCATTCGACGGGGTAGAAGAATAGTAACATGAACCTATGAAGAGTTTGAGACTGAGAGTTAAATACATTCAAGATTTTGTAGACTTAATGCAGGCTTCAAGTTACCAGTATCGAAAATATGTAGTATTACTCTTGTTTTGCAAATTTTGTACATTATAAAGGAGACATAGTAGTAGCTACCGCAAAAATATGGAGAACGGAGTTTATGCTACAAAAAATATACAGTAAAAGCACAACATAACATTGTTAACTTCCCTATCCACAATGGAAGGAAGAGCAGTCGCATACTTCAAACACTAACCACATCTAACGCCTTTAAAAGTTCGGAGTATTTACACACATGTATACTTCCTAACTACTTCACGTTTTGTTTACTTCCTATCGTCCTATCACATTGACATTGTTCTCGTTTATCCTTTCGTTCCTCAGTGTCGTTGCCTAGCTCTGTTAGTCCCGAGCTGTTGGACTTCTTAGGCCACTTTCGATCTTTTCAATGTAGGAAAATTTCTTGGGAGTAATATTAGCTAGTTTTGTCATGGATCTGTTGTCATTTTCACCTTTGAAATAAGCCTCTAAGTTACCCGTTGAATGATTCTTCTTCATTCCCGCCTCCCCTAGCTCCACATTCCAGCCAATGAAATCGAATAAAGTCCTCGAGGACGGTGTTTGTGCTGCAGAACTTAACACCTCTGCCTCTAATTCCTTGGGAGTTGACATACCGCTCAATGGAAGTGGAGGTGAGGAGTCAGCTGAGAGGTTCTGGTTTGCTATCGAGAATGATGGATCTTGCGTTAGTGAGTCCGCGTATAGCACGTCTTCAATACGCGACATAACTGTGTTAGCTAGGCTTTCCAGTACCCTCGAGTAGCTCTCCAGAATAGAGTGTCCTATATCCTGTACACATAACAAAAACAGAAACAAACATGTCATGATTTTGTGAGGTAATGCGTGTTTGTTCCTCCGTCCGTTTCATTTTATATGTCATTCTTCCTTTTTTAGTCTGTTTCATAAAAGAATGACAAGTCTACATTTAGAAACTCTTTAACTTCAAATTTCCTACTTTACCTTAATGATACGTTCTTATAGCCGCAAAAATGTCATGACATGTTTATGACTACAAGTTCTGAAGATCATTATTTCTTTCTTGAATTACGTGTCCAGTCAAATACTGCCATATAAATTGAAACGGAGAAAGTATCTTACGTTGTTATATTGGATCTTGCTGATCTCAAGGGAAGATTGGGGAATTCCAGGAAATCTTTGTTTTAAAAGGTGTAAGATAGTCTCTGCTCTCTCTTCAAAAAGTTCCCTCTTCTCCAAACTCACAGCTGATCCCCAAGAAGATTTTCCATCTTTATGGTGCATTTTCCTCTTCCAAATCACTACAGATGCCTCAATTCTGTTCTTAAGATCAAGAACTTTGTGTTCTGTGGACAGATCCATATTGTTTGAAAGGAATTGTTCAGGATCAAATAACTCAACTGTGATGCTCTTGTAGATTGAATCACCAAGACTTTCTCTACCATTCTGAAGAAATCAAATAAGAGAATAACAGAAATATCAGTATTTTCCAGCCAAATCCCTTATAAGAAGTGCATTCAAGGGACTGTCTTTTGTCACACTAAAATAACGGAATTATACCTACTATAACAATAACAACAATAACAAAAAATCCAGTGTAATCCTACGAATGGGATCTGGGAGGTAGTGTGTACGCTTGTAAGGCCTCGTAAATTTCCGGCAAGGAATTTAAGGTTTTGCCATGCCGAGGTAGGAAAATGTGTTCGAAGATTGTAGCAAGCTCGCCGCGGCACAGGCTTTTTGGGTTAAAGAATGCATCAAGGAGTTGGTGGAAATTTTTTGCAGAAGAAGACAATTATGCGGTCACGACCCGTTCCGCGGGCCGCATATCCATCGCGGAGTTGAGCAGAAAATTTGTTAAATTGTGAAGATCATTATGCGGTCCATTATGTGATCGCATATTTGTTTCGCGGTCTGCACTTCCGTCGCAGATTTGGCATAAAGAATTTCAGAGGGGAATTCTGCGGTCCATTTCACGGCCGCAAAACTGCCGCAGACTTGTCCAGACCAGGTAGTTTTTGGGATCGTTTTTGCGGTCCATTTTGCGGGCCGCATATCTGTTATGCGGTTCACTCTGCGACCGCATAGTTGAGTTTGGAGGGTCCATTTTTCTATTTTTATAACCCGACACCATTTTAATTAACAGCCTTTGGGAGGGCTCATTTTGAAGCAAATATCTGATGTTTTAGAGAGAAGTGAGAGTAACTTAGAGAGAGAGGGAGAAGACCTAGCCATTCTAATCATCAATCCTTGTCCCAATCTTGAAGATTCAAGGGAATCATTCACTAGGTCATCACCTATTCGGGTAAGTCCTTCTCCTAAGCTTTCATGCAAGAGGTTATGGGTTTAAGTATGTTGTAGGGTTGGAGATAGGCCATGCATGTGCCAATAGGAGGTAGTATGTGGGATTGTTGAACTATTTGGGGTAGTTTCTTGTTGAAATTGGTTGAGGGAGGAAGAGATCGTTGTAGAGTTTTGTAGTCTTCTGTGCATAGTAGGTGTTTGATAAAATTTCCAAGAGAATTATATCATGAGAATCCCTCTAATTATTATCTGATTTTCGCTATCTTCCTATAGATTGGTATTGCTAGAGATATTGGGACGTTGTAGTAAATTAAGGAAAGCTCAAGCAAGGTATGTTGGCTAAACTTCTCCCTTAGAATCGAATTCCATATTGTTACCGTAATTTTCAAGTATGGTTAGCCCATGTTCCTAATTTCCATGTTCTGAGTTGTTCCTAATAAATTTGAGTATCCCAAGTGAGCGTGTGTTGAAAGATGTGTATACTCAAAACGTGTTCCAATTGCTCTTATCTCATCATGATCTCCTTCGGGAATGTGTTCAAGTATGGTTTAGG
The DNA here is from genome assembly GCA_002018475.1 of Nicotiana obtusifolia. Classification (NCBI taxonomy): domain Eukaryota; kingdom Viridiplantae; phylum Streptophyta; class Magnoliopsida; order Solanales; family Solanaceae; genus Nicotiana; species Nicotiana obtusifolia. The sequence goes on from MCJB01008889.1 coordinate 78,370, forward strand.
TATTAAAATGTTATAACTTCAATTCATATTTCAAATGAAAGTTTATTAAGCTTAATTTGGAAAGAAAACCCAACGTGCTTAAGACTCATACTACTCATATACATATTTGAAGTCTTGATTCCAAATGCCCTATTGTTGATAACCCATGATGTTGTTTGGAAGTGAAAGAAGTGAGAGTGAGATATAAAAATGTGGTCATAGTTGTTGTAATTAGTGCATATGATTTGAATATATATTTCAATCGTAGATCACCATACTCTCCTTTTGTAAGTGTTCCAATGTGTTTTGAGTTTTTATTTACCCATGAGTTGAAATTGTGCATTGCCTTTTTAGATAAGTATTTCAAAACGAAATGATGTATTACTCATTTATGATTTGTAACTCGTGTTGCGATTGCAAGTCATCTTGCTCCATACTTTGGAAGAAAACTATTGTATGTAAAGACTTCATCACTAATGAACTTAATGTTATGATTTCCGAATTATTCTATGTTGATACGGCCATCACGCCACGAATGAGGAATCATACGAATGGTCAAGAGAGCCAATGAAATAATAATGTTGTGAGTGGTTGAAAGTACTAACAGAGCTACATATGGTGTGAAAAGTCATGAGGTGAATGCATTTGTATTTTCTATTTTCTTTGTGTGCAAAACAAAAATATTTTTGGGAGTATCATTAGAGAATCGAGGAAGGGTGGGTTGTAACGGCCCACACCCAAAACTATAGGTGCCTGTGTAGGAGTGGGTTGTGATTATTCCCCTTATTTGGGATGATATAGAGATATTGATGTGATGAGATTATTCCCCTTAATTGGGATGAGATTGATGATAGTTGTGAATTGGAAGTGATGAAGTTGACCCACACTACATATATGGGAAAACGGCCTACCCGATCGGGTGGAGATCGGACGCCATGTCGCGCGCATGGTGGTTCCTACTCTTGGTAACACCTTTCTTTTCGTATCACCTGTCAATCAACATTGTTCGTGGAGAGATGGCCTAGCCGATCGGGCGTGATCGGACTTCATGCTAAAAACACGGTGGTATATCGTTGTTAATGATCTCCCAACCAAAAATACATATTTTCGTATTTTGAAAATTATTATGTTTTGGAATTTGGATATCATTGATTGTTGCTTGCTGCTTCTAGGGTTTTCCCCTTCGGGCATTTAGCTTTACATACTAGTATTATTCCACATGTACTAACGTCCTTTTTGCCGGGAGCGCTGCATCTTCAATAGATGCAGGTGGTTCATCAGCGGGCAGCTTGGATTCTCGTTAGCAGTTACCCTCTATTCAGTAGGTTATGGTGAGCCTTATTCTGTTCCTGGCCTTATATCACTTGACGTGGTACTTTATGTTTTGAGGTATAGCCGAGGCCCTGTCTTCGGCACTTCCATACTACTCTTTTGTTGTACTTAGAGGCTCAGCAGACATGTTATGGGTGGTGTTTGATGTTGGGTAATTGAACTAGAAATGTTGTTATTTGGCAAACATGTTTTCTTTGGTAATTATGAACTTGTGATATTTTAGGAATTGTAAGAATGAATCTCTTTTGAGTAATGAAAAAAGAATGTGGAACACTTTTCTCTTCTTATGTGTACCTCTTGTTACTAATTCTTATATTATGGTATCACTGTTCATGGGTAAGGTTGGGTAGAAGGCATCAAGTAGGCTTGCTTGACCGGGGTATCTCGGTTGAGCGTCGGTCGCGCTCCCTAAGGTCGGGGCGTGGCAATGCTGACCTTACCCCCACCTTGAAAGCAGAGAGGCTGTTTCAATACCCCTACCTTATCACCTGTCAATCCACATTGTTCGTGGAGAGATGGCCTAGCCGATCGGGCGTGATAAGACTTCATGCTAAAAACACGGTGGTATATTGGTGCTAATGATCTCCCAACCAAAAATATATATTTTCGTATTTTGAAAATTATTATGTTTTTAATTGGAATTTGGATATCATTGCTTGTTGCTTGCTGCTTCTAGGGTTTTTCCCTTCGGGCATTTAGCTTTACATACTAGTATTATTCCACATGTACTGACGTCCTTTTTGCCGGGAGCGCTGCATCTTCAATAGATGCAGGTGGTTCGTCAGCGGGCAGCTTGGATTCTCGTTAGCAGTTACCCTCTATTCAGTAGGTTTTGGTGAGCCTTATTCTGTTCCGGGCCTTATGTCACTTGACGTGGTACTTTGTGTTTTGAGGCCTTGTTTCCGGCACTTCCATACTACTCTTCTGTTGTACTTAGAGGCTCAGTAGACATGTTGTGGGTGGTGTTTGATGTAGGGTAATGAACTAGAAGTGTTGTTATTTGGCAAACATGTTTTCTCTGGTAATTATGAACTTGTGATACTTTGGGAATTGTAAGAATGAATCTCTTTTGAGCAATGAAAAAAGAATGTGGAACACTTTTCTCTTCTTATGCGTACCTCTTGTTACTAATTCTTATATTATGGTATCACTGTTCATGGGTAAGGTTGGGTAGAAGGCATCAAATAGACTTGCTTGATCGGAGTATCTCGGTTGAGCGCCAGTCGCGCTCCCTGAGGTCGGGGCATGACAACGCTGACCTTACCCCCACCTTGAAAGCAGAGAGGCTGTTTCAGTAGACCCTTGGCTCACGAAAGATGAAAATAAAAGCAGTAACACCAAGTAGTAACAACAATAAAAATAGTAAGAAAACGAAGCGAAAAAAACATCAAATAATACTAAAATAACAAATTGTACCACAATAAAAATAATTTTACTCGGACAGTATAAGTCATATTGAGGAATTATGCTCAACTTTACCAATTTACTTCATGAAAAACCAAGCAGAAGCTACAATGTATAAACAATACATAGCAAAAGATGATTAACAGCATTTAACACGGAAGCAAGAAAATAGACTAACCTTAACTTTACTGAATATGACAGTATAAGTCGCAAGTACTATTTCGGTCATCTTAAAGTAATTAAACTTTACCCAAAGTCACTAAATTTTACTTAATATGACTGTATAAACTGCAAGTATTATTTTTTATATATTAAAGAATTGAACTTTATCCACTGTAACAAGAAAGCCGTTAAATTAGCCATGTATTCAAGAGACTGGTTTTCCTCACCTTGGGGAGAGATTCAATGTAGTTTTCAGGAATTTCCATTTCTGAGAGTATTTGTGCATTAATAGCCATAGATGCTTTGTGTACTTGGTTCACACAATCCTTTTGATATTGTAGCCATTTTCGACATGTATCCGAGAGACCTTCTGGGGGAACCTTGACAGTAGGTAGCCACCATTTATCATTCCGCTGCACACCTTTCTCAGATTCATCAGCATCTCTTGAAACATACCAGAATTCATTCTCATATTTGAAATTTTCTAAGCAATCCTGTTAAGATTCATGAAATGTTCCAGCATTAGAGATAATGCAACTAATGTACTCCCTCTATTCCATTTCATATGACACTCTTTTTCATTTGAGTCTATTCTCCAAAAAAGACACATTTTGAAAACTTTTTAACTTTAAACTTTCCGTTTTATCTTAATAACATGCTCTTGTAGCTATAGAAATATCATGGCATATTTTAGAAAGTGGCGGCTCCACATGTGTTCATGGGTAGATAGCCCTTCGTCGGAAATTACACTATGTAGCTAGGTAAAAAAAATTATATGTATGTTTATTGACACCCCATGACTTGTGCGTGGGTTTACTTCTTTATATTTTGACCCCTAGTGAAAATACGGGATCCGCATTGGTTTTAGACCACAAGTTAAAAGGGTACTTTTGGTATATGTCAACAATCTTTTTTTCTTTATTAAACTTCTTGGCCAGTCAAACACCATCATATAAAATGAAATGGAAAGAGTAATGGATTTATCAAGTAATTGCATAAGATTGCAGGTTCTCACAATGAGCATTGCATCAAGTTTTTTCAAGGCTGGGATGTTCATAAGCAGATCTCTTCTTTGTTGTGTCACCATTACCTGTCAAATTAAAACACATTTCTTATTTTTATTTTATTAATCACTATTTCCACTTTAAATCTTGAATTGGAAAAGGAGAGATAGAGAGGAATTATATAGGACCTCCATGTTTGTTCCATCCTTAGATTTTTGTTGAGAAGGGACAAATTCAACAATGTAATCTGATACAGATAAAAGCCAATCTATTTCTTTTCTCCACCTTGCTTTTCTCTCTTGAGACATAGGTTCCAATTTCCATTGTTCTCCAAAAACAGAAGCTATGTATGTTACACATAGAAAATATAGAATGAGTTAATTCTGAATATTTCTTGTAAAGAACAGAACCTAGCAAGATGGTTTTCACAAGTTCATAATATATCATCATATAATGATATAAGTATGAAGGGAAGTCTTTACGTAACTGGTAAAGTTACTGTCATGTGACCAGGAAGCCATGAGTTCAAGCGGTGGAAACAGGCTCTTGCAGAAATCCAGGGTAAGGCTGCATACAATAGATCCCTGTGGTCCAGCCTTTCCCCGGACCCCGCGCATAACGGAAGCTTAATGCACCGGGCTGCCTTTTATATTGATATAAATGTCTAACACAAATATTATAACTAATTTTGGTGAAATTTACCTGCAAGATTAGTAATAGCATTTGATAAAGCCAGAGCTGATGAAACACCCTTTCCTCCACCTGACATATCTTCTCCTAATAGCAGCTTTGCAAACCTTTCTTTCATCATTTCCATGTCTACATCCCAAAATAATACACATCTATTTACATCTAACTATGATAAATAAAATAAAGAATTTGCACAATTCTTCATCTTATTATTTGCACAAATTTCAAGACGTAAAATCAATATTTATGTGAATTATAAGGGTAAAACAACATTCAACATGTACAATATTATAATTCAAATGTGCATATGCATGCGTACTGTGGTACAGGTAGAGGCGAATCCAAAATCAAGAACCAGTGAATTCAGAATGAATGTTATTTCATTATATGTATACATTTTAATGTTCTTTTTACATATGCATATATAATTCGAGCCAAAAGCTATGAGTTTAGTTGACATGAAAAATAGAACGAACCTGAAGAATATTTATCTTTATGGATGTTTCCTGATCTTGATCCATCCTTAGCAAAGCGCGAAATAGGATTAACAGACCGATTAAAAACGCTACCTATATGTTGTTTCTCTAATAATGCTGAAGATGATTTTCCACCTTGACTCCTAAAATCCATGGCTTCTCTACCATGTCCATTTTCTAACACAACACTATGTGCTTGTCTTCCCTCAAACATCTTCCTAAAGTTGAAAGACTTTGACTTATGAATCTTGTATATTTCTCTAACCATGTTATGCCTTGTAATACCTACCTATTTCTTGAACTTGTTACAATAGCAACATAATGTCACATGGAAATTGTAAGAGAAAAAGGATAATAAGGAAAAAAAAAACAAAATTTCAAAAAATCAAAGGCAATGAGATGTTGAATATGAGAAAATGGTTTTTTCTTATTTTTGATAACAATAAGGAATTGGACATAGTGGGAGATAGTGTTTTGGAGCTAACTATGTTAATGAACTTTTTTGGAAAGTGGGGTGCATGTTTGATTAAGGGGAAAGGGGAAAGGGTTAGGTGAAAACGAGTGGAAGTTTATATAAACAACATTGGGTTTGTTCTATTTTTAGACTTGTTAATGGTTGAATATTTTCAATACTAGCAAAAAGACCGGTAAAACATACAATGGACAACTAACTCTATTTAATTCTCATAATTTCTGGCCCCTCTTTTCCAATTGTTTTTTCCTCCTATGAAAGCCTAAATTTTGGAGGAATTAAATAAGTTCTTACTCTATTTTAAAGGTTGTCATATTATATTTGAGATATGAAATTTGATGGTTTAAAAGTTAGTTCTTAGAATTTAAACTTATTTCACAAAACCAAGAATACGCAATGAAAGATAGGACACAAATCTTCTAGGGCCAAGCAGTGGCGGAGTCACGTGTATTCAAGGAGTGTCAATTTGACACTTGTTCGCCGGAAAATAATATACCGATTCTTCTTGGTTTATTCATAAGTTTATTTTTATATATTTTGACATTCATTAATGAAAATCATAACTCCGCTACTAAAGTCGAGCCACTACCCTATTTTGATCCACGTATAAAAATAGGGTGTGTCTAAAATATAGTCTATTAATAATAGAAGATTATAGTTTTAATTTAACAATTACAACCTTAAAATATAGAAGATTTGAAAAAAAGTGCACATGACATTTTAGGCGAATTTTACATTGGAATGGAAAAAAGTTATTAGTTTTATAAGGCATAACATGAATTCACATGATACACGTGCTTTCCACATTCGATGATGATGTAGCCCAAGAGAAAATTCCTGAAGTCTAACAACGAAAATTACGCTAGATGGACCTTTTTTAAATCACCATTTATATTTTGAACTCCGTTAAGAAAATTTATGAAAATAACCCATGCCAGAATTTTAAAACACACTCGCCAGAATGTTGAAAAATCAGAAATTCTAACGATCACCAGAAAAGCACCTGAATTATGACGATCGCCAGAACTTTCAACCATAATACTGAAAAATTTGGTGATCGCTTTAAAATTCTAGCAATTGAGAAAAATCCTACCAAACGAACTATAAAATTCTAGCATAGGCTTTTCTCCCACACTTCTATTACCGGAGTAAAAAAATCAATAGTGGCACTGAATGTCCTCGTTCTGACAATGTGTTATAAATATTTATATGGATATAAATTAATCGGGGATAAATACACTCCGATACTAAAGTGCCCAATGACAATAAATTCTACATGCACTGAGTTGAGTTTTATGTCGATAATATTATTATTCCTTTTTCCGGTCCGTGTTAAATGCAGCATGGTCCAATTAATAACCTGTCTACAAATTGTATTAAAAAAGGATACCATAATGAACTTTCTTAATTACAATACTGCATGTATCTGAAGATCTGTCAAAAATTCAAAAGAAAAATGAATTTTTAACACCATTTTTTTTTTGGGGTGTGTGTGGGGATTTCTCGACTTTTTGCCAAGAGGGGGTTTACTAACTTATTATGTTTGGTACGAACACAAGTAATGTAGAGATTAGTAATGTAGGTATTAGTAATGCAGGGATTGTAGTGCTGAGATTATTTTTTATCAAGTGTTTGGTTTATTGTATTAAAAATTAGCTATACAATGTATAATCTAAGCTTTTGTGTGTTCGGTTTAAAACTGCACAAAATCTTCTTTACAATTATACCCTTGAATATTAGAAATTAAAAAGGTTTGAGGGGCGGTTTAGTAATTTTAGGATCTTATCCAGGTATAGTTAAACTCGGTATAAGTAATCCCTTGGTTTCCTTGGTATTAGCTAAGCCCTCCTATGAGGTATAAGTAAACCATGTATTAGGTATGCATAAATTGAATTGAGCAACCAAACTTTGTATTGGACGGATTAAATTTTTATACAGAAATTATTTTACTTAGTACAGCCTACCAAACAACTTAATTAATATAAAAAAAAATACATGTATTAATCTTGTTTTCATTACATAAACCTGAATTCTGCTCTAAATTTATGAAAAAACTTACTTAGTAGTTATATCATCAAAATGAATACATGAAATATGTAAACACTTTTATTACTAAATCATAATAAATTATTATATTTTTATCAGAATTTATTACTTAGTCAGCATAAATGTATTTAATATGGTGTGAATGGCGGGTGTAAATTAGTTTGTATGCTAATTTTTTAGATCAGTGGAACCCAAAAAGAAACTGTACAAACGGGAGAGCTGGCCATGGGTTTTGTCATCTTATACAACTAGTTAAGAATTGACACATTTGTTAGTCTGTTAGCCGTAGCAAAGTTAGGGTTTGATTAATTCGGATTCGTGACGAAAGTTTCACTTAACGTATTTTATGTTAAAAGCGACTTTATATTTAGGACTCGACTATTTTTACCCCAATGAAGAATTTCTGATTTTTCTATGTAATTATGAAAACGATTGTCATTTAGTCGTGTTCTTTTTTTGGTCTAGACCATTAATGTTTCGACCACTGAGACTTATTTTTATTATTTGTTTATTTTTCTTATGAAGTCAGAAAACAATAAATGTATATTTCTTTTTTTTCAAAAGTCAAATAAAGACTAATAATTTCCCTTGTCTATCGGAGAAAATTAAGGTGACAATTAGAGATAAATCTATTATATTCTCAGCATTAATTTTAAAATAAAATGAACAGCTGCCCTTCTTATATTAATGTAATTTTGTTGAATATCCATGTCTTGACATTACTAGCTTTTATAATCCAACAAAAGATTTGTCATTATTTCAAGATGTGATACCAACTTGATGTTACTATATACACGGATTACAACTTTTTTTATTTTATGTCTAAAAAATACTCTTTAAATTATATTGAAAATATTCAATAGGTATCGACCTTAATTAAGGTGTCAAAATGAAAACTGAAACTAAATTTGAGAGGCGGTATTTTTTCGAAAAAAAGAAACGTGTGAAGTCATTATTATATAAAGTAGCAATAATAAAAGGAATTTATTTCCAAAACAAAAAGAAATTCATTGGTAATTGGAGTAAGATTTCATTGTATAATTTAATGGTACAGACAATCTGAAAGCTCCTCATTAAAAATTGTCCCCTGCAGAGAATATGTTCCAAAAACAACCAAACGGTTGGCTACATATATTTAATTAATACAGACATTTTCATGGTAGTTTCTCCTTGTAAGTTACTGCACAGACTCAAGTTTGCTACATGTCTCTTTCCGAAATCTGTGATAATAAAAATTTACTCACATTTGGTATATACTTTTTATATATATCAAATTTATTAATAAACTATACTTAAATGTTCAATTAAGGTATATATTTAGTAATCATGATTAAATAATAACTATACACATATTAACTCCGTCTATGTGAGATTACCCATATTGTTGGTCCTATGTCCGGATAAAGGAGGATGATTGTGGTAGGTTGACAACCAGCATAAATCTTATCAATTTATAATAAAAAATAATAACTTAGTCGACCCCAAATTGCTTAGGAGTGAGGCATAGTTATTGTTGTTATAACTGTGAGAGCACATGTTATGTATTTATCGGAATGTGAACGCCAGATGTTACTCCTCTATCGCAATTTATATGGCGAAACTCGAATTTCGAGAGTCAAACTTCTTAATTTTTATCGTGAATTCGTATATAGAATCTATAAATTTTATTAAAATAAAATTTATATATTTAGAAGCTACGTAAAATGTAATATAAATCACAATAATTATCAATTCAAACTATAAAAAAACATATTAAAAATCGTGATTAAAAAAGTCATTCGACTCTCGAAATTCGAACTGCGCCGCATAAATTGGGATGGAGAGTGTAATAAGTTTTTCCATCTTCATTCGCCTTCTCCCATCAAAATTTCTAGTCTAATTTTCCAATAACCCTTTTTATTTTTGCCGTATCCAATTAGTCTTAGGTACACTTCAGCTCACATGGGAGTAAGCATCATCCTCAACCACCACCCGCTATTCACATTAAAATCTGTCTTCTTTTATTGCTAATATATTAATTAAGCAGAACAAAGTTGAATAAATAGAAAATTCCTTAAAGTCTAAGTTCTTGAAAATAAAGGGACATTCTCATATTCATTTTCATGTAGTAACTGTGATAGTGGGGTGGACTGAACCAAAAAAGTCAAGATTTACCAGCTATTATTTTGGTTATAGGATCTGGGGTCTGTTCACTCTTTTGCTAACACAAATTTAAAGGGCTAATTCAGGTGAGAATTAATGAGAATATGTTCATTGTTGCTATTTTATGTGTGTGTGTGTGTGTGTAAATTCATCACTTTGATCTTTCTGGTTGTTCCAAGATTTTCATTTGCACCTGTGAGTGTGTGTCTGTGTGTGTAAATTCATCACTGTGATCTTTTTGGTTGTTCCAAGATTTTCATTTGCATCACAGTGTGTGTGTGTGTGTAAATTCATCACTTGGGATCTTTTTGTTTGTTCCAAGATTTTCATTTGGGTGCATTTGATTACATATGTTTGGTCCTTTTTCTATTCATTTCTCCTTTTGTATAGAGGCTAAGGTAAAAAGAGATCATTGTTTGATCAAATGATAGGCTTATACATTACTGGGATAAAAATGGAGTCTTTAAGCTGTTTTACGGTGCTCTTAATAACGTGTAATTTTGTCATTTGAGATGTAATTATTATTGTTGTCTAGGTCAGGGGTTGGAGCCGTAGAAACATTCTCTAACAGAAATGCAGGGTGCTCGCATCCTGCGTACAATAGACCTTTGTAACCCGGCGCTTCCCCGGACCCCGCGGCCCGCGCATAGCGGGAGCTTAGTGCACCGCGCTGCCTTTTTTTAATGATATTATTTTTTTGTTTATCACAGTTGTAGCTATCTCTTTCATTTGTCTCTTTTTCCTCTTATTTATCAGTTATTCTTTAAAGATTAGGAAGAATATAATGAGAATTAAGAAATGAATATACTCATAATTCTAATTTGAATATTTCAGAGGAGATGAATGTGTTCAATTTTTTGAGAAGTTTATATTTGTCTTTATAGATGGCAACTAATTCTTTATATTTGGTTCTGCTTTCAGTGACTCAAAACCTTTGAAAGTTTCTTCAAGACAAAGAATTAGTTTATGTGAGTACATTTGGCAAATCTTATTAGTTTAAAACATTCATTATGTTTGTTGTTTTTTCAAGATTTTATGTCGATATCTGACTAATTCTACTTGAAATTTTATGATATAGAATATGCCTCAAGATAGTCTGAGATCAGTTATGTATAGATCATTTGTCACTTGTGATAATCCCAAAGGTGTTATTGAAGGTAAGACAATTAAAAAATCCAAGATTGACCCTCAAAATATGGAAGATCATAAAGTTGGAAAACAAAAGGATTCTAAGGATATTGCAAAAGACTTGTTGAAAGGAGCTCTTGACTTGCAAGAGTCAATAGTTATGCTGGGGAAATTGCAAGAAGCTTCAGAATATATGACAAAGTTGAGGAAAATGGGAATTGGAAGGACCAAATCCGAACGCGTTGCAGATCACAAGTACGATAAGGTGGAGTTTGAGAAGCCAAGATTTTCTGTTGATGGTTCGCGGGATTGTTATGATGAGTTAAGGGAAGCGATAAGAGATGGTCTTGCTAGACAAAATTTGTTGCCGTCATGCTGTGGTTCAGAGAAGGCTCGTATCGATAGAAGAAAAGTAGAGTTATCTCCGGATTTCGCCTCTACTTGCTTCACTAGCTCGAGTGAGTCATCGATAGAAAAGTCTCGTGTTGTTGATGGGAAAAAAGTGGTTTTATCACCTGATTTCCCGTCCACTAGCTCAAGCCAGTGTTCCATGGTTCAATATCAAGAGTCTGCCTCTTTTGACTCTTCTCCAGAAAAGACTCAAAAGGAGAAGCCGAAAGCGCCAAATTTGATTGCAAGACTAATGGGACTTGAAGAGATTCCTACAACACAGAAACAACTAGAGAAGGATAAGGTTTTGAAGCAGAGAAGGCCTATATTTGAAATAGATTTGCCAAAGGCAAAGAAGCCGCCTGTCATCGGTCAGAGGGCGGATCCAAAACGGCGAACATTGGATGGAATAATTGAAACCATGCAATTCAAAGGCCTTTTGAGAAGCAAGTGTATTGAGGGATCTAATAATGTGATCTCTCATCAAACTAGTGTTTCTCATTTCTTGAAAAGTTTCGCCGATGATGCTCCACCTATTGTGATTATGAAGCCAATGTACGCTCCAGAAATGCAGGCACAAAAGTTTCCTTCAGACACTAAAGAGACATTTGGAAAATGGAACTCAAAGGAAGAGAATTCACCTGTGAATTTCACTATTTACCGGAAATTGCAGATACAGAAGGTTCAGAAGACTAACTTCATCGACGAAAAAGGATCCAAGGAGGGTGGTGTAGCACCTTCATTTCAAAAGACTAATGAAGTTGTCATTCAGGGAAAACTGCCTTCTACAAAGAATAGAGATTCTTCTCCTGTAAAGAATAAGCAACCGAAGAAAGAAGCGACAGAAAAAAAGGTTGAGAGAACTCAACGAGCTGTTGGCGCGAAGAAATCTGGAGAAATGAAAAATGCTGATCTCAATAACACTGCTATATTTCAGGATCAAAGCAAGAAGACCACTGCTAAAGTGAGGAAACCTGAGCGAAAGCTGAGTACACCAGAAAAACTTGTTGCACCGCCAAATAGTACTATCTCAAAGCGCGTCAAATCCATTGCAACTAATAACTCCAGAAATAGGAAGAAGAATGTCAAAACTGAAAAGTCTATCAAGAGTTCCTCCATTGTTCCTATGGTAAGTGCACCCTTGTACCTTTTATCTTGAAGTCTTAAATAATTTTTTTCAATAAAATTTATTACTCCAGATGTTGTTATTATTATTCGGATAAGATTACAGTCACAATTTTAGGGACACTAGAAAGTGGCTCTTACCTGTCGAACTTTATTTAGAGAGAGCTTCTTTTGTATTTGTCAAGACTAATGGAATATGTCGATGCAGGTTGAGATTATGGAACACAAGGATGACAACAACCAGATTGTGCACGCAGTTGATCGAGACAGTAATATAACCATAACCAAGATTACATCCTCAGAAGAGCTTCCCTGTGAGGAAGTGACGGAAATCTTTGAAAACATTGTCATTGGTAAGGCCCTGTTTCGATATGTTTGACGTGGTGTCATGTAATTAGTATCAATTTTGCATTGTCTTGTGCTTTAGGCAACCTTTCGCAAATATTCATTGTGAATTATGATAGCTTATTCAGTTAGCTCGCCGCTTAGTGAACCAGGTTAGGAAACCTTCGAGTAGCAACTGAAGTTCATCTAGCTTAAACTTACATGACATTTTGAAGACAAACACATAAACTTCGTTATTAGTATTATACGTTCACTGTCTCTATATAGGTCCATCTACTTCTTTCCTTATCCGATCTCTTCAGAGGACTGCGATAAAGAGATGATTATGTAAAAGGTTCTTGCATCTTTAAAAGTTACGGAGAAATGTATCTTCTACTACTCTAGTTATTGATCCGAGTAGATTAATCTCTAGTCGCGGTACAAATACTTACAACATACAATGATTTCTTCTATTGCAGATAATCTTAATACTGATGAAAGTTTTGCATCTGAGTCTACCGTACCATTTATCCAGTGTGACCATGACATCCCCCTAATGGAGCACACTAGCTATCAAGTTCATCTACATTCAACTGAAAAGGAAGACCTTAAATCTAGAGCGACTACACGACACATATTGTTGAGCAACGAATCATTCCTCAGTCGAGCAGAGGAGCTTTTCGATACTGATGCATGGGAACCAACAGTATGGAAAACAATTAGTGTCGACAATGAAATGGAGGAAAACAAACTCTTATTGGATTGTGCCAATGAACTATTAGAACATAAAAGGTCACAGTGTACCCTGGCAATATCGAAAAATCTCATTAAGACGTCGAAAATTTCCATCTCCTTTGACAAGTTGGTGAATGATATATGTGACAAGATTGAAGTCTTGAGAAGTTACAATAAGGTTGATGGCAATAACCTTTCAGTTGACACTCTTTATGCTTTGCATGAAAGAGATATATGGTGCAATGAAGTAGTTAGTACAACATGGGATCTTGGTTGGAGAAATGGATTTACTTTAGATGAGGTTGAACAAGTAGTGACTGACATTGAGAAGCATCTTTTAACTGGAATTATCGACGATGTACTTACTGAGTTCGTACTATAGTGATTGTAGTACATATTCAGGTTCACATACACAACAACAACATACCCAGTATGCTCCACAAGTGAGGTCTTGGGAGGATGGGTTGTACGCAGACCTTACTGCTACCTTGTGTGAGATAGAGAGATTGTTTCCGATAAATGCTTGACTCAAGAAAAGCAGGTTGACATTCATAATGTGTAAATAATAAATCTTATACTTCATGGGGTGTATAGTATTAAAAGCTAGTTTTTTGGAGTTACAGAATAACACAAAGCTGAATAGTTCTAATAATTTGTTGCTGAATTGATCTTCAGAGTTGTAAATTTATTGCTGAAAAAGGAATACAATGATGTCTTTCTATACATGATTTATTTTATTGCATTTCCAAAGCTTGATCCATCTTCTCTACTTTTCCAGGGAACAATAAACTGCATTTGAACAAATATCTGGTCTTTTATAACCATCTGGTATCCCATGTTCAGAACCATAGTGGGAGCTAGGAATTTTAGTTTATGGATTCTGGACCATAATTCTTTTATTGGATTCTAAATAGACCATTTATACATATGAATTTTTTAACACAATTACAGAGTTTGAGCCAAAAGTTATTGGGTTTTGCCGAACCCGTAGCTATAAGGCTGGCTCCGCCCATGTTCGGAACCCACTGGCCCGACTAATTCGTATTCTCGGCGCTTATGGCCCGTTACGGGGGAACCACTCTCTACCAGTGGTTTCTCCAAGGAAATAGAGGATAATTATACATATAGAGAATATTGATTTGCTGCTATAACGGGAGCCTTGGAGCAACAGTAAAGTTGCTGCTATAACGGGAACCTATCGGTCACGGGTTCGAGCCGTAGAACCCCACTAATGCTTACATTAGGTTAGACTCTCTACATCACACCCCTTGGAACTGCGGCCCTTCCCCGGACGCTGCATGAATGCGGGATGCTTTGTACACCGGGCTGTCCTTTTGCTATTAAAATTTACCATGTTGAAAGATTAAATTTTCTGGTTTCCTGAAATATCAACAATTAAGGAATAAATCAGACATTTTTTGGAGTATGCACTATCAATATGGTCATAGCTTATCTGGAGCTTGTTAGTCGCAATTGATTGAGAAAATATCATTACGCAATAATCATAGTCGGTTCTAAACATGTTCTGTTGAAATGATTGCAAGTATCAAATAAAAATTTGAAGTTTATTTAAGGCACAATACATACTGATTAGTATAAATAAAAATATTATCATAGTTTTATTTAAACACAACAATAACTACAGTCATGTTAACCTCTCAAATTTCAACCTCACATATTTCCCTGATATAGTACTATATAACAACCATTTCATTTACAATAATGAAAAAAATGAAAATATTGTCTTTGATCCTAACAAATATTTCTTTGGTGATTTTACTTATAGGGACTGTAAAAAAATTTACTTGTTGTAACATGTTATCTACTCATTTTCAGGTTATTAATCTTACTATTATATGTAGGAGTTAAATTTAGAGTTTAAATAATTCTAAAAATAAAAGAAAAACGATTGGAGTTGGTATAATAAATGTACGACACATACCAATTAGATTGTAGTGGAGTGATAAGTATTCCTTCATCCTTCAGCAGAGATCTCGGGTTCGAATCCTAATTATGGAGTCACCCTTGTTAGAGAATGCTTTACCCTTTCCCATGTAGGACTTTTCGGTGCGTATCTGAATTTAGTCAGGCCCAATGTTGGCACTAGAACAGTTTGAGAAACCCATAAAAAAGGAATATATGATACATATCTTTACATACATTCTTATCATTAAGAGGGTGTTTTGCGAAGCTTATAATCTGGCAAAACGAGCTTATAAGCATATTTTGGCTTATCTACGCATTGGTAAAAACCCATAGTGCTCATAAGCCAAATGCTTAAGCTAAAATCAGTCATAATTTAGTCACCCCCAATTTATAGTTTTTAGCTTATAAGCACTTTTAGTTTGACCAAGACTTTAACTAGTTTATCCTTATTAATATTTTGTAATTCATAAAATATTTTTCCAAAATAAATTTTCTAATTTTCTCTTCATTCCATATTCATTATTAACCCTTTTCTTTACAGAAAGCTCTTTAATTTGCAATCTTTTGTAAAGTTTTAAAGGATATTTTAGTCAATTTAATAAAAGAATAGTTTATCAACATTTTTTTATCAAACACATCAACTGCTTATTATAAGTTTCAGAACTTCTATCCAAACACGTAGATACTTATTTAAAAAATTAATTTTAATACTTAAAAATGCTTTTCAGCACTTCAAACTTATCTGCAATTTACCATTAACTAATCCGGGGCTCTAAATCATAATTAATTAATAGACATTCTTACCTTAATTTATGACTTAACCATAGTAAATTAACATAATTTGTTATAAACACTGGGTGCAAGTAATTTTGTTACTTATTTTTATTTTTAGGCTATAACTTTTTGTATTATCAACATATAGAAATTAAATTCAGCACGAAAACTTTAAAAAGATGATCTGAGTTGGCAAAATATGGTTGGAAACAGCTCATCAACATGACAAAATCCAACCTGGCCCAGCCCAAACCAAACCCAAATACCTCATCAACGTTGAATAGTCCATTAAATTATGGAGTGTGGAGCTAACTTTATAGCGGTTTGGTTAAGCTGGAAAATTCGGCTTATCTTGAGTATTATTTTTTTCAAAAGTACTTTTGACAAAAGTACTTTCGACAAAAGTACTTGTCAAAAGTACTTTCGAATAGAAGTAGTTTGTGTTTGGTTAATCACTCTGAAAAATACTTTTGAGCAATAATTTATGTTTGACCAAGCTTTTTAAAAAGTGCTTTTAAGTATGACATTACGAATAAAGACAAGAATAGATTTACTTAATAGTTAATATTATAAGTAAGTAAATAATCTCAAAAATTTGTTATTACAAGCAATAATTAAATTTTTTTATTTTATTTAAGTAAACTATGAAAAAAGTACTTTAATTCTTTTAATATTATTCAAATATATTAAAAATTATTTAACAAATATAAAAGCATTTACCCTAAAGTCACTATATATTAGAAAATTATCCTAAAAATAAGAAGAAATACTTATACATTAATATCCTAAGTATTAGATTTAACAGTTATTTTGGTATATGCTATATTTTGTTAAGGATATTTTTAGTAAGAGAAAAGTCAAAACTGCTTCTGCTTCTGCTTTTGGAAAGAAATTACTTTTTTCTGCTTCTCAGAAACTGTTTCTGCTTCTTCCCAAAAAAACTTGGTCAAACACCTTAAATTAAAAAAAAAAAGAAAAAAAAATACTTTTGGCCTCATGGAGAAACTTGGCCAAACAAGCTATTAATAATTAATAAGAGTAAGACAACAATTTTTTCTTAAATTCCTCCTCTGTCCCACTACCCAAACATTTCCTCTATCACCAAGCAATATAAATATTTTAAAAAAAAAATAGATTAATAGAACTGTTACACTTACAAAATCTGTACACTATTATTTCATAGCAAAAAGAAAAGAATTTTTATTATAAGTAAATGGGAGATGAGAAATTGGGGATAAAAATGGCAAATTCTAGCAGAGATCGTGAACTTCTCATTCCGGTGGCTCACTCCGCCGCCGCTATCGCCGTCGACGATGACTCCGCCAATAGGCCTTCCTCTTCCTCTTCTCACCATCACTCCGGCCGCGAGGTTAATTCCTTAATTATCCAAACTATTCTTATTCAAATATTTTGTTTTTTGATTGGTAACATCGCTAGGGTTTTAGTGTTTCGATTAGCTCTTAACTGGATTTGTATGCTGGATCAGGGTTTTGTTAAGTGTGGTAGTGATTTTTGATGTTTTAATTGTGTGTATCAGGAGTTTAAAGTTGCATGTTTAAGAATGGGTTTTGTAAAAGTATTATAGAAGGAAAGAATTGGATAACTTTTGTATGAGCATAATTTATTGTCATGTTGGCAGTTTACTTATTAAGAGCTCAAGGTTAGGGAAAGAGGAATGCTTGAAGAAGGGGGTATTTTGTTACTTTTGTATTTTTTTGTTATTTTTTCCCCCAAGGGAAAACTTTTTTTATTTTATTTATTATATCAGTGGTGTTCGGACCAGCTTGGTACTATTACACCTGGTACCTATTAACTCTCACTAGCACAGGTACCAGGCAAGGGCGGATGTACCGTATGAGTTGTGAATTCGGCTGAACTCAGTAGATTTGGCGCTCAAACCCTATATATGTGTTACGAAATTTACTATATATGTACAAATATTAAATTTCAAACCCAGTAACTTAAATGGTCAGTGGGTTCAGTGGCATCCTGAACCCATAAAATCCAAATCCTGGATCTGCCTGTGGTTATCAGGTAACTATGCATATGAAGGCTTAGGCAAATGGAAGAAATTATTTGATTTACATTACAAAAATGGAAGAAAATGTTTTCCCTTAATGTTTGGAAATTGATCATAAGATTGCGGGAAATTTTTGTTGAAGTCTGGTTTGCTGTTAATTTTCAATGTAGTTATTTTACTGTTTCCTGCTCAGTAAAATTTTATTTTGTGGTATGAAAGGAAAAATATTTACGAAGTTCAAAAGAACTCGACATAATTAGTTAATGAGAAACTGTGTTAAAGTTTGACCTTTTATGGTAGGAGAGTATTTCGGGTGTCATACATATTTAATTGAACTTCCTTTTATCTGCTTTTAGTCACACTTTTAGTGCATTTAAATGATTTAAGTTGTGCTTGTTTCCCCTCTTAGTAAAAAATTGTTGAATAAACTAGATTAATTAATCAAAGTAATACATTTGTAGCATATTAAATGATTAAAGGATGTGCTCTCCATGTCCGTATTCATATGCTGATGTGCATTGATACATATATGAAGCAGAAATGTGTTTAAAAGCCTTGCATATTTATCTCCTGTTAGGTGTTAGACATGTGTTCAATCATGATTTATACTATCTATACTACCTATGTGTGTATACTGGATGGATGCGACTAACTGTTACAGTATATAACATGTTTGTTGATTTAGGAGTGTATCTATATGTGGGTTTAGGTTGGATTTAGGTTTTATATAAAAATTACAATATATTATTCGGATGTCCTACACTTCTTAAGAAATTCGATTTTCATGCGTTTGAGTTCTGACGGATATGGCATTCATATTTGTCTTCATTGCATGGTGTAACATCTATGGCGTGCTACATTCCTCTATATCTGGTGATATTTCTGCCTGTCTTGTGCTAGATTGCATTTGAACGGGTGTTAGATCGATCAATTTAGGCTTAATCTGACATAATATTTGCATAGGTAAAACAGTTGGTAGCTTCTAATAGTACCAGATGGTGGCAGGTGGAGCGTGGGACTGATGCTTGGTGATCCTTATGAGCAATGAGGAACAAAAATGAAAATAGTGATTATACATTGGTGGAAGTAATTCTTATGGAGTATAAATAGAGATAATTATAGCAAAACATATACTGGTGCCCCTTCGGTTATCTAAACAAAATATACTAGTGCCCTTAAAAGATATAACTTGTGTGCATAATATTTTTCTTAACATGTTAAAATGACGAAAAAATAATTACAGCAAAAGATATACTGGTGCCTCTTCGGTTATCTAAACAAAATATACTAGTGCCCCTAAAAGATATAACTTGTGTGCATATTGTTTTTCTTAACATGTTAAAATGGCGAAAAGCCAAAAAGAATTCCATCAATTTTCCTGGAAAATGTATATGTCAAAATGATATAAGCCCCCTTTCTCAGAAGAGTTTTTCACATCTACCATACTTGATTAGTTGATTAACTGTTTACATACCTGCTGTTCTGCACATAAATGTAAGGTGAATCATAGGGCCTTTGACTTCTGCATTACTATTTTATGTGCTGTTGGGAGCAATCTTTTTGGTTATTGCTGGTCTCTTTTCTTATTTCTCTATTTGACATTTGTTTTTCTTATCTCTCTCTCCTTCTCGATTACTAATCTGATTTCTTCTCCTCTTTTCTCTGCCTCTGGTACATGCTCTTGCATCACAAAATCTAAATCTGATGACTGCGCCAAAGTCTATTCTTGTAGCTTATAACTTAGTTTGCTTGCTATTCATTTCTTGAGCTTAATTGTATAGTGACTGGGCTGATCACTGGGAATATTACCATGTTGTTCCTTCTATTTTCATATTTCAAGCGTGAATTCTCTTTTATTCATCTGACAAAGGTTGTATATATTTTTTGCAACTGCAGACTTTCTCTAAAGTTGTTAGGAGCTGGGCTTCTAAGAAATTCATGACTGGATGGTAAAAATGGTTCTCTTCAATCTTCCCTTTGATCTAGACATAGGCTGTATCTCTTTATCTGGTTCCTTGCTGTTGGAAAATAATGTTTAGGAAGAAGCAGCAAAGTGTTACAAGAATGATTTGCAAGAACTAGTTGAGCAAAAATCAAGGCCTACAGAAGAACTGATCCAGGCTTCTACTTCCTATCTTCTAGCTTCTGTTATAAGAGTTTAGGGGTTTGTACTTTCAAGGTCCTTGATGAGTACTCTACCCACTTTCTAGCTTCTGTTATGACTGATTGAAATAGATGGGCTCTCTGCTAACAGAACTAAGACTATCAATCTTGGAACATCAAAAAGCATCGGAGTTGTTGCGACTTGTGAGGACCTTATATCAGCTATTAAAATGAATTCAAAACTAGAATTTTCTTCTACTTGTGTTGGTATCACCCTCTTTTGTTGTTAAATATGATGATGGGGAAGATTGTTAGTAAAAATCCTTTACGTATTGTTTCTATCACAATAAAAAGGAGCATTCTTCTTTCTTGGATTTGATATGAGTTGAGCTAAATGAAAGGAATGAGGATTCATATCGCTGACCCCCACTTGTCTGGGACTAAGGCATAGTTGTTGTTTTATTCTTCTTTCTTGGATTAGATGGAAGTTGTTGAAATAAACTTGATTAGGAAGGAACTAAACCACAATCCACTCTGCTGCTTGTAAGTGTCATGGGAAAAGAGTAACATGATATGCTTATAAGTTATAATATTCGTCTTTGTCTTCAGTGTCAGCTGTGATTAAGTAGACGCTCTGTCGCTGCTTTACTCCTTACTTTTCAAGTTGTTACTCATACACATCCTTTTGCAGTGTTATCCTATTTCCTATAGCAGTCACTTTCTACATAACATGGTGGTTTATTCATTTCGTGGATGGCTTTTTCTCTCCAATCTATGCTCATCTTGGAATTGATATTTTTGGTAAGCATTTGCCCCTTCCAACTTACTGCATTTCTATGTTGTTAATGCCACTGGTTCATTCGATGGTGTCTTAAGTAATGGCCTTTATCTTTCTTTGGACATAGAATGCATTGCTATGCTAAAGAAGAAATCGTTCTATAGAGGATTTAGCAAATAGTTTTACGGTACTGTATGTAAATGTCAGCCATGTTAGGTTAAGGATCTTTTCTTGTGATAAATTAGCCGCTCATGGTTGTGATACTCTTCTTTGGAGATGACCTTCTTTTCTATGGCTGTTCTTCAGGTCTTGGATTTATGACTTCAATCACTTTCATTTTTTTGGTCGGGGTGTTCATGTCATCATGGTTGGGGGCATCTGTTTTGCATCTTGGTGAGTGGTTCATTAAAAGAATGCCATTTGTTCGGCATATCTATAATGCTTCGAAGCAAATTAGTTCTGCCATATCTCCAGGTATGCTTTATGGATTTTCGATTTCATACTATTTTCAAGAAAAAGCTTTCAGTTGGAGAGTGATGATAAACCTCCTGTATCACTGCAGATCAGAATACACAAGCTTTCAAGGAGGTTGCCATAATAAGGCATCCACGCATCGGCGAATATGCCTTTGGGTTCATTACTTCGTTTGTAGTCCTGCAGGTATGCCTATGATTACCTGCTTTTCTTTTATTTTTCAATATAAGAATTAATTTGTATCTTTTGTTTACACCATTCACAAGTTTCCAATCACCTGGTAGGCATGGATAGCATTAGAATCATATATCCGTGCAGTTTGGAAAGATTATGTATATTCTCAATTCTCATCAACTTTATTTGAAATTCGCTTGTGTGATACTGTTTTACCATCAAATCCAGAACTATTCAGGAGACGAAGAGCTATGCTGTGTGTATGTACCTACAAATCATCTTTACATTGGTGATATATTCCTGGTCAATGCAAAAGATGTTATTAGACCAAACTTGTCAGTCCGTGAAGGAATAGGTAAGAGAAATTCTCTGGAAAATATACTCCCTTTGTCCCACTTTATGCGACACAGTTACTATTTGGAGGGTCAAAGACATCTTTTTACTGTATTTTTTTCATATGCTTTATAAATACTTTGAATTGTTAACTATTATGACTTATTGTACTTTTTATATAGTTTCTAAATATCTGAATTTTATTTCAAAAAACTTGAAGATTTGATGACCAGAATTCACAGAGAAAATTAGATAGTTTGACCCTCGTACTCCTAATGGTGTCACATAATTAGATATACAATGATTTGTTTGCTACTCCCGAGCTTTTTTGCAAGTATCATGTGTCTTCTTAATAGAGGGTTCTCATCTGGCAACAAGCACAATTTTCTGATCAAGATATATGCTTATGCTCGAAGCACTTTCCAACATGCTCCTTTCTCCTCTTTGCAGAGATTGTTGTATCTGGTGGCATGTCAATGCCTCAGATACTGTCAACCCTCGAACCAGGAATTATTCAAGTTGACAGAAGGTGATACTGAAACCGAGAGTAAAGATGAGAGTCATGTGGGAAGTGCTCAGTCATCAATTTTTCCCCCTTTATTCAAAAAGAAAGGTTTTTTTTCTTTTCTTTTCTTATTGACTTGATATTTGAGGTGTTAGATTCAGGTCTCGCTTGCGTTACAACTGCTGCAGTGTACAATGTAGGGAAGTAGCAATGGTTTGAAATATAGTTGGTTGATAATTCTAAGTTAATAGATTTCTCGCCTTTTGAGTAACTCCTAACTTTGAGGTTATGATGAATGTGCTGTGCTGTAATACTCGAATCTACAACAGTACCGCTGTTTCTGACTTAGTAAGCTGCTGCATATAAATAGGGAGAATTGTGCTATAAGGGACATCCGGTTAAGATTGTTTTGTTGGCGAATGTGGTACTAGATATGAAAGGCAAAAGAAACGTGAGATGCAACAAAAAAGATCTTTTGTTTTTGAAATATTCATGTTGGAATATATTGCTGTTATCCACTTATACCAAGAAAGAACAAATGAGAAACAAGCTTGTTTCTAATGAAAATCAAATTCCAATGCGTGGTTATTTGGTACCAGAAAGATTGCATGAACGTAGATAAACTTCATAAAAAGATAATTTGAAAGAATATCAGGACCATATCAAATGGATACAACGAACCCATCGCCAAAACTTCTCCTTTCCTCCTGCTGAAACTTGTGGAGGGAACCAAAGACGTTGATGATCGATTCCTTCCAAAGGGAGCTGTTGCTGATCCTTACACCATTAAAAGAAGATCAGTTTCCGATCGGACAAGAGAAGCAACTAGAGTTGACTTTTTGGTTAGACCGACACTCAAGACCCAGTTGCGAGCAATAGCGTCTTACACTTTCCCAAAGACTAATACACAAGTGATTCGCCATAGTCTAATCGATTGAGGAGGACAGCCAATGATCGAGCTTGAGGTGGGAATAAAGAGAATCTTCTATAAAAAATCTTCCTTTTATCTCCGTAGAAGGCTTGATTTATGCTTATTATCAATCCTTGTGGGAGCTTACCCCTATGGCTTTAGCACGCCCTCCCTCTTCTAAGGATAATTACCCATACTATAGACCTTCTTCTTCTTCCTCGCAAAGTAATTAGTGAGGAAAACGCAAAAAGAATGGGAATACACTGAAAAAAAATTAAACAAAAAGAAAAACAAGTTTTGGGTTGAGAACTACTTGCCGAACCAAAAGTGATGTTAGGATCTGCGGTAGAGAAGAAGAGCTTATTGTATCATCATATGCTTCTCACGGGTGAGAATTTTAAGAATTCTTTTTAATTGAACAATACAAACTAGTCATGACGGTCTATTATGATTTTATGTATAATTTGTACACCAACGCCATGATATAATTTGTACTAAAGTTATATATGATGATTCGTCAGGACTCATGACAAGGTAAGTTTTGCCCATCAGTTGGTCTTGTGACGATCTATCAGTACTCGTGAATAATTTTTACCAAAATTAAGTCACAAACTAAATTACTGACAATTAGTCAGGAGGTATAACAATATACATTTCTTCCATCCATCAGAACTTGTGACTCTTCCATCAGGACTTGTGGCCAAGTTCGGACTGGCAAGCTCAATATTTTGATTTATTTAAAGAGATTTTTACGTAAATAGCCTGTCATATTCATTATTTACTTTTTCTAGCTATATACATAAATTATACATAATTATACATGTAATAATACATAAATTATGCATATATTATACCTTCACGGGCTATTTTTAGTTTAAGTGATTAGATGCGCGGCTATTTGGGTTAATTCTTATTTTTTAAACGAGATCAGAACTTAAACAGTGGCACCTAATCAGGCCTATTTGTGTAATCCACCGCAAATAACCCAAAGCAAATTGCCGTTAGCCCATACCATAGGCCCATTACCATTGAGATTTTTGTTAGCGGCCCAATCCAGCAAAACCACCCTCCAAAACCTAAGCATAAAACCCTAGCCCCCTTCACTCTTCTCTATATAAAGCAACTTCCTTCCCAAATTTTAATCATTCTCTCTTCTGATCTCTAGGGTTTTACAGTTTCAGTTCCTCCATTTGTAAGCTCTGCCCCTTCTACTTTTATTTTTCTAGCTGTGAATTTCTTAAAAATTTATTTGTGTTAATATCATTTTGGCCAATGATTAAAATTCTTTTATAGACAAGCATATGTCTGAATTTTTATCATGTTGTTAGCCTAATCTTCTCTATGAGGCCAATAAATATTTTATTTCTTCTTATTTTTCACTTTAATCCTTTTTATTATATTATTACTGGGTCATATGATGATTAGAAGCATAGTTCAAATGAAATCTATTGTGATTTTAAAATTTCTTTTTAGTCTTTCGCTCCTATCTGATGACTCTTTCATTAATTTCACTTTTAGATTAAATAAAAAGTTGAATAATTAAAATAGCTGATTTTTGTTTTTAGGTAAAAAATATTTTTAATTTTTTGACGTTGAAATAATTAATGGACAGTGACGACTCATATCAATTGGTCTCGTTCGTCATAATGGTATTTAAAAACTACCTTGACGACCATTCTGATATATCACCACCCATAAACTGAGTCCTCCAATTTAAAATTCTTATATTTAATTCACTTTTTTATTTTATGTGTGTGTTTTGATTTACTTAATGTTTTAATGAGGCTCCTAATTATTATAGGAAAAACTATGCAGTATAGCTGCTTTAAAAAATAATAGCCAAGAATATGTTTTTTGAGTTTTAGTATATTGGCTAGCGAATGTAATTATTTTTGATCGATGTATAAGTTGCCAATTGTTACAAGTGTTAAATTTGTTAATTTATTAAAAAATGTTTTTTTTTGTGGTGCTGTGATGAAATTTTTTTTTGTGCCGGAGACTTTTGGTCTGTGATGGTTTACACTACCCTCTAAGAAGTTCTGAGCACTTTGAACTTTTTATATGTATTAAATTATAGTACTTTTGAATTAGTGCTAAATATTTATTAAACGCTGTTTTTAAATACTTTTACAATTTTAGCGATATTGATTTTTAATGGTTGTTTAATATTTGTAATATGATATTTATTGAGGAGGAAAGAAGTGATGATAGAATTCATGTCTGTCAATCCACTGAATACATTATTATGATGTAAAGAGTGAATCCCGACAGGTTCTGATCTTTAATTAACCTCCTATTAACCTTCATTTTGTTTATTTTATTTTTGTTTTTATTAATGTTTTAAGGGCAAATGATGAATCTTATAATATCGTAAATGGGTAATTTGCGTCTGAATCTTTCATTGATGCTATTAACCTTGGAGAACTGATGCCCTTAAAAAGTTTAGTCTGTTTTTTTCTCTTAAGTTTTATTACTCAGGGATCGTTTGATAGGCTGTAGTAAGTAAAATAATCTCTGTATAGAAATTTAATTCTTTTATGCTTACCTAATACATGGATTATTTATACCTTATAAGAGTGTTTTTCTAATACTAAGAAAATTAAGGGATTACTAGTTTCTGTATTAATTATACCCAGATAAGACTTTAAAATTACTAAATCGTATTTCAAATCATTTTTCTAAATTTCTTTATATACAGAAAGATTATTTAAGGGTATAATTGTAAAGAATATTTTGTATAGTTTTAAATTAAATACAATCTTATATTATATATTGCATAGTTAATTTTTAATACAATGAATCAAATAGTTGATGAAAAATAATTCCAGTAGTAAAATTTTTGTATTATTAAAATTTTTGTTCCTAAAATGTTAGCAGTAATATCGATCTTGAAAAGAGATTTAAGCAGTACTTAATTCTTCTTCAGCTGGGATTGTTGCTAACATTTTTATTCTCATTTAAGTTTTAAAATTGTGTTATTTATATTTTTTTTCTATATTTTTGAAAGGAAAAATTGATCAATCCCATATCGTAAATTGCAATTGGCTTAGCCCCCCCCAAACTATATGCTAAGATATACCTTGTCAATTACTCTTATCGTTTCTTTGAATGGAACAAGGTCAAATGGATTGTACTTTGTTTATTTTTACTTGTCTACTATAATTCAAATATATATTTTCACTCTTATTTATCTATTATATTAAATTAAGATAATAAATTTTTTTTCTATTTTACTCTTATTATTAGTTACTCATTTTTTCAGTATATTTCAAGACTTTTAAAAATGCTATTATTATGGGTAAAATTGAAAAATACATATTGCATGGAGTAGATATTTGCGGAGAAGACTAGATTCATTGATGCAGTTGAGATTCAAATAAAGTTCCGTTTTGTAATTCACGGAAGCTTTTTTTTTTTTTTTTTTTGCGCAACATTGGATATAGATAAAAATCTTGATGCATAATTTCAGCACGTACAATATGATTAATGTTAACGCAAGGCTTGAAAGCTGGAATATATGTATAAAACATTGATCCAAACTAAAAAAAAATGAAACAAAGAAGTTGATTTTGAGTAGCGCATAAAAGGCCCATCTCGCTGATATTCAACCAAAGAACTTTTCTCTATTTTTCTCAAAATTTTCAACCAAAATCACTAATTAAATGATAAAATTATGGACATATTTGTGTTATTTAACCAAAATCAAATTAGAATTGCTTATCCCAATCACTCTCTTGAAAATCTCTTCAAGAGAGCTCCCAAAATCAAATTGTAAAATAATGTGAACTCTCTTTTTGAGATTTAATATTTTGCCCAGCAGACTTCAATTTCGATCGCGGAAAATATTTTGCGATCGCGAAGTACAAAACTAAGTGACCTAAAAATTAACCTTACGTTATCGCAAAAGTACCTTGCGAATGTGACCATCACTAACCTACATGATCGAGACCTTCACGCGGTCTCGAAGACAAAGCACGCGACCCAGCTTCTGCCTAATCTCCTCTTCGCAAACGTGGCTTGGCTCACGCAATTGCGATTCATTGCCTTCTCTAGCTATGCGATCGCAAACACATTCACGTGATATCACTAAAATCCCCAGCTGCTCAAGGCCCTCGGACCCCAACCAAACATACCAATAAGTCTTAAAACATCATACGAGCTTAGTCAAGGCCACAAATCACATCAAACCACATCAAAAACACGAATCGCATCCCAATTCAAGCCTAATGAAATTATAAACTTTTAACTTCTACTTTTGATGTCGAAACATATCAAATCAAGTTCGATAGACCTCAAATTTTGCACACAAGTCATAAATGATACAACATATATGTTCCAACTTCAGGAACCAAAATCCAAGCCCGGTAACCACAAATTCAACTCTCGATCAAACTTCTCAATTTCCAAAACTTCTAATAAATGCTCACCAATTCTTTCATTAACTCATAAAAAACCATCTTGCTGAAGTGTTTGGTCAAGCTTTTAAAAGAAAAAAAGTATTTTTGAGGAGAAACATTTTTGAGAAAAGTACACTTAGAAGTAGTTTTTAAAAGTTTGGCAAAATATTAATTTGAAATTAATTAATCAAAAATAAACTGTTTATTAACAAAAATATTTATAGTATTTTTTTTAATGTACTTTTGAGCAAAGCACTTCTTAAAGTGAGTTGATTTTAGAAGCCTGGGCAAAGAGATTATAAATATGCACGAACTGATATAGGCCAAAGAACAAAAGTTATTGTGAGGCAATGTGCCTCCTTGGTCACTAGAAAAGAACCAAAGTTGTTAGTAATATGTAGCTTTGGATCATCAATCAATTACGTATACACGAATCTTGATGAGTTTTGTCTCTCTTTGCCCAAGTTGTTGAAAATGTATTGATATCAAAAGTTCATTAATTGGCTGCTTTAGATGGGCATGGTGATTTAAGGTGTTAAGGAGAGTCTAATAGAATGTCTAATGAGCAAATAGATGTCAAGGTGAAGGCAATTAAACATGTCTTAGTTCTAGCTTAGTGTTTTTATCTTCACACCCTCGCTTTTACCAGATTAAGCATTCTTTTACATGCTTCGCCTCTTCTATCTTTTTCATAGCAGTGATATCCAAGTCAGTTTTCGCGTACCTTAGTTATTCTATCGACCACCTATTATTCTGCACAATTGACAAGAAATACTTCAGAAAAGTAGTGGGGTTTCTCATTAAAGTTGAGCAGCCTCCACCGCTATCGGGGGTTCTCCATTATCAAAAATAGATATATTATTACAACAACCATCCAGTATAATCCTACAAGTAGGGGAAAACAAAAATGTCATTATTAACTTTTTTATTAGTCAAAAAAAAGGGAAGAAAGGTTTGTCATGTCAAGGAACTCAATTAATGAGCCAATACATTTCCATCGAGAATCTTTAATAATGCTTCCGGCCCATTTTAGTTGATATTTTTGACTGTTTTCAAGGAATCCACCTATTAGCATTAATTAATAATGAAATTGATTATATTAATCTTAATTTATTCATTGAAAATATAACAGATACTCCTACACTATTTACTTCATGGGCAACTTTAGAAAAAATAAGTTAAATCCTTCTTATATCTGAAAAAATCAAATATTGTGGACCACAAAAAAAGATTAAAAAATTAATTAAATTGGACTGGATGGAGTACTATGTAAGAAATGGAAGGAGAGATTATTAGAAACGAGAACTGAGTCAAATGCCTGCCAATATACAATATATCCTACCTCAAACAAGACATATTATCAGCTCTGCAGTAATAGCAGTGCACTACATTGAATAAATAGTTATTTTTACATTTTCATGTGAATTCAAATTGAAAGGGAGTTGAAACAAAAACCACCAAAAAGAAGTAAGGAGAAACTTCGGCTTTAGTTTTCAGGCTAGGTAAGTTACTGTGGTGCTAAACTATTTTCCTGCTTGTCGACAGCACAACCTTGAGGAAGAACTGTCCCGCCAATTCTTGTTGGAGGCCAATACCGAAATATTGATCTGCCTATTATGTTCTTTGCAGGAAGCGGTCCCCTGTTTTAAATAAGATTGATACATAAAATGAGCATGTTTAACGAATCTAAGCAGTTTACGAGATAGTTTCAGCTTTCAAAGAGCAGACATCTCACCACACGTGCGAATCATAGCTGTTATTCCGATTATCACCCATCACGAAAACTGAATTCTCAGGTACACGCTGCAGTACGGCATGAATAGAAAACAGTAAGAACAGTTGACATTTGTCTCACACTAAATGGAAATTGAACAACACACTTTGGCCACAAACTTTGACGCTTTTAGACTTTTAGTATAAGTCAAATCTCCTGAGGAAAAGAATGGAGGGGAAGCTGATTGCTGAGTTAGATGAATTGTTAAAAATGGAACCTACCACTGGTGTCATTTCGTATTTGGGTGCCTCGAGAAGAAAATCTTCGTTTCTCACAACCCCATTCACGATCAGCTTTCCTTCATGAACCTGCACTACCAAGAATAACCAAATTATTTCCTTTTATATTGCTGGCAACTTGGACAGATATTTGGTAATAAACCCCTCCCCCACACTGCAACCACGCAAATAAAAAAAGAAAAAAAATATAGTAACAATTTTTAAGTGTGCATGTTGCAGTGTTATCAAAGGCACTCTTAAAGCGGTCGTAAGCCCTGAAGTGAGGCGCAAAACATGTTGAGCGCATCAAGGCTCTAAGGGATACTTTTCCTAGCCAATGAGCATAATCCTGAAGAGGCAACACTACACAATTAATATTTCACTTTATCATAAATTTTTTTCAATTTCTTGTCCGTATATTTGTTCATGCTTATAATTTTAGTCTTGGACTACACATACATATTAGTACTTTTTTCTCCTTTTGCGCCTTTCTTCATTAAAGCCATGCTTTATTTGCACTTAAAGCCCCAACAAACCTTAGAGAATTTTTGCACTTTGTGCCTTTGATAACACTATAGCAAAAGAAAGAAGAAAAACTTCCCCTCAGAACTTCCTTTACTATAATAAACCTAGAGGAAACACAACTGAGTTCCTAAGTAGTAAATCTTTTACTCTCTCAAGTTGAATCTCTAGTTTTGATTTGACACGAAGAAAGTGACAATGTGAATAATTAAATGGGAAAGTAGGTTTTAACTTTTGAGTTATCTTTTGGTTGTTTAAGAACGAAAAAGAAAAGTTACATTGGAAAGTCTAAAAGAGGATATCTATATAGTTTCTTCTTTAAAGTACTCCCATTAAATAAACTTTCCATTTAGTGAAGTGGATATTACCTGAGGTAAAGGTTGGGAGAAATAAGAGAGGTGGACTTCGAATTTGTGATTAAAAGGGACGGGAGTAATAAGACGCCAAAAAGAACCTTGTTGAGGATCAAAAGTGAATATCAATTTATAAGCAAATTCACCAGGAATTCTCCTAAAAGAGCAAAGACTAGAGAAGATTCTACTATTTGACAACCTAAACTTATACTAGTTCAGGTGGCACATATGCCATGTATTAGAGTTGCAGCCTTGTGGTTGCAATTCCATCTTAGACCTCTTGGGTAATGCTCATGCTTATATCTATATCTACATAATGCTATTAGAAACTACACGTAACAGAACTAGTGGTGGCTATGAAATGCCAAGTGATCAGTTATAACTAAGCAGTTCAAGTTCACAACAATTAAAAAGTAGTAATGCTGCTTCTATTATCTAGTGAACTCACCTCGACAATATCACCTTCCTTTGCAATAATCCTCTTAATAAAGACATCGTCATCTGTGTATCCTACATCCTGAAGGACTGGAGGACTTTTGAATATTACTATATCATTGGGACAGGGCTTTCTGAAATAGTAGCTGACCTGTAAATCACAAGATCAACATAGTTAACAAACAACAATGACTTTAAGATAATCGATCCGCTATATTCTAATAAATAATACACATGGAGCGGACATCATAGCACAAATAATTGTCTTTAGATGATTGCAACACAATGCGACTAACTTCAAATATTGTATAATAGAAATGATTATAGATGCAATTTGCAGGTAGCTATCTAAAACTATTCTACACCTAGTGAAAGGTATTTTGATGCATTTACAACTGAAATAATAGCAAACATGACAGTTAATCACTACTATAAGTTTTACAATCCTAAAATCAAATTCAAAGTCAAACTACTCCACGTTTCAACATTTATACTTACTGATACTGACATTTTATTTCAAATTCAACATTCAGACTCTCAGGAGGGAACACAAACAGAAGCATAAATTCCACAACCATCAATCCATCACATTTCAATTCATTTCCAACATTTGATTCCATCCACATTTCAATTTGTCTCCAACATGAAACTTGCCTAAAACACTGTCGATAGTCAAATCAGAAGGAAATATTCAGCAAAAAATGCTTCCAACCCAAGGGTGCGGCTTAGTTGTTAGTGAAGTGTCTACAACCTTGGAAACCAGGTTCAAATGACTGCAGAGACAAAAAAATACTACGCGATTTCGTTCCATCTGCCTAAGCTTTAGCCTTCAGAGTTAATCGATACTTGTGCTCTGGGAGGTAGCCGATATGCAGTGCAATATTCGATGTGCGCAGAAGCTGCTCGAACACCATAGTTATAACAAAAAAAAAAGTGACCAATTTTATTAACACCCCTTATACTGTTATATATGGATTGTATCTCAATCCAAAGCTAGTCGGGATTAGCTTATATGATTCATCTATATCCGTTTAGATGATTTATCATAGCTAAACCATTTTTACACTAGCATTCAACCTAGCTTAACCCTCCTCCTTCATCCAGACTTGAGACCGACTATACTTGCAAAGTTCAACTTCATCAACAACAAGAGGAACAAATTCATAAACATATACAGCAACAACTACTACTACGTCTCAGTCCCAAACAAGTTGAGGTCGGCAAATTAACAAACATATAATGGAAAAGAAAAAACAACAAAATTACCTTTTCAGCTACAATTCTATCTCCAACATCAAACGTGGGATACATGGACAAGGAAGGTATAAACCTTGGCTCAGCAACAAAGGACCTAAATGCAAGTGATACAGCCACTGCTAAAATGATCGTTTTTGCATCATCTGGACTAAAATTCAGCCATTCTGGCAAAACCCCATTTTGCTCATCATCTCCACCACCATCTCCGCCGCCATCACCGCCGCCGCTGTCCAAAACTGCCTTTGAAGTCTCTTCATTTGAGTCTTTCTTGACCCCTTTACATATAAAGCTCTGATTTTGAGCTTTGTCACGTCTAAATTGCTTAAAAGTTAGAATCTTGGGAGTTTTTATGAAAAATTTGAAATGGGTGTCATTGAATTGGAAGGTTTTGGATAATGGGTTGAATTTAGAAAGTGGGAAATTTGGGTTATTTGAGGTCAAGTTAGGGTTTTGAAGAGAAGGGAATTGAGAGAAAAGCTGAAGAGTTATCATTTTAGTATTTTGAGTGTACCTTTTTATCTGAAACAGTTGGGAGTTCTGTTCCAGTATATGTGTTAGAAATTGAATTGGCAGTTAATTACGTTTGCCATTTCAGTTATATTCACTTTATATTTCTGTATTTTTTCCCCCTTTTTTCATGTTCCTTTTTTCTCTCTTTTTTCAAAAAGAGACATTTCCAAGTTTGCATGATTCAATTATTGATTGCGAAAATTTACACACTAAAATTGAGTAGATTGCTCGTATAGTTCTTTAGCCACGATTATGCTATTTGCTAGAATAATTTAGAAAAAATATAGCTTCGTATACTACGTTTCTTATCCAGCGAATTGAACTCATTTATTTAGAGCTAGAAGCTTCGCCAGAAGCAAGCAAGATGAGGTCGCTCTACTTCGTAGACAAGGTTCGTTCCGTACTTTACTTACCGGTAGGGACGAACACTCTATCACATAGTGGAGTGGATAGCTAGGACTACTAAAATGGAGATCGTGTACAACAACAATCCTATATTTGATGTCGATTCATCCACATTTCTCGAATTTTTCTCATAGTTAAAAATGAATTAAATAAATAAATATGATTTTCAATACTTTAATTATGGGTTCTAATTAGATTACATTTTGATAGGAACTTTCTAAAAGGAACCAAATTGGATCTCAAAATGGTTTAAACAAATTAAGAATTGAGGGGAGCTTGTGTACTAAATTCCTAATCTTCAACTATTTTGGAGAGAGAGAGGTTCAATTGAAAATTGTCGTGTATATGTTTTTAGCACTTAAAGTCTCTTTTTAGGTTAACAATTTATTATGTTACGACAAATTAATTGTAAATTAGTTTTTAAGTAACTTATCACAAAGAATTGCGGTGGAATAAATATTTTTCATCTTAATCAAGATTTAAGTTTCGAACCCTCAGAATAGCAAAAATGCTGGTAGGAGACTTTCCCTTAATGGGTTTTACGCGTCGAGAACTCAGAATAATTGGGCTTAATGCATGTACCAAACACCGATTGAAAAAAATATAACTAAAGTAACTTTGCACTGCAAAGATGTTTACACTATGTGCAAAAAAAGTGGTTTACTTCAACAGATTTATGACTCATCAGCTAGATCAAATTACCAGACAAGAAGTGATTTTCTAGATCCAATAGGATGTCATGGTTGAGATGCAATTTCATAGCTATTATAAAGATCAACTAATTTCCTTTCTACAGAACAACCGGTTAGCCAAAATTCTATAGGTATAGATTTTATGAATCGAACCAACATCTTTAGCGCAGAAATGACGTTAGGTAGCCATTCTAAAGGCTGCTATTTAAAAATTAGTCAGTACCGACTGAATTTTAATTTTCCA
The DNA here is from genome assembly GCA_002018475.1 of Nicotiana obtusifolia. NCBI lineage: Eukaryota > Viridiplantae > Streptophyta > Magnoliopsida > Solanales > Solanaceae > Nicotiana > Nicotiana obtusifolia. The sequence continues at coordinate 112,583 of MCJB01008889.1, forward strand.
GTTTAATTTTTTAGGAAAATAGTGTCCTAAATTTTCTTGAAATTAAAATTTTTTAGTTTAATATTCAGGACAAAATAATTACTGGCCAATCTCTAAATTGGATCTTTGAAAATAGGCTATTTGTGCACTTGCTCTTCAGCTTACTCCTTTTTATTGTTTTTCATGGGCCATAGCATGGTCCATTTTACCAGAAGCCTTAATTAAGAGGTAGAAATAGCTTTTACTAGCCACTTTTTGGCCATGTCTTTGAAAAATAGCTAATGTCCTGAAGGTTTAAATTTCCCTACTGAAACTTCAATACATTATCGTAGATTTTGCTTGTTATATTTGAAATTCCGGGACATTGATTATTTTTCAATTACAAGACCTGAAAAGTGGCTATTTCTGCGTTTTTTCCCATCTATATAACGGCAGCGTGAGTCTTACCCATAAGGACAGACCATGTTGTTCATATTCGGCCCAAAAGGTTCCCCGGAATAAGCTAATATTCGGCCCAAAAGGTTGCCAGAAATAGGCTATTGGGCAAATGTTGTTGTGGAAATGACACCAGGTAGCCACTTTTAAGTGTGTTGTTTAAAATATATTCACAATTTACGATATATTTAAAGATTAATCAATTCGTTCAAACTTCAGGACATCGTGTCATAAAGTTCGAAAAATGAGTCCAGAAATTCGAATTTTATGTCCTGAATTTTAAATTAGCAATTCAGAAATTCAGGATACTTAACGCTGAATTTAGGACACTAAGTCCTGAATTTCAAATTAGCAGCTAAAATTCAGGATACTTAGTCTTGAATTTTGCGCGCAATGGCTAATCTTTAAATACATTGTAAATTATGAATATATTTTAAATAACAAGCTTAAAAGTGACTACTAGTGCACTTCGCCCAATGTTGCTTTGTTACCGGTGCTTTATAAATTGCTTGGAAATAAAATAAGAAACAATCTTTCCAACGCATAAATAGTTGTACATTCACATTCTCATCATCTTTAGTAAAATCAAGTCAACAGCAAAGACATTCATAAATAGTTTTATTGTAGTTTTAGCAAATTGCCTCTAAACTAGAGTCTAAAAATGGTAATTTCTTGTGTCAATCAAGTCTTTAGAAACAAAGGTTGAGAAAGTAAGAGAATATTTAGTGTTTTCTTATCTTCTTCCCGTCCAAGGAGTAGCAAAAAAAAGTGGTTTTAACATTATTGACTTAATGGAAACTAACAGAGTTAACTCTTCAAGGTGATGAGGTGAACAAATTTCTTACTCCAGCTTTAGCACTTTTGCATGAATAGATAATAATCCTCAACAGCTGACCTTTACAGCTTATTTGGATTGTTGTTACGTGTTGTTTCATAATGTATTTTATTGTAATGTATTGCATTGTATTATATTGTTTGATGAATACTACGTTTGACTAAATCGTACCATTTGTCGTCGTTTCACGATGTCACATACCAACAATATGAAAAATAAACTTACAACATTACTAAGAAAAAATAGACTACAGAGTAAAATTATTATATAAAAAAATAGGGTAGATAAAATATGTTATTTAATAATAAGGAAGAGCAAGGTGAGAGAAAAACGCAAGGAAACGACGCCATCACACCAACTCTGTCATTGCATAAAGTTTCATTTTTCGTCGTTACGTAACGATGGATTTAAATTTAACGATACGATACAATAAAATTTAAATAACAATCAAATTAAATATTATATTTAAAGTAAAAATACGATACAATATGTAGCAACCATCCAAACAAGCTGTTAGTTTCGGAGACTAGACCATAAGAACTTTGTAATGGCAGAGAAAATTCACAATAATTTCTTCTTGCATGTTGTTTTTACTGGACATTTATTTTATACAGTTTAACACATCTAATAAATTTGTGAATAAACCTGATTTCTGGGAAAATCTGAAACACTTAACTTTAAAGCTACCTGTTACCCAAAACCCCACACAAATGATTAACCAACAAACATATAAGAACTCACAACCAACTAATAAGATTTTTTTATAAAAAATAAATAAATAAAAAATAGTAGCTACTAACCGTTGGCAGAAAAAACCATGTGATGAGAAGTAGTAAAGTCAATAAATATGGCCAAATTTTAGCAACTTGGTACTGCCAAATTCTTGTGACTTGTCCCCATGATTTCTTGCATGTGCAAAAAGGTTGTCTTGACCATAAATTTAATAGATAGCCCTTTTTAACTTTTGCTTTCTTTTGTGTTACATGTGACCATCCAATTCCGACAAGGACCACCTTCCTAATTCCATTAAACAATAGGAGTTGTTTATGCACCCCAAAAAAGAAAAAAACAACAACATTGTTTAAACTATTAGTCAAGCTTTCTTCTTATGTATCCAAAAGATTAGATTTTCCATTAACTTGTCCAAATCGCATTTACATGGCCAATATGCAATTGACTACAACAACAAACTCAGTTTAATCCCATAAAAGAAGTCTAGGGATCAGGATAATATGTACGCAGGTCTTACTCTTATCTTATCTGTTTCTAAGAAACAAAATCGAATAAATTAAGACAACAAAGAAGCATATATGTGAGAGGAACTCCAAAATTGATTAAAGTTCGCCCTTGAACACATAAGGTCTATCTACCGATCAATGAAGTTGGTGAAAATCATAGAATATCAAGGTTTAAATCCAACAGAAATAAAATAATGTTAAGTGATTTCTTTTTATCTGTCTAATCTTTGACGGACAAAGTTACTTGACCTATACTAGTCGTAGTTAGTAAAAGTATTTGGTGAAATAGTAAAAGCGCACGGAAACTACCCTTAATTAATAATTAATGCAATTGAATGCTTTTGAAGAATCTAAAATTCAGCAGATAGAGATGTCTCCAATATGACATGGTCAAATTTACACACAGAAATAAGTCAGCAGTTTGGCTTGACAGCTTGGATTCAATGGAAAAGAAATTCAAAGTTGAATAAACTACTTATAATACTACATGCAACTTGCTTAGTTTTGTCATCTACACATCAGCTGATTCAAATCCAATTGTCAAATGCACATTTAAGCAAAACAACACCAGCATCAAGGAATAAGTCTGAATGGATATGAACAAAATAATCAATGGTATCATTGAAGCATTGAATTAAAGAATTGGCAGTATAACTCATCCCACTGCTGTAAAAGCCATATATAAATACAATGGAGAAATTTTCTCATTTAAAAAGGAAAAAAAAAACAAAAAGAAATGTATATTGACCAAGTAAATCACCCCTTTTATGCAATTGCGGAAGCATTCATATGTTAAAAATAGAGTTAGGTTGAAAGATTATACAAAAATGGAGTTCTTGCACTAAGAACTTCCACTGAATCCTTTGCTGTCTTTCTTCATCTTATCCATTTCCATTTCCCTTGTCCGTTGACCTTCGCTACTTGATCCAGACGGGTACAGCCCATATTCACTGGTCGGATTACTGTACTGGCCACTGCTTTCATATTCTTGGCTCGTCGCTAGTGCCATCTTCCTGAATTTCTTCATGTCTTCATTGTATTGGAGTGCATCATAATCTGAACTTGTATATGAACTGTATACTGTGCTGTGTCCAGGTTTAATCCCCTCATTAAGGTCCGATAACGAGACAGCTCCTTCCAAAGCTCTGAGAACCTGCTCAAGTTTTCAGTAAAAACTTGAGATCACAGATAGTAAATCTAAAGTTTGCAATGTCTATTTTGACTAGAGCATAAACACCTAGCGATATTTAGTTTTAATCAGTAGAAAATAGCAAGTATAGGAAGTAGAGTGCATTTTTTTCCTAGTTTCCACGCGGTTTCCGGTACCACATTGGAGCCAACTAAATTTGGATTCGTGCTAGGAAATCCCATATTAGGGGTAAAGCCCTCCCTAGCAAAGGCAACTCCGATTAAGGATGGAGTACTTACCACTCTACCCACACTCCTTGTTGGTAGTAGTAGAGTGCATTTGAAACTTCTAAAGATCACTTTCGATATTCTCACTTGTACAAGGTTGAAGCTCATCATAACTCAACTTCCTAAATGCTTACTATGTTTTACTTTTAATGCCTATTCACTATAAAAGGGCAATCCGGTGAACGAAGCATCTAAACGTAGGGTTTGGGGAAGGGCCACATCCCAAAGGGATGTGATGCCTATTCACAACAAATAAAATAATCTTTAACGCAAAATGGAATTTCACCTGAGTCATTCGTGGTCGACGTTTTGCTGAATGACGCACACAAGCAGCAGCGCAAGCAACCATACGAGCCATCTCATTATGGTTATAATCATTTTCTATCCGACGATCAACAAGGGCATCAAACTTTTCATCCTCTAAAGCTCGTGTGAGCAATGGTCGTGCCTGAAACATACAGAAGATAATTTAATTGTGACCAGAACAGCAGAAATATCCAAAACTTACTGAGCTAATGGAGGAAATCAAAGGTGGCACAACATGTCTGCATAACTACTCACCCAGTCAACCAAACTATCTTCCATGAATGATGGATTGGAGTCAACTGGCCGACGTCCAGTTATCAACTCTAGAAGCATCACACCAAAGGAGAATACATCTGACCTATCTGTAAGCTTTCCAGACGATGCATATTCTGGAGCCAAATATCTAGGGTCGGCAATAATGAAGAAACACAGTCAGGTCTACTTGATGATCCAATGGTAAAGAAGCAGCATGCTTAGCAATACATATACAAGATAGGAAATCGGAAACTGAACTAATATGCACAAAAGAATCCAAGTCTTACCCAAAAGTTCCCATCACTCTGGTGGAGACATGAGTGTTAACATCAGAAGTAAGCTTAGCAAGCCCAAAATCAGCAACCTGAGAAAGCAAAAGAACTTCTTTGACCACATGGAAGCAAAAGGAGGACACAGGATTTACTGGATAAGTACAACTGAATTCAGCTTCTGATGGCATCCATAATGTATAATTTGCGGAAAAACAACAACCTCTGAGTGAAAGCGATAGGAGAACATCATTGCCAATGATTCAATAATCAAACAAACAAAATTTAACATGCTCTTCAATTGTACATGCAACGGACTGTTACCTTAGCCTCAAAATTGAAGTCAATAAGTATGTTAGCTGCCTTGATATCACGATGAATGATTTTAGGTTGGCCTGTGAAGAAAAAAATGATCCATTTCACATCAGAACTTGTAATAGAAAAGCCAAAAAGGATAATCACCGTGACTTAACCATGGAAATCTTTAAGAATGAGAGAGAAAGAGAGTAACATACAGTCTTCATGCAGATATGCTAGTCCTTTAGCAGACCCTAGAGCAATCTTCAGTCGGGTAGGCCAATCCAATGGAGGCCTTCCCTTTCCTAAAAATATTCCAAGAATAAGAATTTGGATTAGTAGACAGATCAAGCATGTTCAGGGTGTGTATTTATTTGAACAGAAATTGGTAAGCAGTAAAAATGAACTTTTACTACAGTGAAAGCAGTAAAATAGATTTACCATGTAAATGAAATTCCAAAGTGTTGTTCGGAACAAACTCGTAAACGAGCATTCTCTGAGCCCCAGTGATGCAGTATCCAACAAGAGAAACGAGATGTTTGTGATGTACTCTGCTAATAATCTCAACTTCCGCCTGAAATTCACGTTCACCTTGTCCACTTCCAGCCTTAAGTTGTTTAACCGCTACCTCTTTCCCATTAGGAAGGACCCCTTTGTGCACATACCCGAAACCACCTTGTCCAAGAAGGTTGGCATCTGAGAAGCCATCAGTTGCCCGAACCAATTCCTCATATGTGAATGTGCTCTGTGAGAAACCTAAGGCCATTCCGGGAGAAGGTGGTGGAAGCGCAACTTCAGACCCAGAATAATTGGAGGAAGTCCCAGTGCTGTTCATGTAAGGTTGAGGTGGAGGTGCACGTACAGGAGCATGTGAAGGCCGTAATGCCCCTGGTGGTGGAGGAGACGGTTTTGGGGGCATTGTAACAAAATGATCCGCTGGTGGTGGAGCATTTTGCTGCCAATGTTGCATATGTCCACCATGCGATTCAGCTGACAAACAACATCAACATTAGTACTCAAAATTACATATCATAGTATATTTTCTGGAAAATATTTTTCACTCACCAACCAAAAACACTAGCATGGAAAATATTTTCCCAAAACAATTTCTATGGAAAATAACTTCATTATTACCAAGCATACCCTATATATAGCTAAATCTATTCTGTTATCCAGACACTTAAAGCTTGAATCTTCATGCATTTTCAACAGCAACCAAAAAACATAAGGTACTCAATAGCCCAGGCTCTAGAACATTATACATACTACAATTACGCCTCAGTATCAAACAAAGTTGGTGTCCTTTTCTTTAAGCTCAATTCATATCATCATCATACCAAAATAAATTCATCCTAAATTGGCAAGTTTTCCGCTGGCTGCCAGCCTACTACAACCCTCCTTTATCCGGACCTGGAACCAACAATGTAAGCAAGCCCACACGAGCAGAGTTAAAATTATACATTACGTATATGTATTGCAGAGAAATCCCTGCGATTAGCGGCACAAGATTTGAAACTCGGTAGATGATGGGCTTACCCCTCTACCGTTCTCCAGTAAAAATACAACCCACATCTCACAAGTTGCGCTCTTGAAAAATATATTTGATGAATCAAAAATGTGTAGCAGATAAATAATATCAAATTCAAAAAAGATCTCACCTTTGACCCCTTGTGGCGGTGGAGGTGGAACATAGTAATTATCATTATTTCTCCTTTTCTTCTTCTTGCAGAATATGAACAACAAACTCAACACTGCTAAAATTACAACACCTCCAATAGCAATTCCCACAACTGTCCCAGTTGATATTCCATTTGACCCTCCATCTGAAGGCGGTGGTGATAACACCGGCGGTGATGGACTTCCTCCTCTAGATGGCACCGGAGTCCTCCCTGAAGGTACTGGCGGTGAATTCCCTCTCGCCGGAGGTGAGGGTGATGAACCAGAAGGCGGAGAAGGAGTGGTGGACGGGGGCGAAGGAGGAGTTGACGGAGTTGTTGGCGGAGCAGCGGTGGTTGGTGGTGGCGGAGAGGCTGAAGCAGCCGGCGGAGTTGCTGCTGGTGGGGTCGGGGTGGATGGAGGAGGAGCTTGTGCAGGAGTCGCCGGCGGCGGAGCTGTTGCTGGTGTGGTCGGAGGAGGAGCTTGTGCAGGAGTTGCCGGCGGCGGAGCTGTTGCTGGTGGCGTTGGTGAGGCCGGAGGAGGAGCCTGTGCAGGCGTCGCCGGCGGCGGAGAAGTAGAATTACTAGGTGGTGAAGTAGGAGTAGGGGCGGTTACCGGCGTCGGAGAAGACATTTTCCGGCGACCGTTAAGTATATCACTGTGTGAATGTGTGTAAAAGAAGATTAAACCCAAAATTAATGCCAACAATACAAAAAGAATTGGTAGAAACTTTAATAGGAAAATTTTATATAGCTTTTGATTCTCTCTCTAGAATTTCACTCCTTTTAGAAGAGAAAGTGAGAGAGAGAAGAAAACGAAAACAGAAACTGCAGTATGGTAGTAGTCGTTAGGAATAAAAGAGGGAAGAATAAGCATGTCGAAAGCAGACATTTATTTATTTTATAAACAATACATATTTTTATTCCTTAATAGCTCACCCTTTTGGATTTGTTTTTCCTTGTATTTTGTAAGTTTAAGTTATATGCAGCGTGATTTTATTTTTACAAATTAAGTTAAGTATTCGTTAGATAACTATAAATAAATTTAGTGATATGCATTAATTGGTAATTTCATAAAAATAATAATTAATGTTCTATTATATATTAATATTAACAGATCGCTTTACTTGAGTTGAATGTCTATTGAAAATATCTTCTCGATCGTCATAAGATAGGGATAAATTTATATATATAGTATCCTTTCTAGACCTACTTATGTAATTCCACTGAGTTTATTGTTCTTATTGTTGATATTAATTAATATTAACGCACGATATAAAAATCTTATGCTATTAATATGCAACTTAAATTTATTTCCTTTTTCAGCCATATGAGTTTGATAAAGTGGTTTTAAAGTCGAATGAAAAGGATTATTTTAAGTTTATTATTATGGTAAAAAAAGATTCTAAAATATCTTAGAGTCCAAGTGCAATTGCAGTTAAACTATAATTGAGGCGCATTTGATGGCTTGACATATTGTTTTTCTAGTCTTCAAATTTATAGAAATTTAGCTACGTGTTGTTATGTTATATTCTCCTTTCGAATGTGTTTGCCCGATCACATGGTCGCCGGCCAACGGAGTAAAATAATTGATCAAGTCCTAACACCACGTAAAAATCTTGTATATACTATTTGTTAAATGTGCGAATAAAGTTTCACATTAACAGTTAAAAAATTGAGAATAAATATATAAAATGTAAGAATTTCTTAATAATATAAGATTTTTTCTGAAAATTATGTGTGCACAATTTAAAGCAGTCAATATCATACTATGTTAAAAGTATCTTTGGGCTTGTTGAGTCCAATAATTAGTATCAAAGCCTAGGTTCAACACAGTGGCGAAGCTAGAAATTTTTCAAGGGCGTTTAAATTTAAAAGAAGTGAATTTTTTTTTCAATAAAGGGTGTTCAATATGTGTTATATACCTCTAAAACGTAATATTTTACCTTTGTGCACAGTGTAATTTTTCGACAATTGACCACTCTTATGACCATGGGGCTTCGCCACTGGTTCAACAGGACGAGCATGACGATGATACGATGAAGATACGGGAGTCGATTTGCTTATCCATATGATTTTGGAGACATGCACATAAGAAGAAGTTAGTTGCGGGCTTCGTTTACTATAATACTCTGACAATATTAACCGGCATAATGGTAATATTATTTGCTTTGGGTTAAGTTCGCACAATTATTTTTAAAAATTAAACACCGTTAAGAGATTTCTACTCTTTATATATAAATTATATAAATATTTAATAAATTTTATAATACAAATATAAAGTTCAGTACAAATTTACTGGTTCAGACGAATCCGTAAATTGCTTTCAAGCTCCACTAAATGAATAAATAGATATTATTTGATACAAACGGTGCTGTAACCTTGTAGATATTTAGCATAGCACGATGGGATACGCGTGCCGTCGCTTCTTCGACATTATATAGTTCCAAATGGAATGTCTATATTGGTGTTCTACGCGTTAATTTTACTATGCAACTTTTTAAAAAATACGAAAATTTAATTCTATTAATTAATTTTAAAAAATACGATAGTATTGCCCGTTGTTTTGCCTTATGAAAAATTGAATTTGAATAAATGCACTGTCGAGTTGTCCCACATCGGTGGGATTTGAGGTCTTTGGTCTGCTTATATGATCTTGGACAATCCTCATCTCATAAGCTAACTTTTGGGGTTGAGTTAGGCCCAAGGTCTATTTATCATGCACAAGGTATATTCATAATTAGGAAAATTTTTATTGGCTGGACTCCATTTTCGTTGAATTATTTTCCTTCTTTTTTTTTAGAAATAGCAAACAATTTATTACAAGCTTGTGAGAGCATTCCATGTTTAATGGATATTGCATTCTCTGTTTGCAAATTTCCTTTTATTATTCACATTATCATTTTTCTCCTTTATATACGAGATGTTTATGTTTTATCTAGAAAGGAAAAAGACATTAAATAAAGTTTGTTTTATTCTAAATTGACCGTCTTGGGTATTTTTGGTATCACATATCAATCAGAAGACTTTGTCACACACAAATTTAGTAAGAAGATTTTCACCTTGACTTAAATGATTGTTTAATTCCTTTTACTTTTATCTTATCCTTCTCTGGAACCTAAAATGATTTTACCCATGTAATGAAAGTAATCATCATATATATTTGAAGGTAAAAATTTTTAGCATCTAATATTTATATCGAATCATATCACTCCACTAATTATTTGTACCAATTTGTCATAATAGGTGATAATGATCACTACATATATATATATATATATATATATATACACACACACACACGGTAGCCTGATATTCCTTATTATTGATAGCAGAGGAAAGAGAACTCCTCCTTCTCCTTCGGTGGATTAGATCAGTTAGAGGACTACGAGAAGGAAGGTTCAAGTTATGGCTGCCACATGGGATGCTCATTTGAGATCTTTGTCCGGTCAATGTGAGAAAGAAAAAAGTGATATAAACATAAGAATGGAATATATATATATATATATATATATATATATATATATATATATATATATATGAATAATTAATTGACTTTTTCGAAGAAAATGAATATGATCATACTTATTAACTTTGCCCTTGAACTTACTTTCAATGGTTTTATATATAAAAGTTAAATTACATAACTCATTTTATTATTATTATTATTGGTTTTTTACTCGGTGTTTATACCCATTTTAGAGTCCAATTTGCGCCAAAAATTCTACTTTGAATAAAGCTAATGCTCCCTGGTTAAATCGACTTTATTCCTATATGGCTCAAAGTCGAATACATTTGATTACGGATAAGAATAGTATTTATCACTTTATCATAACTTTTGGTGGTCATAACCCATTGTTACTTTGTAGTTGATAATATACTAAGATTTGGTATTAGTAGTTGTTAGAGAGCAAGTGATAAATACTTATTGCTTAATAATCATCAATAACTTATTGTTAATGACTAAGAGGTCGTTTGGTACGAACACAAGTAATGCAGGGATTAGTAATACAGGTATTAGTAATGCAGAAATTATAGTGCTGGGATTATTTTTTATCAAGTGTTTGGTTCATTGTATTAAAAATTAGCTATGCAATGTATAATCTAAGCTTGTGTTTGGTTTAAAACTGTACAAAATCTTTTTTACAATTATACCCTTGAATATTAAAAATTAAAAGGGTTTGAGGGGCGGTTTAGTAATTTTAGGGTCTTATCCAGGTATAGTTAAACCTGGTATAAGTAATCCGTTGGTTTCCTTGGTATTAGCTAAACCCTCCTATGAGTTATAAGTAGTCCATGTATTAGGTATGCATAAATTGAATTGAGCAACCAAATATTGTATTGAACAGATTAAATTTTTATACAGAGATTATTTTATTTAGTACAGCCTACCAAACGACCCCAGTCAAGAATCTCGGAGTATAAATAGATTGGGATAAAGTAAATGAGTGTGATACTAAGGTTTGGTTTTTTCCTAGTACTTAAGTCAAGGATTAGGTAACGTACGTGTACAAGATTTCTTTTTCTTTTTCCTCTTCCTTGTAACATAGTAGCATGTTTTGGTATTTAAGACTTACCTTCAATTTCAAGCAAAATAGAAAAAACAGCTAAACAATTGAAATAGCGACAAACATCGTAGTTGGAGGCGTTTTCATATAAAGAAAGAATAAAGCATAAAGTAGTTATAAAATCTAAAAGCAAAAGAAAAAGGTAATAACATAAGAGACAACTCTAACGATATCGACAAGAGTTTCAATTCTCACTGTTCTTTTTTCCCATTTCTCTTCCCCTTATCTCCAGTATTAAAAGGGAAACTTTATAGTAATAATTTTTTGAAAATACATTTCTGAATTAAGATGTTACGAGTTCGAGTCGAGAGAATAGTCTCTTGCAGAAATACAGGATAAGATCGTGTATAATAAATTCTTATGATCCGATTTTTTTAGGATCTCGCACATAACGAAAACTTAATGCACCGGACTGCCTTTTTTTTTTAACATTTCTAAATCAAGCTAATGAGAGGCTTCAAACTTCAACAAAATATTGTCCAATCACTTCTAAGAGTGTACCTTAGATGTTATAACTAGGTAATTTGCTTAAGTTTCGCACGGTAATAAATAACTTCATTAAGCTTATAAATGATCATTAATTTCCTAATATTGCTAATGCAGTTGGAATCAATAATGTTAAAATTTGACTGGTAGTTTTTGCAAAGTTTGATAATAGTTTTTTATTTCCATGATTCCTATTCAGAATTATTTCCTAAAAGTTTTTATTTCTGAAAATGGTGATCCAACAAAATAATTTCGATTTACAATCTTTTTAAAAACACTTTTCCAAACGCCGCCGGCGTGCCAATTTTGAAAAAGTCTCTCTCTTTCACTCTCTATTTCTCCGGCTTGTGTGTTCATGACCATTTATAATCTTGAAATTAAGAAAATGTCATTTTAGATATCTTATGTTCAAATATAAATCTTTTATGTGCAAAAGAAAATAGAGGCGGAGTCACGATTTGAAGTTTATGGATTCTGAATTTATCACCAAACTCATAACTCGTTTTAGTTAGTGGGTTCTCAATTAAATATCGGGTATCATCACTTTTAGTCCGCGCCAGAAATTATTTACATTTAGTAGCCGAAAAAGTATATAAATTTTATATATAACGTACATAATGTATATATATACACAAAAAATTATATATTTTATATATTTTTTCAGCTATTATTTTTACAGCGGCTATACATTGTCATTTTTTCATATCTATACATATTTTGTGAACATTTTAATACAAATACAAGGTCTAAACAAAAGTTATCGGATTCATCCGAATCTGCATTTACTTTTCTAGCTCCGCCACTAAAAAAAGATTGGATCATAAAACTAAAAAAAATTTGTAAAGACCTACAAAACTATTTGACCCTTCAGGCCAACAACTTAATATTGAATGCAGTTTGTTTTTAAAATGTTAAACGATTTGTTTATACAATGCAGGCATTAGATTTATTCGTAAGTCATAATATTTCCGATCGAACAAATAAACATATCTATTGACTTTTAAAGGTAGGTGATTTAATGCATTCCAGAAAACAAAACGCAAAGCATATACACGTCGTTGAACGCGAAAAATTTCCTTATACAACTGCGCCAGGCATTAGACTTATTCATAGTCGCTGAATAGGAATTTGCATGATATATTGCCAACTAGTTGCCAGCGCTAACTTGGAAAGGCCTGCAATATATATAGGCCACTGTGTTATTGTTTAACCAGTTAGCAAAAATAATCTGTATAAATTTAAATAACATTTAAACAAAATCTGTCAAACATTTAGTAAAAAACAGATTATACTGTTTTTTTAAAAAAAACTTGAAACTAGTAAACTATAGAAATTGGAGAATGAACAGAAATAGTGTAGAAATATGAAAATATAATCGAGCCCACTTAGTTCAAAGTGTGTCCTTAAGAAAATTATTACCCTCACAGTACTCGAGGTTGATGTAATATCCCCTCCCAGGATAGAACGATTATCTTACCAAAATAGTAGTACTCCAAATTTTGGTAGCGGCGAACCACTCAATGGTAGTGTATCACACAGAATAAAGAAGAGAGTAAAGTTAGATTGCAAAAATTCGTAATGAATTCTGACAAAAATCTGGAATTTATAGTTGTTGGAGGTACAACAACAGTCCAACGAATTACAGTTGGACGATGCATAAACTGAAAAAGCTTGTTCACAACATGGTTTAAGGCATCCTTGATATTATTGATAGCTGTCTCATTATTTCCTGTCACTATAATGTCATCAACATAAACAAGAAGATATAGCATTATAACCATTGAGTGAAAGATAAACAAGGATCTATTAGATTGTGATTTTTAAAACCAAGCGAGACAAGAAAGTCCTTGAGTTCATTATACCACATCCGCGGAGCTTGTTTGAGCCCGTAAATGGCCTTTTGAAGGCGACATGTGTGATTTGGATAGTCTGGATGTTCAAAATCTTTTGGTTGCTTCATATATACATCTTTTTCAAGATGACCTTGACGGAAAGCATTACTGACATCTAGTTGATGAAGGGGCCAACCACAGCAAGTGGCAAGAGAGAGCACAATGCGTACTGTTGTGGGCTTAACTACAGGACTGAATGTGGAATGAAAGTCAACACCGAGACGTTGAGTAAATCCCTTGGCAACTAACCATGCTTTGTAATGATCAATAGAACCATCAGCCTTCCATTTTATACGAAAGGTCCATTTGTTGTCAACAATGTTGTGCTTAGGATCCGGAGGTATGAGCTCCCAAGTTTTGTTTTAAAGCAAAGCGTCAAATTCCTCTTGCATGGCCAAACGACACTTTGGATCCTTGGATGCCTGCTTCACAGTGGAAGGTGGGAGAAGAGAAGGTAGGATGGCCATGTAGTCAAAGACACGTTTGGGTTTGAAGATGTTATTTTGTGATCGAGTAGTGATACATGTAGGTGATGGTAGGCTATAATTTCATGTTTTAGTCTCCTATTTTCACTCTAATTCACTGCACTTTACTTATGTTGAGCTATAATTGGTAGTATTTTGCACTGATTGCGTGTTTTATGCCTTGTAGGAGCGATTCCGAGTTATGCAGATGTTGTGCAGCTAATTCTAGCTATTTGGAGCTTTGAAGTCTGAGTAAAAGCTCAAGGAACTAAGTGGGGATCGTGCTCGGGGTTCAACAGACGAGTAGTGCACTTAATGGGAGAAAAAAGTGTTGAGCAGGAGCGAAATTCAGATGTGCGATCGCGCATGAGGGCGCGTAAGTGACAGTTCTCTGCCAGACATGCGCGACCATGAGCGCGGTCATAGCTCTAGGTCCGCGGCCGTGCACGTCCATTCCGGAAATTTTACCCAGGCCTATTTTGGTGAATTCAGAGGCGACTCTTTTTGACCTATATGAAGCCTAGTTCGTCTCAAAACAAGGTATCTAAGATTTTGGAGCAACTTTTGGAGAGAAGAAGCCAAAGGAAACAACGGAGACTATAGTTTCTTCATCCAATTCATTCAATACGGAAATTTGTTTGATTTTGTGAATTGTAATGTCTTCATGTTCTTCTAATACTCTTGTGATGAATAAATTCTCCACTATGAAGTAATCTTTATTAGGTTTACTAACGGATATTGTGATTTGACTATTATTTTGGATTTTTACTCTCTGTTAATTGCCCGAATTCATTGAATGAGTTATTAATTGAATTGCAAGGCCAATTGTGGTTTTACTTTCGAAAGAGGAGTGTTGCTGCAACTCGCATTGTGTCATATTGTTTGGGTTGATTTTACGCCTCTAATAGGTAATCGAAAGAGCTTAAAGAGTTATCAACTGATCCAATTTAGAAGAATAGTCGAAAGACGTTCTTCGAAAGATCATCCATTCGCTGTATTTTTGTATATATTCATAGAACATGTCATTAGGTTGGTTAATGGAACTCTCATTCACTCTGAAGAAGAATTTGAATCTTTGAGATAGCCTAATCATCTGTTGAAATAGAAAGAGTCAATAGAAGTTAAGAGTGAACTTAGCACGGAGTTATCCAAAATAATAGTTGATCACATATCTTGTCACAACCCTTACTTCCCACCTTGATATTCAATCGTTGCTACTTAGTCGGTGAATTTTCATTATTTTCTCACAACCGATAATCTTAGTTTTTTGCATATGTTTATAGAACCTGTCATTAGGTTGGTTAATGGAACTCTCATTCATTCAGAAGAAGAATTTGAATCCTTGAGATAGCTTAATCATCTGATGAAATCGAAAGAGTCAATAGAAGTGAAGAGTGAACTTAGCACGGAGTTACCCAAAATAATAGTTGATCATATATCTTGTCATAACCCTTACTTCCCACCTTGATATTCAATCGTTGCAACTTAGTCAGTAAATTTCTATTATTTTCTCACAATCGATAATCTTAATTTTTATTATTAGTTGATAATAACATAAATCAAAGGTTTATCTTCCTGATAGTGTTAAGCTAAAGGTTTATTAGAACATTATTTAAACCAATCCATGTGGAGACGATTTAATACTATACTATCTTTGACTAGCGAGCCTAAGTTTTATACATCGGTTTTGCGCTCGTCAAATTTTGGCGCCGTTGCCGGGGATTGACAATCAATAGTGTTTGAAATAGTTTTTGGTGCTAATTCAGGACTTAGGTTTTAGTTTTTTCTTTTCTTTTCTTTTCTTTTCTTTTCTTTTCCCTTTCTATTTTATTTTCTTTATTAGTTAACTTCGTTTTAAGATTTTTTTTTGTAGTACCTAACAAGTTGGAGAAGATACTATAGATTTTGAACTCTAAATGTTGTGAAGATGAAGCACAACCAGCCTAAGAAAACAGTTGAAGAGTTAGCAACTGAACATTATTAGTGGTCTGCTATGTGTTTTAAATGCGGTGGAAATCATCTATGGGTTGACTGCCAAGTAGGTATGTATTCTTCCTATGGTTCGTATTTTGAGCAGTCTCACTCCGTTTCTAGTTCATACAGGATGAGGATTCATATGGGCACCATTTTGACTTTGGTTGGGATGAATACCCTTATTATGACTGAATGAGAGCAAAGGGAGACAACTACCTCAAGAGGAGAATGGTAGTTTAGAAGCGCTTATGCATAGGTTCATGAATAGTATTGAAGAAAGGTTTATGCAAAATGATGAAGCTATTAAGAACCTGACAACGCGAGTGAGATGGAGGTAGAGGCCGATTGGAGGAGAGGGAACTAGTTGAAGATGAGGAGGTGATCGAAGAAGAAGAAGAAGAAGAAGAAGAAGAAGAAGAAGAAGAAGAAGAAATTGAGTTAGAGTGACCTACCCTTGGAGACATAGATGGTGTTGACACTAGAGGTTCAGGAGAAGCATTGGATGCAGTCAGTGGAGCACTTGTAGGAGCAGCCATTTGTAGAGATGCATATTTATGGAGTGGAATGGGAGGAATAACATTAGATTATGCAAGATCTTGGAAATTATTCGAGTTCTCAGATATTTCTCAGCTCTTGGACGTGGAAAGATTATGCCATGATATTCTGGAATTAGAAGATTTGAATTTTGAAAAGAGAATTCGATAAGGAAAGGTATTCTTTAAGAATTTTACATCTCTGGAAAAATAAAGTTTGGATTTGACTAGATCAAAACATTGATGACTGTGATATTGTATTGAAAAGCCAAGATAAACACATGGTGTTGATGTGGGTTTATTTTTGGAATATGACTTCAGTCATGGGTAACAGAGACAACCATTATAAATTAATTTGAAATTTGGTTGCTGTCCAAATAAATCTTGTAAGGAGAATATTTATTTTTGGTATTTTTGAAAGAAGGAAATTGATTAATTAAGTAAACAGTTGCTTGAACTGCAAAACTCCAAAATGAAGGGGGCAAAGATGCTTGGCGGAGTAGTGTTCTAGCTTTTCAATGATATGCAGATGTCGACATTCAGTTAAAGCTACACGCTGAGGGGTATAAGGAGGGGAAGTTAGGTGTTGAATTCCACTGGTAGCGAGAACGGGTTTGAGAGCTTGAAATTCTCCTCCATCATCAGAATAAAGAGTGAGAAGTTTGGTCTTAAAGTAATTCTAGATTAATGGTTTAAATTCTGAAAAAACTTTCGAGACATCACTTTTATTTTTTAGAGTATAAAGCCATGTGTACCTTGTGAAATGATCAACAAAAAATTCAATGATGTGTAGATGTCGACGTTCAGCTAAAGCTACACTCTGAGGGGTATAAGGAGGGGAAATTAGGTGTTAAATTCCATTGGTAGCGAGAACGGGTTTGAGAGCTTGAAATTCTCCTCCGCCATCAGAATAAAGAGTGAGAAGTTTGGTCTGAAAGTAATTCTAAATTAATGGTTTAAATTCTGAAAAGACTTTCGAGACATCATTTTTATTTTTGAGAGTACAAAGCCATGTGTACCTTGTGAAATGATCAAAGAAAATAACATAGTATAACTTTTGATCAATGGATAGAACTGGAGAAAGACCCCACATATCAGTGTAAAGAATATCAAGTGGTTTAGAACTATGTAAAGATGAAATGGAAAAGGGATGTCTGTGGCTATTATTGCAATAGCAAGAATTACAAAAGTCTAACTTGGATGCATTGGAATAAGGCAAGTGACAATTATGTAGGATAAAATTTAAAAGATGGTTATTTGGATTTCCTAATCTTTGATGCCACACTATAAGAGAAAGGGTGATACTATCTGAATGAGCCTTTGGTGGATTGGCTTGAAGTGCATGCTCTATAGTTGGCCACAGATACAAGTCGTCCCTATCCTGGCCGCTTAGCAATGATGCCCCTGTTTTCAGTGCCTTTATAAAAAAATAAAAAGGAAAAAACTCAATAGAAGTTTGATTTTGTTGACAAAACTTAGAGATAGAGATCAGATTCTTTTTAATATAGGGTGCACATAGAATATTACGATGGAAAAATTAAGAGTTAGGAGTTTGAAGAATGGATGATCATGTATGTGTAATCCGGATCTTATTACCGTTAACCATTGAGATTTCTTAGGGACCAGAATAGTCATGTGGTGTGACTAAAGCCTGTGGATCAGTAGTGATATGGTGAGAGGCTCCAGTATCTAGGATCCAAGGGTTGGTGTTGGTCATGGTTCGGGTAATATAATGCGCCTTAGCTTCAATGTGATTGTGATACTTGGATCTACACACATTTGCCACATGCCCAAACTTCCCACACAATTGGACTATATTTGTGGCTTGTAGTTTGATGGAGGACGCCAAGGTGATGGAGAAAATCCATTGTTGTTTATGAAGTTCTTGTTCGAGTGAAGATTGTTGAAGGGCATCCTAGATTGACGCCATTGCTGATTTTGACCATTCTATTTGCATGACGGCTTGGGACCAAAAATCTGATTGTTGTTTAGTGGTGATGTCCGTTGAGCAACCTAAGCCGTGATGGGATTGCTACATTTTTTTGTTCTTCATGTTTGAGGAAGATTTCATGGCCAGAAAGTTTATCAAAGAGTTCTTCATATGTGATTGGGGTGTCAAGTGCCCTAATTGCAGCACTAATCTCACAATACTCTGGTCCTAAACCATTGAGGATTTTGATTACTAGCTCTTCATTACTGATGGGTGCTCCAGCAGTTGCAAGTTCGTCAGCTATAGAATGGACCTCATGAAGATATTCAGTAATTGTCTTATGATCTCGTGACACTTTGCCAAGGATGTCTCTCAGGCTGTATATGCGCATTTTAGATTGATTTGCATAAGTGATATGCAAATGATCCCATGCTTCTTTAGAGTTGGCAGCAGTAGCGATTGATGAAGCAATGGTGGGATTGACAAAGGCCATAAGAGTGTTGTGAATCATGTTATCTTGACGAAACCAAATTCGATACTCAGGATTTGGAACATCCTGATTATCTTTTCGTATGATTTTTGGAGGGATGACAGCAGTACCGTCAAGACAATTAACAAGATCATATCCACACATGAGCATGTAAACTTGTGCTTTCCAAATGCTAAAGTTACTATAGCCCATAAGCTTTATAGGCAAGCTGGGGTTGAATTGAATAATCTGGTTATTTTGGTTTGGAGAGGCATCAATTGCTTGAACTGTGGATGGTGAGTTTGAACAGTTGGTGGCATGAGTTGCAGATTGATGAGTGTTATCCATTGATATGAAGATGATCGACTGACTCGTTTGAGTATTGAAGGGGCTCTGATACCATAACAGAGATAGAGATGAATGAGTGAAAGTTATGTGTGTTGTGTATTATGGTGATCTCCTTTTTATACAGTTGACTGGGAATTGAATCTCAAATTTACAGGTAAGGTGAAAGGAAAGAACATTAAATTACAGAGATACAATCCTAATTCTAACATTACAATCCTAAAATAAAATCAGATCTTTAAAATAAAATAAAATAAAATCTGAAATCAAGATTGTTAGATATGATACTAAGCAGCAGCTGATATTGTTCCTTTACTGCGTGCGCACAATCCTCCCCAGATCCCACT
This sequence comes from Nicotiana obtusifolia, assembly GCA_002018475.1. NCBI lineage: Eukaryota > Viridiplantae > Streptophyta > Magnoliopsida > Solanales > Solanaceae > Nicotiana > Nicotiana obtusifolia. The sequence continues at coordinate 132,276 of MCJB01008889.1, forward strand.
TGTGGGATTGTACTGGATTTTTTATTGTTGTAGTTGTTGGAAGACTCTGGAGTTGTTTTTTCCTAAGAATCAAGAAGATATATGCCAAGATAATGAAAAAATTAAACAGATAATAAATCTTGAATTACTATTTCTGTTTATATGGTCAGAACTGCACTACTCACTAGACAATCTTGACTCGGTATAGATTAGATTTAGAGACCAAAACTAAAATTTGCTTGCTCTTTATCTTTTTTTTGTTGGTTGCAATTCATGTTTGTCAAGTTAATTAGGCAGCTGAAATGCTGAAACCATGTCTCTTTTCTCGTTCCTCTTATTGCTACCCCACGTACACACTATATTCACCTTTTGCACGTAATGTTCGATATTCATATTAAGTTCCAATAATTTAGATTTTCGTCCTGTAAGACCTATTAATCAAGTTATTTAAAATCAATTGTACTTATATATGTAGCTGTATATAGTAAATGTAGATTGATAATCCAAAAAATTATGATAACATACCATAATGAGCTAAAGCACATTGATCGCATAAAAATACACTATCCATGTATAAAATTTAAGAAATTTCTCTTTTCGTCATAATATATTAGTCTCGTACTCTCTGTCTCTCTCATATCTCTATTTAATCCAAAAGATATTTGATAATGTTAAATGTGATAGAGTATGAACCGATATCATTTGATCTATATATCATATCAATGATTATTATGTGTAGACATTGAAATTTTAATGAATCAAGCCCATATGAAATTCGGGTTAAATCCTAAATTCAAGACACTACAGGTGACTTTTGAAATTCTAGGAGTCTATTGGGGTTGCTTGGATGCTACTATATCAAAATACTAACTTGGTGGATACTCTACCCTAACCCTAGGTCACTCATATAAAAAGGGTTATATATTCCCTTAACAAAAGCATCTCGAAAATAAAATCATCTCAGCAATTCCATTAACTCTCAGAATATGCACAAAGAGATCAAATATACGATCTTCAAAATTCTATAAAACTCTTGGAATATTCACTAAGAGATCAAAGATATGTCAAATATGTCTTGCTAAAAGTTCTAGCAACATTCAAGATCCAAATAGAGTGATGCTATATACTTCTTATTAGAATTTAAACTCTCAGCTGACTATATATGAATCTACAGCATGCAATGACTTGAGATGAAGAATTGAAGGAAGCTTTTAGAGAGAGAAAGAGTAGAGAAGTGGCAGAGCTTTCTTCATTGTAGTAGAGAAGAAAACAAAATGAATTAGTCTAACTAATTCTGGGAGGTGCACTATTTATCAAACCGACTCACATGCACTCCACTCCCTTCTAATTAACTCCCTACTTATTACTAATTACAAACTGACCCCTATAGTTTTGATACTCCTCTTCAAGCTGGAGGGTGAAACACATCTAACACTCCTAGCTTGGACAATAAAAGATGGTGTTGACTTACACCTAATCCTTTGGTCATTACATCTGCAATCTGCTCCTTGGTGGAAACATAATCAGTTGTGATCAGTCCTTCTTTAATTTTCTCCCTCACAAAACAACAGTTTATTTCTATGTGCTAGGTCCTCTCATGAAAAATTGAATTAGATGCTATCTGCATTGCTGCTTTACTATATGTGTAAATTGCTACGGGCTCATGTACTACCATATTAAGCTCTTTCAATTGTCCTACTAGACAAATAATTTCTGCAGTGACTGCTGCCATACTTCTATATTCTGCTTCAGCGGATTTTCTGCTCACAATCTGTTGTTTCTTTAACCTTCATGAAACCAATGAGTCACCCAACTTGATCATATAGCCATTCACTAACCTTCTTATGTTTGGGCATGTTGCTCAATCTGAATCACAATAGCCAGTCATTTGTGCTAATGCTCCCTTTTTCAGAAATATCCCCATTCATTGTGACTTCATAATGTATCTGATAACTCTCATGGCTGCTTCCAGGTGAGACTGTTTTCGGTGTTGCATGAATTGGCTCAGTAATTGTATTGCAAAATAGATGTCTGGCCTAGTTATAGTCAAGTAGATCAATTTGCCTATCAATATTTGATAGCCATTGATGTCTTTCAGTTCCTTATCTTTTGTCTTATTCATGTGTTTGTCATAATCAATTGTTGTGAGCTTCAAATTTTGTTCCAGCAGTGAGCTAGCAGGTCTTGCACCACTCAATCCTGTGTCTAAGATGAGTTGTAGAGCATACTTTGTTTGTTTTAGTAGAATCCCTCTCTTGGATCTCATAATCTCTATTCCCAAAAAATATTTAAGCTCTCCCAGATCCTTCATTTTGAAATTATTATGTAATGTGATCTTTGCTTCATCTGCAAGTGTGTTGTTGCTCCAGTAATTAGAATGTCATCAACATAGATTAATATAATTATTATGTCTGCCTTCACCTTTTTAGTGAATAGGGAATGATCATAGGCACTCTGCAAGTATCCAGTATCAGTTAAGGCATCGGTTAACTTAATGTTCCATTGCCTTAAAGCCTGCTTTAAGCCATATAGATACTTGTGAATCTGCAAACTTTTGACTCCCCCTACCTATGGAATCCCTGAGGTAGATCCATATAAACTTCGTCAATTAAATCACCCTGCAAAAAAGCATAGTTTACATCTATTTGGTAGAGACACCAACCATCAGTAGCTGCCAAACGGATGATTATTCTGACTGTCACCATTTTGGCTACTGGTGAAAAGGTTTCATGGTATTCCAGACCTTCTCTTTGAGTGTAACCCTTTGCAATTAGCCAAGCTTTGAATTTGTCAACTTCGCCATTAGCTTTATACTTGACCTTATAAACCCATTTTGATCCAATAGCTTGTTTCCCTAGAAGTAGATCCACTATTTCCCAGGTATTATTATCATCAAGGACTTGAAATTCCTGCTTCATGGATTCTATCCATTTGTTGTCCCTTGAAGCCTCTTTAAAAGAAGCAGGTTCTACTGTGGTAGAAAATTCTGCTAGATAAGACTGATACTAAGCAGGCAAATTAGCATAACTAACAAAGTTAGTGATTGAGTGTACATTGTATCGAGCAGGTGTCCAACCAGTGACAAAATTTATGCCAAGTTGGTGGTTTCACTCCTCTACCAGATATTCTTAGCTCAGTTGTGTCATTGACCGGTGGCATAGGCTCCTCTACCATAGATGCTGCAGGTACCAAGGCATCATGTGGATCATGTACTGTCTTTGGTGCATGATCTCCATATGCTTCAACTGCTGGTTGATCAGCTGCTACTGGTAGCCCTTCTTCATTTGCTTCAGTTTCTGAAACAATATCCTCATCTCCTGCAGTAGCATAGTCTTCACCTGCATCAGTGTGTTCACTTGCACCTGCTGTCTGAGATGACTGATTTGGAATGTGTTCATGCACTTGTTGTGAACATGAACTGCTGGCCCCTGAGTGTACTGGTGCATCTGTCAGTTGAGTGGATATATCCTCAGCATCCTTTGTGAGATGCTTTTAAGGAAATACATCCTCCCTAAAACTAACATCCTTGCTAACTAGAAAATCTCTGGTATCCAGGTCATATAGTTTGTAGCCCTTTTGAGTTTCTGAATATCCAATCAAGACATTCCTCCTTGCCTTGGGTGAGAAGTTGTTTTTCCTGGGTAGTACACATGCATAACATAAGTATCCAAACACCCTTAAGTGGTATATTTTATGTGGTTTACCAAGCAATACTTCATAAGGTGACTTTTCCTTCAACACTTCTGTGGGCAGCTTATTAATCAAATAAACTGCAGTCTTTACACAGTCACCCCCAAAATTTTAAATGCAGGCCACTTAGGAATTTTAAGGCTCTAGCTACTTCCAAAATATGCTTATGCTTCCTTTCAACCACCCTATTTTGTTGGGGTGTGTAAGAAAAACTACTTTGGTGTACAGTTCCCAATAAAGACAATAGCTCATTATATTTTTTATTGAAGAAATTTGTTCCATTATCAGACCTCAATGTCTTTACACAAGTACCAAATTGAGTCTTTATTATTGAGAAGAAGTCTCTCAATACAACTATTACATCTCACTTTAAATGTAACAGACAACCCCATGTATATTTACTAAAGTCATCTACCAAAGTAGCAAAGTAATACTTCCTGTCATGAGTTGTTGTCCCATATGGACCCATATATAAATATGCAAAAGCTGAAAGATACTACTAGTTTTATTTCTACTATTTTAGCCTACTCTAGTTTGCTAATGGACAGATATGACAATCTTTTTGTATGGTAAGTGCTGCATAGTTGTTGTGGAAGCATGTCCCAGCCTAGTGTGGTGTCTATTTCTTCCTTTTGAATTGATGATACTACTACAACCTTCTCCCTTCTGAGTATGTACAGCCCATTGTCCTCTCTACCAATCCCCAGAACCTTGCCATTGTAAAGGCCCTGAAAGATGACAAAGTCAGGATAAAAACAGGTTGAACAACATAACTTTTTGGTCAATTTTGATATCGTAGAACATTCTTAATTCTCTATGTATCCATTACTATTGCATCCTCTGTATGTGTAATTTCTTATCTAGATCTTGTTGAAGTCTGCACTCCATCACTACTCTGCTTGTTTATGCTCTGAATACTTTTCAAAAATATTTTTGCAGAAAGTGATATGATGTGATGCTCCTGAGTCTACTATCCAATATAACATTGAGCATTAGACAGTAATGACAAAGTACCTGCCAAAATAGAGGATGCTCCCTGAATCGAAGAGTTTTCACCTATTGAGGTCATTGACAACAAGCTCACCAACTACTTGTACTGCTCCTCAGTAAAGTAATTGCCCTACTGAATCTGACTCTTCCCAATGGCATCATCTTCAGTGTTTGCAGTGTTGGCAAATAATTTAGCTACATTATACTGTCCTTTATTTTTGCTCTTAAAGTCAGGTGGATACCTAATGATTTTGTAGCAATTCTCCTTTAGGTGTCCCTTATAACCACAATGCTCACAGATCTTCCCTGGCCTTTTGTTCTTAAACACTTGGCCTTTGCCTGCTGCTAACATTGATAAATGATCCTTACTAGAATTCACTACACCCAATCTTCTTTGGATTTCCTCCTGAACTACAACTGCATATGCTTAGCTAACATTCAAAACTGGCCTTTTCAGCATAACATCACTCCTAACATGGCTGTAACTCTCATTCAGTCCCATTAGGAATTGCAATAACCTTTGTCTTACTAGGTGCTCTACATAAGGTTGTGATTCCTCACAGTCACATAAAGGTAAAGGTGCCAATATGTCTAATTCATCCCATAAGTCCTTCAGTTTTGAAAAATAGCTTGTGGCAGAATCCATACCTTGTCTCAGGGTTGCAATGTCTGTCCACAACTGATAAATCCTGGTCAAATTAGACTTATCAAAGCTCTCCTTGAATTCGTCCCAAACCTTTCTTACACTAGAGGCATACATGATACTTGGTACCAATTCTGCCGAAACAGTGCTACTCAGCCATGACATTGCAACTGCGTTTCATCTTTCCCACTGTGTGGCCAAATCACCTCTGTAAGAGCTTTTGACACAAGTGTCATCCACAAACCTTAATTTGTTCTTCATCAACAGTGCAACTCGCATAGATCTACTCCAAAGGGCATAGTTTTTTGGTCCTGTGAGTTTGAGCGAGACTAGAGTTGTTTGTTGGAAAACGTATTCGCATTCTTACTTATGAAACCTTAATTAATGACTTTGTGTCTTGTTGTAGGTTTTGATAATTGACAAACCATCATTAACGAGTTACCAAGATTGCTTGGATTTTGTTGTGACTACAAGTCGAGCTTTCAAGATAATAGAAGTTGATGCATGGAACCTGTCGATGAAGCAAAAAGATTGAAGACTAAAAGATGTTGTATTTTAGTCTTGACTTTGATTTTGAGTCTTGATGTTATTTTTGATCTTATTTAGTTTTTTAAGAACTTGTCTCAAGTCTAAAAACTCTTTCAAAAATCATTAAGACATTTTTCAAAACAATTGGCTTTTACAAAATAATAAAATTGCTAATTAAAAATCGAGTTGAAAATTCCAGCAAGCTGGCGCCATCGATGGCGAAGCAGGGTGCCATTTATGGCACCTATCCGTTGGAGCCTAAAACGGCTAGTTTTGTCCGCCATTGATGGCAAGGGTCTAGACATCGATGGTTTGGCAAACGGGCAGAAATTTTTTATGCCCAAAAACATTGTTTAAGCTTGGGAGAAGCTTGACAAGAACCCCAACGGAAATATGGGGTTTTGGGGCTAGAAATAGAGCCTCATAAACCTCATTTGAACACAACACTTCATCCAAAATTATAAGATCATATTGCTTCAAGTTTTCATAATCAATTGAGCTATATTGAGCCATTTTCTTGAAGATTAAAGTTGTGTTCTTGTGCTAAGCTTTCTTCACTTCATCTACTCTTGTAAGAGTTCATTTTTGAGTGATATTTGCGTTGTCATACACTTAAGGGAAGTTGTCCCTTGTTGTAATTAAGGAAGAGTTTCTTTCTTGTTTGTTGACGAACCTTGTGTGACTCAAGTGTTCGTGTTGTAAACGGTTTGTTAGGCACCCGTAAGCTTAACGGAGATAGTAAAATACTCAAGAGAGTCTCTTGAGGAGTGGACTAGCTACAAGTTGTAGTGAACCACTATACATTGTTGTGTACGCTTCCTTTTACGTTCCGCATTTTATTCCTCGCTATTTCATTTTCAAACCTAAGCTTTTAAATTGCTCATCTATATCTCGAAAAGTTTTAATTGTTCCTTATAACGCTATTCACCCCCCCCTCTAGCGTTGTGCATATATTCTAACATTGTTCCTGGTGCATCAGAATCCTTTAGGAACAACGGATGATTGTGACGCAGATTTGCAATCTCATCGTCCGCCATTGCTGAACCTAGGTCAAGCTTCGAGAAATAGAATCGCAAAACAACTCTAATCCAGTAATCGTCGCTCTGATACCATGTTATAATTTAAACTCTCAGCTGATTATCTATGAATCTACAACATGCAATGAATTGAGATGAAGAATTGATGGAAGCTTCTAGAGAGAGAAAGAGTAAAGAGAGGGCGGAGCTTTCTTCATTGTAGCAGAGAAGAAAATAAAATGAATTAGTCTAACTAATTATGGGAGGCGCATTATTTATCAACCGACTAACTTGTACTGCACTCTCTTCTAACTAACTCCCTAATTATCACTAATTACAACCTGACCCCTATAGTTTTGATACTTATTGATCATGAAATACATCAAGAAAATGCATATCATCCTTCGTTCGAGAAATACGCCGCTTAAGCCTTCGAATTACGGATAACAAATCGGAAAGAAGAATCAAGGGATAAACAAAGTTTTGACCTGCAATGTTCATCAATAAATTTTTTTTTTTAATAGTTGTTTGTGATTGCAATTTTATTTTTCTGAACAATTTTATTGCAAACATTATGAAATAGAAAATGTATTCACTAATACGACAAAAAAGCCATTCATTTAATAATTGTATGAAAAAATTATATTAACTTCCTAATACATGATACTAATAAGGTTGATATGGTAGGCTGAAGTCACATGGAAAATTGGTGTTAGTTGTTATTCTAGTGTTATCATAATACGTGCCATGGTATTCGCTTGCTAAAACGCAACACTGATAGAAAATGACAACCTCTCAACAAGTAGGGGTACTTTGGCAAAAAAAGAAAGATTTTATCCACCTTTAAAAATCTTTTTACGCAATGAAATTAATTACCAATCATGAAAATTAAGAATATATTACACTCGTTCGAATTATAAAGATATTCTTTTTTGGGGGGGGAGGGGGGAGGGGGGCATATTTAGTATCCGTATTATTGCTCATGACTTGTCCGAATACTTGTCGTGTAAGATCTATTAAATAAAGAAATACTCTCTATCAGTATTTTTTTCATTTTAATAATTCAAATTCAAGACCTCTAATTAAGAATAAAGTAAGATGCTAATAAATTAATGATGTTGCTTTTACTGACTAAAACTTACTTATCAAAACCGTAATTTTCGTTAGGTAATTTAAGTAAAATTGAAAAAAGAAAACGAAAAATTAAATGAACAAATCATGTCTGGCCTGAAATACTACAAGACAAATAGAAAACTTTGGTCCAACTTCAATTAATTAAAGAACAAATCTTGTCGGATGACTCCGTGTTGCATCTCACCTTACGTTTGACCTCCATTCTTTACATTTTTTTATATTTGTCTTGGTGAGTGCACCTAATAATTAGAGAATGGAAGTTAACTCCTAATCATATATTAAGTGTGATTTTATTTTTATTTTTTCATTCCTTATATATTAATAGTACCAGATAAGAAATAATAAATTATATTATTAAAATTAAGTAAGAAAAGGATGAAGTTGTCTGACATTACAATAAATTAGTGAAAAAGATATGGAAGAATTTACCAATCATAATTTGGTCAAAACCTTGTCATTATGTTTTGTTGGAGGAAAATTTAACCATGTGAATGAAAGCGTGATTACAGGAACTTTGATTAGACAGAATCTAAGTGCAATACTTTTTCTATTCCTACATGATACCTAATTACCTATTGACCTATTACTCTTTCCTAAACGACTTAAACTAAAGATTCTTCATAAGATACATACATAGATTATTTTTGTAATTTAACTAGTTGTCATATATTATTACTTAGCTTATTTTCACATTTTTAAGAACAAACTAATTTTAGTGTACGTGTGTTTCACATGTAATTTAACTTATTTGTCAAGTGTCACAAAATTTGTATCTGAATATTATAAAATAAATTATTGCGTATTGTAAGCACCTAATTTTTGCCCCATATAGGAAATTACTCCTAAAAAGTTCAAAAATAGCTTTTAATATTATTTTTTTTTAGAATTCTAGGAATTTTGTTATATTTTACTTGATTTGTTTTGTGAGTATTTATGCTTGATGCATTTTAATAGCATTTTAAATTCTAAGAAAATACAAAAAATTATTTTGATCTTTACATTTTCTTTTAGATTTTAATTGCATAATAATTGTATTTATAAAATATTAAAAATAGCAAAAATACATTAGTCACCTTACTTGCATTGTTAGTTAAATGAATTAGTTAATTGTCAAAAATAGTTAGGTGAGCCAATTTTGCAAATTAGGTTTTAGAAGTAGAGAGTTTAATTAAGTGGTTAATTTTGAAACATAATACAAAGAGAAAAGAGAAAACAGGGCTGCTGACTTTACAATTGAATTGGACTGCCCTTTCAAGTCCAAATACCCGCTCAGTTTTGCCCCTATACCAGTTTCAGCCCACGATGTATGCCCGATCCGACAAGCTTCCTTAAACGACGTAGTATTCATTTAAACTACATCGTTTCTTCTTTTCATCCCCTTAAACAATCTATCTTCCCAATCCCCTCGGGCAGATCGGACCCAGTCCTAAAAAGAAAAGAAAAAACATAACAGAACCCCTCACACTCAGAGAGCCCTAGCAGCTGCAGCTCACTCCATTTTAGGGCTCACATGGTACACTGAGATTGAGAGCACTCACAATAGCCTCAATCTCATAAATCTTTACATAGAACACTACCATTTTCGGACCCTCTCTGCCAGAAAGAAACCAAACCCCAACCCCTACAAATTCACAGATTTCGGATCTAAAAGTTGGAAACCGTAATTCCGCGATTGTTGATTCTCGAGTTTTCAGAGTACGTTTTGACTCAAAACTTACATCAACTAATTGTTCTCAACAACAACAATCGATTAATGTTGTCACGACCCAATTTAGGATTGTGACCGGCGCTTAGGAGCAAGTGCTCCCAAGTAAGCCTCATCCGAAATTTTACAGAAAATCGGACAGAGTTTCCCCTGTTTTTGGACCATCCCAAAAAAACTTTCCTGTCTCAAATTAACAACCAAACATCCTAATATTATACGGAACAGTTGACAACTTGTTAATTAACCAATACAAGTCTCCACCATAATTAAACCACCAACTAACCACTATAAATATTAATTTATCTCCAATTTTGATAAATGAGAACGATACTCAACATAAGACTATAATTACGAAAGAATACGCATGACTACAATAATGACTATGGAGCGACTCTAAGAGTTCAACGAAAAGACCATAACAATAAGTAAAATCTCTGCCCACGCGAACAAGTGCGAGGCTCACCGAGAAATATCAACCTGTGCGCTCTAATTAACGAGATCCTCGCCTGCGTCAACTGCTGTCTCTGTAAAAATAATTAGCGGGGAATGAGTCGCTAGCTCAGTGAATAATAATACTTAACCACAACCGTTTTTATTTGGGGACAAGTCAGAAAACATGCTAGTATCTCAAAGAGAAAATCACATAAAAAAGCTCTTTCAGAAACAATAAATAATTTCTAATCTCATCACGCTTTTCTTGTAGTAAAATATAATAAACAATTCAGTAATAAGCTCGGTAACAACTGTAAAATATCAGTATTCACATTTTTGGGAGGTTTCAATGAACGGATCATGTAATCGGTATAACTGTGGACTTCTTTCCAGAAGTCATATATAACGGTAGTCCCTACTCGAGGGAAATCGGTAGCGGTATGCTAGTTCTACCTTCCCACTAGCGAGGGCTAT